>JAJQQW010000018.1:1177004-1709504 GCA_025583905.1 Ia io
GCTGGGAGCTGGGGGAAGCTGGGGGGAGCCCCTGGGAGCTGGGGGAAGCTGGGGGGAGCTGAGAGGCCAGAAGACTCTTCCCTGGAGCCTCAGGGCACGGGCTCCTCCTACCCCTTTACTCTGGGCGTCTGCCTGCCAGAACTATGAGCAAATACTCTGGGTTGTTTTAAGTCTCCTCTGCTTGTTGAAGTGGGACAGAAGCTGATACAGGGCCTTGTCCTGACGGATAGAGGCTAGAAAGTAATGGACCTTCCCTCCCACGGCTCAGCTCTTCTGGCTGGACTGGCAATCACAGGAACAGAAACAGACTCACAGGAGGAAATCGAAGTTGAACACATGCGTGGGAGCTCACATGGACACGAGAAATCCACGGAAACCCCGGCGCCCGCGGGGCAGCGCTGGGGCTGGAGACGTCTGCGCAGGAGAAGGGGCAGTGGGTGCTGGTTTCAGTGTGAGAGGGGCGGCCACAGGGCGAGGAGAGCGGACCAGGGCGGGAGGCCTTGCTGGCAGCTCAGAGACGGGGCGGGGACTGCTCCCAGGCCGGGTCTGCCCCTAGAGCTGGGGGCGGGGAAGGGGGGGACTAAGCCAGGCTCCCGCCTAAAGCAGGCTTTCTGTCTGCATCTCCTGGGCAGGAAAGGGGAGGGTCAAAGCTCCCCTGAGCCGTGTTTCTCACTAACCAGCTGAACACCATCACCCCAAAGCAGCGTGAGGCGGCAGCACGCGGGTCCCTTCACTGCCCTGGAAACCCTGGCAGCATGGAGCCCAGGCCCCCGGGGGCTCTCGAGGCGTGGAAGCTGGGCCCAGGGCCACTGGCCGCTGGTGGTCGCTGCCTCGGGAAGCGCCAGCTTCGTCACTGGCAGGGCATTCAGAGGGTGTGCCACAGTCTCTCAGCCACATCGGGGGATGGAGCCCAGCTGCCCACTGGCATGGCCCAGTTATTACCATGCCTCCGGGGCTCTCCTCCCACCCTCACCCCTCCCTTGCTCTCCTGTGTGCTCACTGGATCTGCTCCTAGAACAGACTGCTTGCATCTGAAGCCGGGGCTCAGGTCCGGGGGAGAGGCGGGAGGGGGTGGGGGTGCCGGTGCAGCTCTGAGGGGGAGACACCGGGACTGGCAGACAGAACCGCACGGGGAGTGGGCTCACAGGCCTGGGGAGAGGCAGCAGGCTGAGGGGCGGCTCCCCCAGAATACTAGGGGACACTGGGACACTCAGGCAGGGTCAGCGGTCAGGGCCTGGGGTCTTGGGAGCCGGGAAAGATGAGGGAGAAATGAGGAGAGGCTGGGTTGAGGGCTCCATGATCCCCCCAGGGACTCCTCAGGTCTTCCCCAAATGACTAACAAAAATTCACACACGTGACAGGGTTTCTTAGGAAATGAGTGAAGGAGCCAGGTCCACGCAGTCCCAACCGAGAGGCCACAGCAGAGCCCGGAGCGAAGTGAGGTGGGCAGTCGGCCACGTGTGAGGAGGAGCTGGAACTGCAGGCTGAGAACAGACGTGGTTGCCTGTGGCTGCCTGGCACCGGGACCCTCTCCCTCCTGGTGGGTAACTCCCCGCGTTTTCAGCACTGCCGTGTGAAGGTGGAGAAAGAAGACACACTTACTAGATCCCCTCGCATCTAGAACAGAATGCCATTTTCTGCCCCCTCCGGGCACCAGGGCAGCCTGCAGTCAGGACTGGGCGTTGCGAGGAAGCAGCCACACGGAGGTCCTGGCGCCTGGCGAGCGATAGCCTCCGACTCTGCTCGCAGGCCTTCCGGGCAGTGCTCTGGCCCAGCAGCCCGTGGCGTTGACCGTGGACATCCACAGGGTGTGGACAGAGCTCCTGCTGTGGTGCCGTGGAGCAGCCTTCCGTAGCCTTCCCAGGGTTCTGCGAGCCATCTGGTCTCCTCCAGTACGTTCTTCTCTGCTTAAGCAAGCTCGAGCGAATTCTGTCATGTTTCCAGCAACCCTGCCCAGTGCAGGCCCGAGTGACCCCTGGGTCTCAGGGACAGTTCATCTTTCCTGGGTTCCTACGAGGCTGGTGCCCTGGCCCGCATTGTTCCAGTCCATCCCAGCCGCATGGGGAGAGCGAGTAGCCCGCTCAGGTCCGGGTGGGCCCAATGCTTGTGTTTTCACTTTCTCTTAGGACCATTGGACCTGCGGCAACGTTTCTCATGGGCCGTGACGGGCGGTGTTGGGTCTGAGCTCCTCAGCCGGGAACGGGATCTTTGGATGCTGGGAACTGGAAAAAGACATGAGCAGCTGCAGGCAGATGGGTCATGTTTTAGTGCAGTCACTGCAGACACAGAAGCCCCACCAGCTGTTGAGCAACACATTTTTATGCCGACTCAGACGAAAGAGGCTTCCTGTGAGCAGTGCATCAGGGGTACTTACACTAAAGGTGCGCCTGCGCAGTGGGCACTAAAACTGCCGTGTCATTGCCTGTGCACATGCGTGTGGCACACGGGCCTTTAACATCCTGCGTACTCTGGTCAGGGTCCCCACAGGTGGCAACCACCTGCCTTGTTCTGTGTACAAGACTCTGTTGAAGTGACACCTCCTCCGTGCTGCCCCTCTCCAAGCCCCAGTGCGGAAAGAGGGAGCAAATGTGTCCGTGATGGAAGGAGACTGCTCACACAGAAGCTCACTTTCATTCACATGTTCCTTTACATGATCTCATCTCGAGAATCACGATAATCGTAACAAAGAGAACGGGCAGATGCATGAATTTCGCCTTTCCATGCACGTGGTGAGCCTGAGACTCGGAGCGCTGGTGCGCTTGTTGGCAGCAGAGAGGTAGCTCACCGTGGTGGACCTGAAACAGGAGGAAGGCTGGACGCTCTGACGCGTTCCTGAGGTCCCCTGGGACCGGTAGTGAGAACCGAAGGAGACCGTCCAAGGAGGACGCTGCTGAGGACCCAGTGCCGGCAGCTCCTTCCCGACATGCCCTTTGCGGTGCTGGGCTCAGAAGCATGGACAGCCCCAGCCCCTGTCATTTGCTCATTCATCAAGTATTCATCAGAGCCCTCTTAGCATAATTAAGCTTGACCTTCTAGTCCTCCCTAGTTCCTTCCTAGGTAGCTATTGGCTGTGGGAGGTGCAGCCAAAACAAGTGAAACTCGCAAAAACATTGTAACCATGTTGACCACTGCCTTGTTTTGCTTTGTGTGCTCTGCCTATAAAATAAAGCTTTGGCTTGCAGGCTGGGTCACTGTGTCCTCATCCAGGCACAAGTGATCTACCTAGCCCCAGCTGTATTCTCTTGTCTGTCTTCTTTAATCCCTCACTGCCCCTCCTCAGGTTCACTGAACCAGGCGGTGCTGGACGCAGTTCATGAGCCCTCCAAGCTGGGACTTGTTTGTGGCCCTGCCACAGGTCCGTCCGAGGCTTGGCCCCATAGCCGCTCCCTACAGAGTATATTTGTCCATTGATTTTTAGAGAGAGGGCAAGGGAGGGGGAGAGAGAGAGAGAGAGAAACATCGATGTGAGAGAGACACATCAATTGGTTGCCTCCTGCACGTGCCTCGTCCAGGGCCAGGGATGGAGCCTGCAACTGAGGTATGTGCCCTTGACTGGAATTGAACCCAGGACCCTTCAGTCTGAGGGTCAACACTCTATCTACTGAGCCAAACTGGCCAGGGCCCTCAAATATTTATTGATCAATCACCAAGAGCCTGACACTGTGCTAAATCTGGGGGATGGTGAGAGGAATGAGACTGAAATGGCCTTGGTGGTTCCAGTTTCTTGGGAAGATGACAACAACTTAACTGCACGCAGGGAGGATAGCTCTGGCTGCTAAGTGGGAAGAGCGCACAGAACTGCGTCCAGCACGGCCAGGTTCAGTGAACCTGAGGAGGGGTGGTGAGGGATTAAAGAAGACAGACAAGAGAATACAGCTGGGGCTAGGTAGGTTCACTTGTGCCTGGATGAGGACACAGGATGCGGGCATGCACTGTGCCGGGCGTTTCCAGGGACGTGATGCTGCAGCAAGGTCTGAAGGATGGGAGCAGAAAGGGAGGCAGGAGCAGGTTTGGGGAGGGGGCTCCAGGCCCTGGACACCACCCCACCCTGTGGGGTCTGCAGGGAGCGAAGGGAGGCGGGGGCTGGGCCGCAGGGAGTGGCATGAGGTGACTGGAGTCTGGAAGGGGCAGAGCTGGCAGGCCAAGGAGAGGTGCTGCCCTGTGTGCTATCTGTGTGCTGCTCTAAGAGCAATGGGAGGGAAGCACCTGCTTGGGAAGTGCTGCAGCTGAGGCTGGGAGAGGGCTGGGGGGGGGGGCGGAGGGCACTGGGGCTGGCTGGGAGAGGGCTGGGGGTGCGGAGTGCACTGGGTGCTAGCAGGCGGGCGGACAGCAGGAACGCACTGGCCCTTGGGCTGTGTCCGCAGTGATGGCCGGCTCTCCATCTGAGCTGTGGCAGCTGAGATGGGATTTCTGTGCTGTGTTGCTCACGGAGGCTCCTCCGTTCCTCGGTGGGTGCCCCTATTCACAGGGTCTGCGATGCAGGGCCAGGGGGGGCAGAATGAATGAGGTGCCCGGGGAGCAAAATGTAATGAGATACACATTTTTGGTTCTTGCTGAGCACCCCTGAGGGTGAGCGCTTCCTTACAGTTTGCACCTGGACACCTCCCTGGCCTCCCTGTCGTCCTGGTCAGCCGACACCATTGCCTGCAGACACACTGTGCAGGCGGGAGGGGAGTGGGGAGGCGGCCCTGCTTGTGGGAGTCCTGCCTGAGGTTGGCCGCCCCCCCTCCCGCACACCCACGGGCCAGGTGGGGCCAGGGAAGCTGGGTGTGCGCCCACCAGTGTTTGGGTTCTTTAAGAGCAGGAAGGGGAGCAGAGGCCCAGCACCCGGAGCTGGGCTGCAGCGGGGAGGGGCGCAGGCGTCCAGTGCCTGGCGGATGGAGGACTTAAAGGCAGAACATGGGCTCAGAGAGAGGGGGCTTGCCAAGATGACCTGAGTATGATGGAACCTCAGCTGCAGCGTAAACCCACTTTCCTTAAAACCCATTTTCTGGACTGCTCCTGCATGAAGCAGTCCCATACCCACCTGCAGGCAGGAGGCTCACACACACCCTGTGGGCACCAGGAGCTTCCCCTCCGGGGGGCGGGTATGGGGGGGGGGTGTGAGCACTTGGAGACGTCAGGTTCCAGCTAAACCAGAGGCGGCGCCCTTCCTGCACTTCCCCCTCACCCCTTCATCTCCACCCCTTCTTCTCCCTCCTTCATCTCCTTCCTTCATCTCCCCCATTCATCTCCCCCCTTCTTCTCCAACCTTCTTCTCCACCCCTTCTTCTCCCTCCATCATCTCCCCCCTTCATCTCCCCCTTCATCTCCCCCCTTCATCTTCCCCCTTCATCTCCACCCTTTCATCTCTCCCCTCATCTTCCTCCCTCATCTCCCCCCTTCATTTCCCCCCCCTCAACTCCACACCCCATCTCACGCCCTTATCTCCCCCCTTCTTCTCCACCCCTTCATCTCCACTCCTTCATCTCCACCACTTCATCACCACCCCTTCATCTCCACCCTTCATCTCCACCCTTCATCTCCATCCATCTTCTCCACCCCTTCATCTCCTCCCCTTCATCTCCCCCCTTCATCTCCACCCTTCATCTCCACCCTTCATCTCCACCCATCTTCTCCACCCCTTCATCTCCCCCTTCATCTCCACCCTTCATCTCCACCCTTCATCTCCACCCTTCATCTCCACCCTTCATCTCCCCCCTTCATCTCCCCCCTTCATCTCCACCCCTTCATCTCCACCCTTCATCTCCACCCTTCATCTCCCCCCTTCATCTCCCCCCTTCTTCTCCACCCCTTCATCTCCACCACTTCATCACCACCCCTTCATTTACCCCTTCCTCCCCCATCTCCCCCCTTCATCTCCACCCTTCATCTCCACCCTTCATCACCACCCCTTCATCTCCCCCCTTCATCTCCACCCCCTTCATCCCCCCTTCATCTCCCCCCTTCATCTCTCCCCCCTTCATCTCCACCCCTTCATCTCCACCCCTTCATCTCCCCCCTTCATCTCCCCCCCCTTCTCTCCACCCCTTCATCTCCTCCCCCCCCCCTTCATCTCCACCCCTTCATCTCCCCCCTTCATCTCCACCCCTTCATCTCCCCTTCATCTCCACCCCTCATCTCCCCCTTCATCTCCCCCCTTCATCTCCCCCCTTCATCTCCCCCCCTTCTTCTCCCCCTTCATCTCCCCCCCTTCATCTCCCCCCCTCATCTCCCCCCCTCATCTCCCCCCTCATCTCCCCCCCTTCATCTCCCCCCCTCATCTGCCCCTCATCTCCCCCCCTTCATCTCCCCCCCTTCATCTCCACCCCTCATCTCCCCCCTCATCTCCCCCCCTCATCTCCACCCCTTCATCTCCACCCCCCATCTCCTCCCCCCTTCTTTCCACCCCTTCATCTCCCCCCCCATCATCCACCACTTCATCTCCCCCCCTTCATCTCCAAACCCCTTCATCTCTCCCCTTCATCTCCCCCCTTCATCTCAACCCCTTCATCTCCCACCCTTCATCTCCCCCCTTCATCTCCACCCCTTCATCTCCACCCTTCATCTCCCCCCCTTCATCTCCCCCTTCATCTCCACCCCTTCATCTCCACCCCTTCATCTCCCCCCCTTCATCTCCCCCTTCATCTCCACCCCTTCATCTCCCCCCTTCATCTCCTCCCTTCATCATCCCCCTTCATCTCCCCCCCCTTCATCTCCACCCCTTCATCTCCCCCCCATCTCCCACCTTCATCCCCCCCATCTCCCCCCTTCATCTCCCCCCTTCATCTCCACCCCTTCATCTCCCCCCTTCATCTCCCACCCCTTCATCTCCACCCCTTCATCTTCCCCTTCTTCCTCCCCCTTCATCTCCACCCCTTCATCTCTCCCCCCTCATCACCCCCCCTTCATCTCCCCCCTTCCCTCCCCCCTTCATCTCCCCCCTTCATCTCCACCCCTTCATCTCACCCCCTTCATCTCCCCCCTCATCTCCCCCCTTCATCTCCCCCCTTCATCTCCACCCTTCATCTCTCCCCCTTCATCTCCCCCCTTCATCTCCCCCCTTCATCTCCCCCCTCATCTCCACCCCTTCATCTCCCCCTTCATCTCCACCCCTTCATCTCCACCCCTTCATCTCCACCCTTCATCTCCCCTTCCCCCTTCATCTCACCCCTTCATCTCCACCCCCTTCATCTCCACCCTTCATCTCCACCCTTCATCTCCCCCCTTCTCTCCCCCTTCATCTCCACCCCTTCATCTCCACCCCTTCATCTCCCCCCTTCATCTCCACCCCTTCATCTCCACCCCTTCATCTCCACCACATCTTCTCCACCCCTTCATCTCCCCCCCTTCATCTCCCCCTTCATCTCCCCCTTCTCCCCCCTCATCTCCCCCCCCCCCCTCATCTCCCCCTTCATCTTCCCCCTTCATCTCCACCCCTTCATCTCCCCCCTTCATCTCCCCCCTTCATCTCTCCCCCTTCATCTTCCCCCCTTCATCTCCACCCCTTCATCTCCACCCCTCATCATCCTTCTTCTCGACCCTCTCATCTCCCCCCCTTCATCTCCCCCCTTCATCTCCCCCCTTCATCTCCCCCTTCATCTCCACCCCCTTCATCTCCCCCCTTCATCTCCCCCCTTCATCTCCCCCCTTCATCTTCACCCTTCATCTCCACCCTTCATCTCCCCCCCTCATCTCCCCCCCCATCTCCCCCCTTCATCTCCATCTCCCCCCCCTTCATCTCCACCCTTCATCTCCCCCCTTCATCTCCACCCCTTCATCTCCCCCCTTCATCTCCCCCCTTCATCTCACCCCTTCATCTCCACCCTTCATCTCCCTCCTTCATCTCCCCCTTCATCTCCCCCCTTCATCTCCCCCCTTCATCTCCACCCCTTCATCTCCCCCCTTCATCTCCCCCCTTCATCTCCCCTTCATCTTCTCCCCCCTTCACCCCACCCTCATCCCCCCCCATCTCCACCCCTTCATCTCCTCCACCCTTCATCTCCCCCCCATCATCTCCACCCCCTTCATCTCTCTTCTTCTCCCCTTCATCTCCACCCCTTCATCTCCCCCCTTCATCTCCCCCCTTCATCTCCACCCCTTCATCTCCCCCCTCATCTCCTCCATCTCCACCCCTTCATCTCCACCCACCCCTTCATCTCCCCCCTCATCTCCCCCCTTCATCTCTCCCCCCTCCCCATCTCCCTTCATCTCCACCCTTCATCTCCCCCCCTCATCTCCCCCCTTCATCTCCCCCCTTCATCTTCCCACCTTCATCTCCACCCTTCATCTCCCCCCTTCATCTCCCCCCCTTCATCTCCCCCCTTCATCTCCACCCCTTCATCTCCCCCCTTCATCTCCCCCCTTCATCTCCCCCCTTCATCTCCCCCCCTTCATCTCCCCCCTTCATCTCCCCCCTTCATCTCCACCCCTTCATCTCCCCCCTTCATCTCCCCCCTTCGTCTCCACCCTTCATCTCCCCCCTTCATCTCCCCCCTTCATCTCCCCCCTTCATCCACCCCTTCATCTCCACCCCTTCATCTCCCCCTTCATCTCCCCCCTTCATCTCCACCCCTTCATCTCCCCCCCCTTCTCCACCCTTCATCTCCACCCCTTCATCTCCACCCCTTCATCTCCCCCTTCATCTCCACCCATCTTCATCTCCACCCCTTCCCTTCATCTCCCCCCTTCATCTCCCCCTTCATCTCCACCCCTTCATCTCCCCCTTCTTCATCTCTTCATCTCCCCCTTCATCTCCCCCCTTCATCTCCCCCCTTCTCATCTCCCACCCTTCATCTCCACCCCCCTTCATCTCCCCCCTTCATCTCCCCCTTCATCTCCCCTTCATCTCTCCCCCTTCATCTCCCCCTTCATCTCCACCCCTCATCCTCCCCCTTCATCTCCACCCTTCATCTCCCCCCTTCATCTCCACCCCTCATCTCCACATCTCCTCCCCCTTTTTCATCCCCTTCATCTCCCCCTTCATCTCCACCCCTTCATCTCCCCCCTTCATCTCCCCCCTTCATCTCCCCTTCATCTCCCCTTCATCTCCCCCCTTCATCTCCACCCCTTCATCTCCACCCCTTCATCTCCCCCTTCATCTCCACCCCTTCATCCCTTCTTCATCTCCCCCCTTCATCTCCACCCTTCATCTCCACCCTTTCATCTCCCCCTTCATCTCCACCCTTCATCTCCCCCTTCATCTTCATCTCCCCCCTTCATCTCCTCCCCTTCATCTCCACCCCTTCATCATCTCCTCCCCTTCATCTCCCCCTCATCTCCACCCCTTCATCTCCCCCCTTCATCTCCTCCCTTCATCTTCATCTCCCCCCCATCTCCTCCCCTTCATCTCCCCCCCTTCATCTCCACCCTCATCTCTCCACCCTTCATCTCTCCCCCTTCATCTCCCCCCTTCATCTCCCCCTTCTTCTCTCCCCCCTTCTTCATCCCCCCTTCATCCTCCCCCTTCATCTCCCCCCCTTCATCTCCCCCCTTCATCTCCCCCCTTCATCTCCCCCCCTCTTCATCTCCCCCCTTCATCTCCCCCCTTCATCTCCCCCTTCATCTCCCCCCTTCATCTCCACCCCTTCATCTCCACCCCCTTCATCTCCCCTTCATCTCCCCCTTCATCTCCCCCCCTTCATCTCCCCCCCTTCATCTCCACCCCTTCATCTCCACCCTTCATCTCACCCCTTCATCCACCCTTCTCTCCCCCTTCATCTCCCCCCTTCATCTCCACCCTTCATCTCTCCCCCCCCTTCATCTCCCCCCCTTCACCTCCACCCTTCATCTCCCCTTCATCTCCCCCTTCATCTCCCCCTTCTCCCCCCTTCATCTCCCCCCTTCATCTCCACCCCTTCATCTCCCCCCTCATCTCCCCCCCTTCATCTCCACCCTTCCTTCTCCACCCCCTTCATCTCCCCCCTTCATCTCCACCCCTTCATCTCCCCCCTTCATCTCCCCCCTTCATCTCCCCCCTTCATCTCCACCCCTTCATTCTCCACCCCTTCATCTCCATCCCCCCATCATCTCCCCCCCTTCATCTCCACCCCTTCATCTCCCCCCTTCATCTCCCCCTTCATCTCCACCCTTCATCTCCACCCTTCATCTCCCCCCTCTTCATCTCCCCCCTCATCTCCACCCTTCATCTCCCCCCTTCATCTCCACCCCATCTCCCCCTTCATCTCCCCCCTTCATCTCCCCCCTTCATCTCCCCCCTTCATCTCCCCCCTTCATCTCCCCCCTTCATCTCCCCCCTTCATCTCCCCCTTCATCTCCCCCCCTTCATCTCCCCCCTTCATCTCCCCCCTTCATCTCCCCCTTCATCTCCCCCCTTCATCTCCCCCCTTCATCTCCCCCCTTCATCTCCACCCTTCATCTTCATCTCCCCCCTTCATCTCCATCATCCCCTCCCCCTTCATCCCATCATCTCCACCCCTTCATCTCCCCCCTTCATCTCCCCCTTCATCTCCACCCCTTCATCTCACCCCCATCTCCTCCCCCTTCATCTCCTCCCCCCCTTCATCTCCCCCCTTCATCTCCCCCCTTCATCTCCACCCCTTCATCTCCCCCCTCATCATCTCCCCCCTTCATCTCCCCCTTCATCTCCCCCTTCATCTCCACCCATCTCCTCCCTTCATCTCCCCCTTCATCTCTCCCCCTTCATCTCCCCCCTTCATCTCCACCCCTTCATCTCCACCCCTTCATCTCCCCCCCTTCATCTCCCCCCCTTCATCTCCACCCCTTCATCTCCCCCCCTTCATCTCCCCCCCTTCATCTCCCCCCTTCATCTCCACCCTTCATCTCCCCCTTCATCTCCCCCCTTCATCTCCACCCCTTCTTCTCCACCCTTCATCTTCCCCCCTTCATCTCCCCCTTCATCTCCCCCCCTTCATCTCCCCCCCTTCATCTCCCCCCTTCATCTCCCCCCTTCATCTCCACCCCTTCATCTCCCCCCTTCATCTCCCCCCCTTCATCTCCCCCCTCATCTCCCCCCTTCATCTCCCCCCTTCATCTCCACCCTTCATCTCCCCCTTCATCTCCACCCCTTCATCTCCTTCTCCCCTCATCTTCTCCCCCCTCATCTCCTCCCCTTCATCTCCCCCTTCATCTCCCCCCTTCATCTCCACCACCCCTTCATCTCCCCCCTTCATCTCCCCCCTTCATCTCCATCCCCCTTCATCTCCACCCCTTCATCTCCCCCCTTCATCTCCCCCCTTCATCTCCCCCCCTTCATCTCCACCCCCCATCTCCCCCCTTCATCTCCCCCCCTTCATCTCCCCCCTTCATCTCCCCCCTTCATCTCCACCCCTTCATCTCCCCCCTTCATCTCCCCCCTTCATCTCCACCCCTTCATCTCCCCCCTTCATCTCCCCCCTTCATCTCCCCCCTTCATCTCCCCCCCTTCATCTCCACCCCTTCATCTCCACCCCTTCATCTCCACCCCTTCATCTCCCCCCTTCATCTCCCCCCCTTCATCTCCACCTTCTTCTCCACCCCTTCATCCACCCCTTCATCTCCCCCCTTCATCTCCCCCCTTCCCCCTTCATCTCCCTTCATCTCTCCCCCTTCATCTCCCCCCTTCATCTCCACCCTTCATCTCCACCCCTTCATCTCCACCCCTTTCCACCCCTTCATCTCACCTTCCCCCATCATCATCTCCCCCTTCATCTCCCCCCTTCATCTCCATCCATCTCCCCCCTTCATCTCCCCCCTTCATCTCATCTCCCTTCTCTTCATCTCTTCACCCCTTCATCTCCACCCCTTCATCTCCCCCCTTCATCTCCCCCCTTCATCTCCACCCCTTCATCTCCCCCCTTCATCTCCCCCCTTCGTCTCCACCCTTCATCTCCCCCCTTCATCTCCACCCCCCTCCCCCCATCTTCTCACCCCTTCATCTCCACCCTTCATCTCCCCCCTTCATCTCCCCCCTTCATCTCCCCCTTCATCTCCACCCCTTCATCTCCCCCCTTCATCTCCCACCCCTTCTCCCCCTTCATCTCCACCCCTTCATCTCCACCCTTCATCTCCACCCCTTCATCCACCCCTTCATCTCCCCCCTTCATCTCCACCCTTCATCTCATCCCCCCCTTCATCTCCACCCCTTCATCTCCCCCCTTCATCTCCCCCCTTCATCTCCCCCCCTTCATCTCCCCCCTTCATCTCCACCCTTCATCTCCACCCTTCATCTCCCCCCCTTCATCACCCCCCTTCATCTCCCCCCTTCATCTCCCCCTTCATCTCCCCCCTTCATCTCCATCCCCTTCATCTCCCCCTTCATCTCCACCCTTCATCTCTCCCCCTTCATCTCCCCCTTCCTTCATCTCCCCCTTCATCTCCACCCCTTCATCTCCCCCCCTTCATCTCCCCCCTTCATCTCCACCCTTCATCTCCCCCCTTCATCTCACCCCTTCATCTCCACCCCTTCATCTCCCCCTTCATCTCCCCCCCTTCATCTCCTCCCCTTCATCTCCCCCTTCATCTCCCCCCCTTCATCTCCACCCCTTCATCTCACCCCTTCATCTTCCCCCTTCATCTCCCCCCTTCATCTCCCCCTTCATCTCCTCCATCTTCTCCCCCCTTCATCTCCCCCCTTCATCTCCTCCCCTTCATCTCCCCCTTCATCTCCACCCTTCATCTCCACCCATCATCTCCCCCCATCTTCTCCCCCCATCTCCACCCCTTCATCTCCCCCCTTCATCTCCCCCCTTCTTCTCCACCCCTTCATCCACCCCCCCCTTCATCTCCTCCCCCTTCATCTCCCCCCTTCATCTCCCCCCCTTCATCTCCCCCCTTCATCTCCACCCTTTCATCTCTCCCCTCATCTTCCTCCCTCATCTCCCCCCTTCATCTCCCCCCTTCATCTCCACCCATTCATCTCCCCCCTTCATCTCCCCCCTTCTTCTCCATCCCCTTCATCTCTTCATCTCCCCCCTTCATCTCCCCCCTTCATCTCCACCCATCTTCTCCACCCCTTCATCTCTCACCCTTCATCTCCACCCCTTCATCTCCCACCCCTTCATCTTCCCCCCTTCATCTCCCCCCCCTTCATCTTCCCCCTTCATCTTCAACCCCCCATCTCCCACCCTCATCTCCCCCTTCATCTCTCCACCCCTTCATCTCACACCCCTTCTCTCCCCCTTCATCTCCCCCCTTCATCTCCACCCCTTCATCTCCCCCCTTCATCTCCCCCCTTCATCTCCACCCTTCATCTCCACCCATCTTCTCCACCCCTTCATCTCCACCCCTTCATCTCCACCCCTTCATCTTCCCCCCTCATCTCCCCGCTTCATCTTCCCCCTTCATCTTCAACCCCCCATCTCCCACCCTCATCTCCTCCCTCTTCTCCACCCCTTCATCTCCACCCCTCATCTCCACCCCTTCATCTCCCCCCTTCATCTCCACCCCTTCATCTCCCCCCTTCATCTCCCCCCCCCCTTCATCTCCCCCCTTCATCTCCACCCATCTTCTCCACCCCTTCATCTCCCCCCTTCATCTCCCCCCTCTTCCATCTTCATCCCCTTCATCTTCAACCCCCCATCTCCCACCCTCATCTCCTCCCTCTTCTCCACCCCTTCATCTCCACCCCTTCATCTCCTCCCTTCATCTCCCCCCTTCATCTCTTCACCCCTTCATCTCCCCCCCTTCATCTCCCCCCTTCATCTCCCCCTTCATCTCCCCCCTTCATCTCCACCCTTCATCTCTACCCATCTTCTCCACCCCTTCATCTCCATGCCTTCATCTCACCCCTTCATCTCCACCCCTTCATCTCCCCCCTTCTTCATCCCCCTTCATCTCCACCCCTTCATCTCCCCCTTCATCTCCCACCCCTTCATCTCCCCCCTTCTCTCCTCTTCTCTACCCATCTTCTCCACCCCTTCATCTCCCCCCTTCATCTCCCCCTTCATCTTCCACCTTCATCCTCCACCTTCATCTCCACCCTTCATCTTTCCCCTCTCATCTCCCCCTTCATCTCACCCCTTCATCTCCCCCCTTCATCTTCCACCTTCATCTCCCACCTTCATCTCCACCCCTTCATCTCTCCCCTTCATCTCCCCCCTTCATCTCCCCCCCTTCATCTCTCACCCTTCATCTCCCACCTTCATCTCCACCCTTCTTCTCCCCTTCATCTTCATCTCCACCCCTTCATCTCCCATCTCCCACCTTCATCTTCACTCTCCCCCCTTCATCTCATCATCTCCCCCCTTCATCTTCCCCCCTTCATCTCCCCCCCTTCATCTCCACCCTCCATCTCCACCCCTCCATCTCCACCCCTTCTTCACCACTCCTCCCTCTGCCTTCCTCTGCCCTCTCAGGACTCTACCATCCCTTCCCCCGTGCCCTTTATGCCCCTGCCTGGCACTGGGGACTCGCGAGGGACGGTTTGTGGTGGGGACCCCCCTCAGGGCATTGAGCAGAAGAGTCTTTGCGACTCCTGCCTGTTGGGAGCTTGCCAAGTGGTAAGCACTCCCACTCAGCAGCCTCCGGGCCCCAGGCCTCTGGTCCGGTGCTGTGGGCCCCAGGGCCTGTGTCCGCACTTCTCCAGAAAGGCCAGTGTGGGAGCAAGGAGAGGTCCACTGACGGTGAAGGCCCAGCTCAAGGAGAAGGGAGAACCGACTCTCCAGTCCTTCTCTAGGGAGGCTGGGATCCAGCACTTCACATCGTCAAGGGACCGGAGGAGGGGCGAGGCCAGGGAGCCCATTCAGGTGGCACCACAGGGATCCCAGGAAGAGACTTCTATGAGCACCTGGGAAACAGCGCTGCCTTTGTGCCCATGTCCCCCACTCTCGGCTGACCAGGCTCCAGCCTCCAGCAGAATTCCTCCAGTGGGTCCACAGAGGCCGCCTGTCCTGGGCTCAGGCCTCAGGCCAGCGCTCCCTCCTCTTCCTCGTCAGCCTACACCCAGGGTGCTGGGGATCCAGGGCTCCATCCTGTACCCTCTCCTCCCGTCTTCATCCTCCTCCCGGACCTGTGGGCACTTGGGAGAGGCACCTCCTGGGAAGGCAGCCCTGTGCTCATCCGGCGCTGACATGGGCGACCCAGGCACGTGGGCAGACGCAGCATCCATTTGGCCTCTGTCCTCAGTTCCTGCCTCAGCTCCTGATATGCTGGAACGGGAGTTACTTTTTATGCTGATGACACAGCTGCTGTTGCTTCAGGAAGGATTGGCACGCTGAGCGACCAAGGGTGACTGGGGTGTTGACACGTTCAGCCCCACCCCCAACTTTCAGGGAGAAGCGAGGGGTTGCAGACTGAGTTCAGTCACCACAAGTCAGCCGGTCATGCCAGGGAACTTCCTAGATACCCATAAGGGCGGGGCTTGAGCGCCTGGGCTTCTAGGTGCTGGGTGACCGGGAGGTCCTGGAAGCACTGTGGACCCCCCCCCGCCCCCCCCCCCCCGCTCACTCAACGAGCCGCTTCCCTGGGCTGTTCCTGAGCTGCATGCTGGATAGTAAGCCAGTAATGATCATCACGGTGCTGTGAGTCTCTCTGCCTGACCATCAAGCCGGGGAGGGAGTTACTTTATAGCCAGCCCATCAGAAACAGCCGTCACCGAGGCCTTGGGCCTGGTATCGGAAGTGCGCGCTCTTGTGGGACTGAACCCTCACCTCATGGAAACTGACTCTGTAAGACAGGAAGGCAGTTAGACAGACAGGAACCGCGCAAGGACAATGGCCAGGTACAGAGACTCCCCAGAGCAGGAAGCCCCAGATGCCCAGCGAGGGGCAAAACTGGGGAAACAAGACCTCGCCCCCAGGTGACCTTCCTCCCGAGCATATCACTAGGGACTCCCTGACCTCTCCTCCCTAGAGACAACATGGAGGCCTCAGCTGTGTGTCATCCCCAGGCCCAGAGAAGCAGCCAAACCAGACAAGTGAGCCTGGCTGCCTCAGGACCCGCTGCACTGACAGCCACCCTCTGCCCTGGCACCAGCCAATCAGTGAGACCAGGACCCTGAGAGCACAGCTGGAAGCTGATGACTCTTCTATGAGACTGTCCCCTGAGCCCCGCTAAGACTCCTACCTGCGAGAGAGAGAGAGAGAGAGAGAGAGAGAGAGAGAGAGAGAGAGAGAGAACTAGGCTCTCCCCCAGGGGTCCTGCCCAGACCATTTCCCCATGCCCCCCCTTTCCCTCTAAAGGACCCAGGAGACTTGCAGCCAGGGGAGCGATGGGCTGTGGCAGCTTGTCCTGGGCTGACCCCAGGCCTGTCCCCAAGGCTCCTTTTCTCTGACCCCAGTGAGCCAGAGCCGTCCTGCCTGGGCTCTCCCATTGCTTCTTCTAGGGCCTTCCTTGCTTCACTGTCCGGGATGTGCTTTTGCTGTGGCCAATGCGCTCTCGCTTGCTTTTCTACACTTTGTCTCGTGACTAAAATCTTTCCTGCAGAAAGACAAGAACCAAGGTCTTGTTGCCAGTATCGACACTCAGCTCCCCTGGGTGGTGTCAGAACCGAATCCACTGCAGGGCCCAAGTGATGGGGGAGGTGGAGGAGGCCCGCACCTTGGTGTCAGCTTCTGCCCTCCTCCTTCGTGACAAGACAAGGCCTCTCTTCCTCCAGGCCCGACTCTCAGGGACAGCCTCAGAAATGACATGTGACCAGTGCCGCCAGCGGGGAGAGTAGCTGCAGCCGAAATGAGGGGGCGTATCTCCTGACGGGTGTGGGAGGCTCCACGACTAAGAGCCTGCACCTACCGGCTTCCTCACTGGAGCTGGGATTTGCAGATAAGCTGGAAGCGTGCGAACAGCTGCTGGGATAGAAGGACTTCTCAGTAACTGCATGATGACTGCATGTCCTTTAAAGTCCAAGTGGGAGGGAGCAGAGGCCTGGACTAACACTGCAGCTGATCTTCGTACCTCTGTGTATCCCTGCAAGTCTCAGACATGACCAAATCCACCAAAAAGAAAAACAAAGCCTGGATTTTGAGATGTTTGAGGGAGGCATTCTATTCCATGACTACAGGCAGCTGGACTTTCTGTTTAGCCTGTCTGCTCAGGACTTGCTAACTGGGGAGACAAAGGCAGAGTAGGAGGGAGGTGAGTATGATGGCTAAGCACTTGGTCTCCAAGCCTGACTGCCGGCTGAAATCCTGGTTTGCCACTTGCTAGCTGGGGCCCCCGGCAGTTGTGCCTTAGCTTCCTCTTCTATAAAGTGGGGATGATGGGAAAGGTGCCTGTCTCCAAGGAAGATGTGATGATTGCACAAGTTAATGAATACCCAGTGCTTAGAACAATGCCTGGCTCACAGTAAGCGCTGTACTCAGATCTGTGACCTTCAATTGCTCTGTAATCTTTGTCTTGTGCCTGGGATTCTGAATTCAGGAAGGTGGTGTTAGAAATAGAGCCACAGGTGGTCCATCTTCAAGGCGAGGCATTTAACCCGGAATGACAAATGGCTGCCTGGCGGCCTGCGGACAGGACAAAGCTCACGCACCTGGAGAGCCCCAGGCAAACAGGATGCTAGAAAGAGCCCACCAGCAGGGGAGGATGGATCTGGATGACATGAGGAAGTGGGTAAAGACTGTATACTGTCAGAAGGCACACACCCCAGGAAGGCCTCCCGCCGCAGAGACAAAGGGGGTGGAGACACCCAAAAAGCCCACAGCCCACTTTTTAAATAGCCCAATAGGAAACTGAGGTGACATCTGGGAAGAGTGCACACCCCATAGTGCTCAGCCAATGAGGAACCGGGGGAGGGACTCACACACTAGGGATAAATTGCTGTTGTAACTGCCCCAGGTGTGCCTGCCCACCAGACACCTGATCTTGCAAGACGGCCATTAAACGTTTCACTCTTACTGCACTTCCTGTCTCTGAGTCACTATCTGAGTGTGGACAGGTGAGCACAGCGTGTGTCTCACAGTGGCAAGGGTTAAGTTGTTGATGGGAATCAGACTCTTCCATGGGATTGTGAGGAAAGCATTTCACGAATCCATACACAGGAGATTGTGGCAAGGGTTACTTGTGATGCGAAATCCAAGGAATTTCCTCCTGCTTCCCATTGTTGCATCTCCACGCACCCGCCATGGACAAAGTCCAACCTCGTTCTCATTCGAGGCCAAGGCAAAGGCCAGTGTCCAGGTTTTACTTCATGTTACATCTTAGTCCTTTGGGGCCCACAGAGTCTGCAGGCCCTGTTGCTGCTAGGCCCATGTGGTTGCATGTGCCCGACTAAGAGAGAAGGCCCCAATGGGGCCAGTGGGTGAGAGGGGGGGTAGGGGGGGTAGCTCTTTGTTCCCCTGGGGTTTTAACCAGGAGCTTTTTCAAAACAACCAGTCATCTTCCCAAGTTTCTCTGGCTTGCATTGGGCCCACCCCCTAGCCAATGGTCTCCTTTCCTGGTTAGACTGACAGGCCCCTACAGTCAAACACGTCCCGCACCATTTTGACTTAGATGTGCATGTGTCCATGCCCCCTTTGTTCTATGCCTTCTCCCAGGGATCTGGGGACATAGACCTGTGGTTCCTGGGAGGTGGGGAGTGTGTGATGCTGCAGCTTCCTAGTGAAGCAAACAGGCTCTGCTCCCACTCCATTAGGCTCAGCAATGTCTGCCTCCCCTGCTGTCTTCGTTTCTATCAATAACTCTCTATGCACAGTAAGAAAATTAGGTTATTGTGAAAGCACCTGGCACATGCTAGGTGCTATTGAGGGGACCAGAGTTTGCCACAGCAAAATGCGCCTTTTGAGATATTGTTTATTTGAAGCTAGTTATTGTTTGGAAACAAAAGACTCGGGAAAAGCCTTGACCTGCTCGCAGCTCCTAAAGGAATTCAGATAGGTAAGCCTGCTTAAGGGAAGGGCATCGCCTCAGCACCTGCTGTCCAACTCTCCTCTCTGCCATTGCTTGTTGGGTGCAAGAGGGTACACTTTGGCTCTTTTTCATCTGCCATGAATTGCCTGCTTCCTTAAAAAAAAACCCACAAAAAACAAAAACTTTATTGTTGAGAGTACTACAGATGTCCCCCCTTTTACCACCCATTGCCCCCCTCCACCCAGTTCCCATCCAGCCCCAAGCCTCCACCACCCTACTGTCTGTGTCCATAAGTAAGATCTTCGGTTAATCTCTTCCTGCCCTCCCACCCCTTCCCTCTGAGATTTGTTAGTCTGCTCCATGTTTCCATGCTTCTGATTCTATTTTATTCATCAGTGTATTTTGTTCGTTAGATTCCTTGTTTGTTTATTTTGATTTTTAGATTCAATTGTTGATAGATATGTATTTATTGCTATTTTATTATTCATATTTTTGTTGTTGTTGTTGTTGTTGTTGTTGTTGTTCTTCTTCTTCTTCTTCTTCTTCTTCTTCTTCTTCTTCTTCTTCTTCTTCTTCTTCTTCTAGAAGGCCATTCAACATTTCATGTAATACTGGTTTGATGTGATGAACTCCTTTAGCTTTTTCTTGTTTGTGAAGCTCTTTATCTGATCTTCAATTCTAAATGAGAGCTTTGCTGGGTAGAGTAATCTTGGTTGTAGTTCCTTATTTTTCATGACTTTGAATATCCCTTGCCTCTCCCTTCTGGTCTGCAAAGTTTCTGTTGAGAAATCAGCTGACAGTCGTATGGGTGCTCCTCTTTTGCTGCTTTTAAAATTCTCTCTTTGTTTTTAACCCTTTAATTATGATGTGTCTTGGTGTGGACTTCTTTGGGTTCCTCTTGTTTGGGGTTCTATGTGCTTCCTGAACTTGTAAGTCTATTTCTTTCACCAGGTAGGGGAAGTTTTCTGTCATTATTTCTTCAAATAGGTTTTCAACATCTTGCTCTCTCTCATCTCCTTCTATGTATTAGGTAGAGCTGCCATGCCTTCTGGAATTGGTATAGTGGCCTTGTGGAGTAGGTGTCCTTCAGGACCCAGTGGCTCTGCCTTTCCAGTCACCTGATCTGGGCCTTCTAGGTGTGCCCCTGTGTGGGCTGTGTGTATACACTTGGTGTAGTTGAGTCTTTATTTCTGTTGGCATCTCTGGCAGGAATCGACCTCCAAGCCAATTAGCTGTGGGGACCAGCTGTAACTACAGTGGAAGAGCTTCTGTGCAGGAGACACCCCTGTGGAGCAGGGCTTGCTTCAGTGGGGCTTTGGTGCTCACTGAGTCTGCCCCTTGGGTGTGTCACTGTGGATGTGTAGCATTGCAATCTTCCATGGTCTGAAGCTGTCCACTGGGTGCACTGGCTCTAGGGCCTCCCAGGAGGTGCAAAGTCATCCACTGCCTAAGGCCACCCAGCAGGAACTATTTGTATTGGGCTTGGGAGTGCCCAGGCAAGGCCCAGCTCTGAAGCAAGGCAGGCTGTACTACTGTTGGGCCTTGAGCCTTTTATTGATAAGTATGGGGCACACTGATGCCAGCTGCAGCTTGTTTGAGAGATTTTAGCAAAGTCTGAAACCTGAGCAAGGAAAAGCCATTCATATGGAAAAGCCACTGCAAACAGCTTGGGTGGGACTACAATTTGGATGGGGCAGGGTCTCAGAGAATCCCCAGGGCAGAGCAAACCAAGTGCTCCAGGCTGATGGAGACTCAGATATGGCTGCCAGTCAGCCTTACAATAGGGGAGGTCTCAGCACAATGACTTCTGCAAGCACCCCCATCTGGGAGAGAGCTGCCCTGAGTTCTTGCCCCAAAGGCAGACAATCCAGTTTCTGCCTGTATGTGTTGGGTCCCCTGGCGCTGGAGCTCAGAAGACGGGGATGGTGTAAATTTGTGCACGGACCCTTAAGAAGAACAACTGGGTCTGTAGCAGCCTCCGTGTCTCTCAGCCACAATCCCTGTTTGTCCATCTCTCTGATGGGCACTGCTTTGCTTCCAGAGAGCCAGGAGATGGGATACTCAGAGGGAAGGCCCTTGGGCTGTATCCCTTAGGCAAGTTGCTTTCCCTCTCTGGTTTCCACACGCATGTAAGCTGTTGAGTCAGAAACTTGGACATAAGACAAAAGAATGACTACATGTCTTCTGAATGCTCTAGCAAGGCACAACCAACAGGCCCTCCCAGGGTTATCCTTCTTTAGGTCCCAGGCTGCCGTCTGCTTTGGGCATTGAAGTTCTGTTGGCAAACAGCTGTATGCATTCACCCATCCACCGTCTCTGCTGCTTGCATGTCGCAACCAGGCAGGAAGACCAGGGCCCCTGCTGGAGACTGCTCACTGCCCTCCCTGTCCAGAGCGGCCAGCTCACCCATTCAGAGGAACAGTGTTTGATTTACGATTTACTACTGATTTGGGCCCAGACTTTGGAAAATGTCATGCTAATTTGTGGAAGACAACTTGCACATGGTTTGGTGCAGTAGTCATGAAAATGCCTCTGTCCAGTGTACAAAATACCCATGAACACACGTGTACTGATCTGCAGACATTCGCCAACCCCAGGTCTAGCCTCACGGCTGTGGTCCAGCACTCTCTCCCTTCCTGTGTTGCCCTGTCTCTCCCATCATCTTTCCCTCCCTGCTGGCTCTCCCAGGGACAGGGGAGAGGAATCCTTGCCATATTGTGTTTCTATTTGTGTGAGACTATGTTCTTCACTTCCTAAAGGTGATTAGATATGCACAGTGCAGGCATTGGGCCAGATCAGTGGTTGACAAACTGTGCTCTGGGGTACCCCAGATGCCTTAGAAGTCCCTAATGGGCACTAAAGGGATGGGATGTCACCTCCCAGCCCTGCCCGCTGAGGAGCTCCTTTGTACGCCTGCCTTGCATGTTGAGTCTTTGCCGCACAAAAAAGAGGTGCAAGTGCTAGATGACGCGATGGAAGCTTTTGAGTTCCTGAGGGCTATGCGTGGGGCAGCGGGCGGCACTGCTGGGGGCACGGCGGGTCTCTGGGCAGGGCTAGAGGCTGGAGGGCCTGCATTTATGTTCCTCCAGAGGCCCAGCTGGCATGTCAACAATGCTCTGATATTAACCGGAAAAAAGTGTGTCTTTCTTTTGTAATTGCGTTTCTAAAACACACCTAATGGAGCTGCGCAGAGCATGTCCTGGGCACTGAGTTTCTCACGAGAACATGTGGAGCCAGCAGGCTGCTGAGAGCTCAGAGCTGGGCTCCCAGCACTGCACCCCGTCCGGGGCTCTGTGGGCCTCTGGGGCCAGGGAGGGTCGCAGAGAGGAGAGTCAGGGGGATGTGTTTCCCCTTTTATTTGGGGGCTCATTATTAATTGCAGGTCTAGCCACTGCCTTTCTGGGAGCAAGCCTGCCTTCTCCCTGGCTCTCTGGTCTCCTGGGTGGGGGGGGGGGGGTGTAACTTTGAGCAGCTCTCGGAGTCCCAGCTGTGCTGTTGGTACCAGCGAGGGTTACGTGATCGTGTTGTATGGGCCTTTCTATTCTTGCCAGATTGACCTTTTTTCTTTTGTTTAGTTGAGGTGAAATTCACATAATGAAAAATCAAGTTTAAAATATACAATTTGGTGGCATTTAGTAAGTGCCTTCACAGTGTTATAAAACCACTAGAGGCCTGATGCACGAAGATTCGTGCAAGAATGGGCCTTCCTTCCCTTGGCTGCCAGCACCGCCTTTGCTCTGGCTGGAGCCACCTTACGCTTTCCCATGCTGCCCAGAGGCCCAGAGCGGCTGGGGCGGCGTGTCCCACCCTGCCCCGGCTACTTATCACCTGCATATGCAAATTAACCTGCCCTATTTGTTGGGTTAATTTGCATACTCACTCCTGATTGGCTGGTGGGCATCACGAAGGTACAGTCAATTTGCATCTTACGCCCTGACTGGTTTGGCTCAGTGGATAGAGCGTCGGACTGTGGACTGAAAGGTCCCAGGTTCGATTCCAGTCAAGGGCATGTACCTTGGTTGTGGGGGTGTGCTGGAGGCAACTGATAGATGTTTCTCTCTCATCGATGTTTCTAACTCTCTATCCATCTCCCTTCCTCTCTGTAAAAAATAAATAAATAAATAAAATATAAAAAAAAAAAAAATTTGCATCTTACTCTTTTATTAGTGTAGATCCCCTCTATCTAGTTCCAGAACATTCCCATCACCCAAAAAGTAAATACCCATTTACCAGTCACACCCTTTCCTACCTCCCCACCCTCAGGCCCGGCTACCCTGGTCTTCTCCCATCTCTGGACTTTCCTGCTCAGGAAAATGGAACCAGACATGTGGCCTCTGGGTGTAACTTCCCTCCCTCAGCACAGGGTTCTGGAGGCCCCAAGCTGGGCGTGACCGCTTCACGCCCTTTCCTGACTGGATGACACTGCGCTGCATGGTGGCCCCAATGTATCCATTTACCTGCACGGACATGTAGGCTGTTTCCATCTGTGGCCATTGCGAAGACTGGCGCTCACACAGTGACAACGCCCTCTGTGAGCTCTCCCGGCAGTTCCTGGGCGTCCTCGGGGCCCACATGACGGATGCTGTGTGACAGGTGCCTGGGTGCAGCTTCTGCGGCCAGTGCTTGTGAGGGTGGCCAGCCCACCACCGCTGGGCCACCTGCCCTGCAAGGTGCACCGTCTGCGTGCAGGGCTTGGTGGCTGCGCTTTCCTCTCGAGACGGGGCCTTGCCGTCTCCTGAGGGTGTCTGCCTCCTCCCCTCAGCCTGCAGGTCTCTTTTCCTGGGCTGGTCACTTTCTTCAGGAAGGAACCTTCTGGTCTAAGAAAAAGGAACATCCGTCCTGGTGACCCAGGACTTTCCTGATCTTCATACTGAAAGTTGTCCTCCTGGGCAGCTCTCCCAGCACGGGCCACTCCAGGATCAGCCTGGCTGGGTTGAGTCTCACCGTCCCCTGTGCTGGGTTTCTAATCTGTTTGCATCTCATGGCAGAACTCAGCCCTAAGCCCCAAATCTAAATTCTCTTTTTAAATATTTTTAAACTAATCCTCTTGCTTTCCACCCACTGGGCTCCTTGCTTTTAGGGATCACTCGTGCCTCTGATGCTTGATGTTTCCTGGGGTCTAGGGACACAAATCACCTTGTTTCATACTGTATTCTTCTCAGCATGGCTCAGCTTCCTCAAAACACCCATTTGGACATCGATTGCTGGCTCCTTCCCTTTTGCTCTCTCTCTCTCTCTCTCTCTCTCTCTCTCTTAAAATCCTCACTGGAGGATATATGCTGTATATATATATTTTTATTGCCTCCCGTATGTGCCCCGACCTTTTGGTGTGCGGGATGACGCTCCACCAGCGGAGCCGTCTGGCCAGGCCGTCTCTCTTGGAGGGCTTGTTTATGGCTTTTCAGAAAAACGCTTTGCTCTCATGTTAGTCATCCTCCTAAAGGAGCAGAGAAAACACGTGTGTGTTTGCTTTCCTGATCGTGAGCGTGTGAGGCTGCCTCGGGTTTCCAGCTTGGCTCAGCCTCCAGCTCCCTGGCCGGGACGCCTGCGCTGACCACGTGGAGGCCCTTATGCAGCCGGTCCGGGTGACACACTGCTGTAGAGGCAGCTGACCCCAAACACCTGCACAGCGGGCCCGTGCCGGGGAGACGACTCTGGTCCAGCTGCACCTGAAGCCCAGGATCCCACCTGGAACCCAAGGACCCCGACAGGACTGGGAACTGAGCCGGGGCCTTCAGAAGCCGAGCACCTGCGCCACAGCCGGCCGAGCCCAGGTTCTCTGGTTCAGACTCTCAGCCAGCACGTCCGCTGGTCTTTTCCTGGGCTGGACACTTCCCCAGGAAGGAACTTTCTGGTCTAAGGAAGGAACCAACCGGCCCCCCAAGCCTCAAACCCCGTGGCCGGGTCCAGCGAGCAAGCAGATTTGAGGCACTGCCAGGTCTCCATCTTCTGGAGCTGACCTTTGGGTTTGGACCTGTCGAAGCCTCGGGTCCACGGACTTGGGTTTCAGTAACATGGCCTCTCTGAGCTCTGCTTCCTTGAAAGCTGGGGTCCCCTTCCACGTAGAGAATAGAGGGGGTGATGGTAACAAACCAAGCAATGTGCGAAGCACTGAGCACGTGGGCCTGGGCCAGGCAGGCGCCGCCTGAGGAAGTGCTGTGTCCCTGGGCTGAGGCAGCCCGCCCACCCCCCCCACCCGCCCCAGTGCTCAGAGCTGAGGGAACACCTCCTCCATCCTCACGCCTTGCAGTCATTTTCTCTGGGACGTCCTCCCCCTTCTGCCCGTCCTTCCCTCCCAAACCCTGGATTGGCTCAGCTGAACACCTGTCCTCACTCTCAGCCTTACATCGGCCCCCACCCTCTTGTTGACCCTTCCTGGCCAAGGTCACGTCCCTTCCTCGGGGAAGCCTGCTCTCAACCCGCCAGCGCCCACAGAAGCCCCTCTCCACGCTTATGCTTGAGGGCAGGGCAGCACCGTGAGCACGCGGGCCGAGCGCAGGCCCTTGGGGTCCCCGGTTGTGTCTCAGCGCCCCTCGCCAGCTGCGCCCTCTTGGGCCGGTGACCCCTGCTCTGAGCCGTTTCCTCCGGAGGAAAGCGGAGCTCGTAGCAGCACCTCACAGTTGCGCGGGATTGTTCCAGAGACGACACGGGAGCCGTGAGTGAAGGAGACCCAGTGGCCAGTGTGCGTGCATGTTACCCATGAGGGTTGATTGTTTCTGCTCCTGCCATACTTGGGCTGGGTTTGATCTAACTGCTGGGCTGTATCCAGTGGTGGGCTGGGCAGGGAGCCCGGGAGGGGCCCGTCCTGCTGGTCCTGGGTCCTGGCCGTGTGGGCTGGCAACCCTCATGCTGAGTCGCTGCTTTGGAGGCCGCCGGAGGACAGGTCCCGCAGGAAAGCGAGTGGAAAAGAGACGTGGCCTCTGATGCAAGCTTCTTCTCTCTTCCAGCAGCATCAGGAGAGGTTCCAACCCACTGCGCTGCGGGCTGCCTGTCAGGGCCTCTCAACAAAACCCCTCTGGCTGCCCTGCCCCTGTGGGCCGGAGCTCCTCTGCCACAGCGAAGGTGTGGGTTCCGTTCTGTCAGGGCACCTCTTAGGTTTCGGGTTTGACCCCCGGTCGAGCTGACTGCTGCTCAGGAAGTGACCGCGGACCGTGAGGTCCTTGTGCTCTAGTCCTTCGGCGGGGAGCTGGGTTCCATTGATGACCTGGCCGACTCCGATCCCTGCTCCCCACGTCCTCCATCGAGGATGACTTCAACAATGACAGCTGTGTGGCCTCCGCCAGCGTGCACATCTGCACGGGTAGGTCGCCCTTCCGCAGCTCGCCAGGCCTGGCTGCGGAGCAGTCACCCCGGGAGGTGGATTTCCAGTTCCCAGGGAGAGTGCCCTCCACGCTGGACTCCCAGGGAGAGCGGGTCCAGAGGGAAAGCACTTCGCTCCGCCTCCCTGCGGAGCTCCCGGGCGGAGTGGAGCACCCGTCCTGCGCAGGCTTGGAGGGGAGAGCCGCCCCAGGAGGCCTCCGAGCTGGGTGCTGAGAACAAAACTGGAGCCCTCCTCCTTGACCCTGTCGTCTTCGGTGTAGAAAGGGACAGACGAAAGCCTCAGCAGCCTTGCTGGGCATCTTTAAATGAAGATGTTATTTTTTTTCGGTGAAAATGAGTTTATTGTGTAATCAATACTGTGTAATCATTGTGATTTATTGTGTAATCGTTGTGATGACACAATAACCTGCACTGAGTTATCTGCTGGAATGTTTGTGCTGTAGGGCACCTGGATGCATTTTATTTTATTTGATGCAGCCTGACGTCCCCCCGCCTCAAGTGGCACGCAGCCACACCCAGCTGCTCCTGCCGGTCATTACCTGTGAGGGCGTCCCTGATAATTTGCATATTCCTCTATTATTATATAGGGTAATGTGTTATTTTTCAATTGCAGTTGACATAAAATATTAGTTTCAGATATACAACCCAGTGATTAAACGTGTATGTAACTTACAAAGTAATCCCTCCGATAAATCCAGTGCCCATTGACACCACGCATAGTTATCACAGTATTACTGACTACCTTCCCTAGGCTGTACTTCACAGCCTCGGATGATCCTGTAACTACCAATATGTCCTTCTCAACCACTTCCTCTTTCCCTCATGTCCCCAGTCACCCGCCCATTTGGCAACTATCAAAATGTTTTCTGTATCTATGAGTTTGTTTCTGTTTTGTTTTTTCATTTATTTTGCACTTCAGATTTCACAAATAAGTGAAATCATATGGTATTTGTCTTTCTCTGTCTGATGTATTCCACTTAGCACAATACGCTCTAGGTCCGTCCATATTATTGCAGACGACAAGATTTCATCCTTTTGTTATCTCTGCATCCTATTCCATTCTGATATGTGCCACCCCTTCTTTATCCACTTGTCTATTGATGGGCACCCAGGCTGCTTCCATATCGTGGCAATTGTAGATGCTGCTGCCATGGACACAGGGATGCAACATGTCTTTTCGAATTAGAGCTTTGGGTTTCCCTGGATAAATACCCAGAAGTCAAACAGCTGGTCCTTCTTTGTTTTAAAATCTATTTGTCTGGTATAAGTATTGCTACCCCAGTTTTGTTGTTGTTGTTTCCATTTTCATGAAATACCTTTTTCCATTCCGTTACTTTCAGTCTGTGTGTGTCTTTTGATCTGAAGTAAGTCTCTTATAGGCAGCATATGTAAGGGTCTTGTTTTCTTCTTGATTTAGCCACCCACCCTATGTTTGTTTGCTTTTTATCCTCACCCGAGGATTCGTGTTTTTAGAGAGAGATGGGAGGAAGGGAGGGATGGAGGGAGGGAGAGAAAGAGAGAGAGAGAGAGAGAGAGAGAGAGAGAGAGAGAGAGAGAGAGAGAGAGAGGAACATTGATGTGAGAGAGAAACATGGGTCAATTGCCTCCCATATGTGTCACAGATTGAACCTGCAACCTAGGTTTTTGCCCTGACTGGGACCAAACCCAAAACCTTTTTGGTGTATGGGAAAATGCTCCAACCAACCGAGCCCCCTGGCCACAGCCGCCCTGTCTTCTGACGGGAGATTTAATCCATTTCCAGTGAAAGTGATTGTTGATGACGGGCAGTTACTGCCATTTCATTATTCATATTTTTAATCTTTTTTTCCCTTTTTCTTAAAGAAGTCCCTTTAACATTTCTTGAAATACTGGTTTGGTGGTAATGAACTCCTTTAACTTTTTCTTTTCTGGGAAGCTCTTTATCTGTCATTTGATTCTAAATGATAGCTGTGCTATCATTTTTCGGTGAAAATAAGTTTGTGTAATCAATATTGTATAATCATTGTGATTTATTGTGTAATCGTTGTGATTATACAATAACCTGCATTGAGTTATCTGCTGGGAACTAATCATTTCATCTTTGAATGATTCTAACCAATCTCTTCTGTCTGCAAAGTTTCTCTTGAAAAGCAAACTTCCTCTTCTTAAAAGGACACTAGTAAGATTTGGTCAGGGCCTCCCCTAAGGGCCTCATTTAACTTAACTCTTTAAGGGTACTATTTCCATATATAGTCAAACTCTGAGGTACTGAAGGTTAGAGTTTCCACATATGACTCTGAGGGATCACAATTCGGCCCGACATTCTCCCAGGAGTTTCCATGTGGATGCCTGGTGACTGCTGAGCGGAGCTGTGGTGGAGCCTTTGTTGAACAGCAGAGGGGAAGGAGCAGAGAACGGGCTGGAGAGCACAGCCACCCGCTGTCTGATAGGGATTCCCAACCCTTCTGCCCCACTTCCCAGAAGCGCTTCCTCATTTGCGAGTCATTTTGAGAGTATGCTGTTCTTGTTTGAAGCATACATTATGCCCTTTTTCTGAGTGTTTTTAAGGACATTCTCCTGCTCCGTGAATCCTCCACGTGTCTATCCCCCCTCACCTGTTTCAGTTCCTGTCTGTCAAGCTAGAAGCACATTCAGTGTCTAGTGGCACACAGCTGTCTTATGGGAAGGCATATGGGTAGGTTTGTTTTTCCTAAAGGCTCCCAAATAACAAATTCTCCAGGTCTTTACTTCGGGCTCAGTCAGCTTTGCTGGAGAAGAAATCGCTGATTATATGCCTGGGGACACACACACACACACAGAGAGAGAGAGAGAGAGAGAGAGAGAGAGAGAGAGAGAGAGAGCGCACTTTGGAGCTGTGTGCTGGGAAGGGCCTGAGCCTCACTCTTCAGTGGACACACGTGGATTCCTGTGTTTGGTTCGGATCCCTTTGGTGGGTCTGGTCCCCATGCCAGCATCCTTAGCGCAACCTCTCCTGAGTGTTGACCGCCCATCTGTAGCTGGGCACCTGCCTGGCAATGTGGGCCTGAGGAAGGAGCTGAGGGTCTAAACTGGCACTGACTGCAACATGCCTGTCTCCAGAGGTACCTGTGCCTCTACCTCTGAACCCTCCAAGACGCTGCGCACGTCACCTATGCTTCTAATGGCTGTGCTCCCACAGGCACTTAGCAGAGGGAGCAGCGCGATCGAAGCCACAGACCCATGGCTGCTCGCCTGTCCATTCTCACCTCCCTCACGGTGCCCCCTTTCCCGTCTGGGTGCTCCCTCTCCTGTGCATTTTCTTCTTATTTGCTTACAGCTCTGTTGTTCCCTCATCTTCACTCTGGTGAGTTTTGGGGGCTGAGTGGAGATCACCATCTGCATGATTTACTGGACGTTGACCTCCCCTCTAAGCCGCAGTCTCCACATCTATAAATGGGGTGAACAGTAGTGAACTAATGGGAATTAGTGAACTAATGTCAGTAAAATGCTGAGCATGGGGTCTGGCAAAAATGTCCAATAAAACTAGGAAGACAGCCACATGCAGGTATTGGCCTTCCCCCAGGGCTGGGACCCTGATCCAGGCTGCGCTGGGAATGCAGAGGGGGCCCAGCTGCATCCTGTTTGCCGGCCTCCAGCCTCCTCTTCCTCCCACCACTGAAGAAGAGGCAGAGCTTGGCATTTGCCACAAAGAGGTGCACCGGAGCGAAGTGGGAAGGCTGTGTCCCCGGCTCTGCTCGCGAGAGGCAGGCGCCGTGCTGTGCCTGCTGTCCAGGCACCACCCTCTGATGGAGACTGGCTGGTAGAAATGGGCCCAGTTGGCGAATGAAGAGCAGCTGCAGGAAAGAGAGGCCCTTACATGGGAATTTTCTCCTTCCGCAGGGAAACCCCAAGGGAATAGTGTGGGTTCCGTGAAGTGGCCCCAATATGTCATAATGTCAGCAGGAGAATTCTCCCGGAGAGGTTCCAATCTAGGCGTCAATTGTGTCGCAGCCACCAGGAGATGGAGCAGCCGCCGCCTGCTCTGTGCTTCCGGGCGACCCGTGCACCGCTCCAGTCCAGGCCCCACGCGCTGACGGCAGTCTCATCTCCCACCCCCCACGCACCGGCCGCAGTGGCCCCGCCGCGTCAGGTGGCGCTGGCAGTGAACGGGCTGAAGGAGCACCAGGTGAGCCTTTCTCCTGGGACAGTGCAGAGCCGCCCGTGCAGGACGCTGTGCGCACACAGGCCTTCCAGACGGGCCGCCGGGTGCAGCTTCTCCCGTCCCCTTCCGAGCCGGCAGGAAGGCCGCTAGCACTTGGAAGGTGTGATGACACCTGCTGGGAACCCGATGAACAACCCACACAAACCAGCCCTGCCCCTCCCACGGGTGCTTGTAACCTACCCCAACGTGATTTCACCAGAAACCCAGGCTGCACGCTTCCTGCGCACAGGCAGCGGGTCAGTGCGTGGCAGCTGTGAGGGGCGGGAACGGGAAGTGAGTTGGGGTCACCTGGCTGACTTGAGCCCTCTCAGGAGCTGGTTTCAGAAGAACCATGTGAGTAGCTAACTCAGCGCTCCTTCCATCACAGTCTGTCACACTCTGCTTTGTACCAGCGCTGCCTGCGTTCGCTCAACTCCCCAACCAGCAGGCAGAACCACAGGCGACTGGTGTGTGTGGAGGTGGATGGCCAAACACCAACCATTTCACATGGTTCCACCAGAAAGGGGTCAGAAAATGCGACGGGGCCAAATCGCCCACACTGTTTTGAACTAAGTTTCATTGGGACGCAGCCCCCTCACTGGGCCACACACGGTGACTGCTCTCCAGCTGTGATGGCAGAGCTGCAGAATTGCCACCGAGCCCTCCTGGTCTGTAAGGCCAGATTACATACTCATCCGTCTTTCAGAGAAGTGGTTGACTTAGTGTAAGTGAGAGCACCTGGTGGAGAGCCAGAGTCCTTGGGTAGCCTCCTGCTCCCCACCTCCCCCCGCCCACACACACACTACAGCTGGGAATAGTAGGTGCGCACCCAACACTGGGGGTAGTAGGTGCGCAGTGAGCACTGGGTGTGGTAGGTGTGCAGTGAGCAGTGAGCACTGGGTGTGGTAGATGTTCAGTGCGCAGTGAGCACTGGGTTTGGTAGGTGCGCAGTGAGCACTGGGTGTGGTAGGTGTGCAGTGCGCAGTGAGCACTGGGTGTGGTAGGTGTGCAGTGTTCAGTGAGCACTGGGTATGGTAGGTGTGCAGTGAGCATTGGGTGTGGTAGGTGTGCAGTGTTCAGTGAACACTGGGTGTGGTAGGTGTGCAGTGCGCAGTGAGCACTGGGTGTGGTAGGTGTGCAGTGTTCAGTGAGCACTGGGTATGGTAGGTGTGCAGTGAGCATTGGGTGTGGTAGGTGTGCAGTGTTCAGTGAACACTGGGTGTGGTAGGTGCGCAGTGAGCACTGGGTGTGGTAGGTGTGCAGTGCGCAGTGAGCACTGGGTGTGGTAGGTGTGCAGTGCGCAGTGAGCACTGGGTGTGGTAGGTGTGCAGTGAGCACTGGGTTTGGTAGATGTTCAGTGCACAGTGAGCACTGGGTTTGGTAGGTGTGCAGTGCACAGTGAGCACTGGATGTGGTAGGTGTGAAGTGTGCAGTGAGCACTGGGATTGGTAGGTGTGCAGTGCGCACTGGGTGTGGTAGGTGTGCAGTGAGCACTGGGTGTGGTAGGTGTGCAGTGAGCACTGGGTGTGGTAGGTGTGCAGTGCGCAGTGAGCACTGGGTGTGGTAGGTGTGCAGTGCGCAGTGAGCACTGGGTGTGGTAGGTGTGCAGTGCGCAGTGAGCACTGGGTGTGGTAGGTGTGCAGTGTGCAGTGAGCACTGGGTGTGGTAGGTGTGCAGTGCGCAGTGAGCACTGGGTATGGTAGGTGTGCAGTGAGCACTGGGTGTGGAAATAGCCTCTTACTGGCTCCCAGACTTTGGTCTGCAATGTGATTTGCTCTCAGGCATTGGCAGCCAAGCTCCTGCTGCTGCCAGCAAAGGCAGGTTCCTCTTTTTCCTCTCTTCCTCAAAATTCTTCCCAATGTCTCTGAGGGCTTCGGACATCAATGAGTAGCTCTTAGCACCGTGTGGATGAAGATGTGTGGACTAAGTAAACGTGGATTACATTTTTAGCAAAATACACATAGGCTCCAAAATCAGTGGGAAATGCTGTGCAGGGTTGTTCCGTTGCTTGGCTGTCTCCAAAATGGCTTAAGGAAGTCTGGTGTGTTTGACAGGCCTCACACATAGTGTGGGCGTCCCCTTCCCCCCCGGACTAGGTGGGATGCTCAGAGGTGTTGGGTTAAAGTTCACCCATTATCATTAAAGGCTTCTGGAGTCTGACTCAACAAGTGACCGGCCACGGCTGGTGCCCACTCGGGGTATGCCTTCCCAGTCTCCCTGGGAGGGACACACCGGGGCAATGGTGGAAGTTGCTTAGCAGCATTTTCACTTTCTTCTGATGCATGCCTGGCATTCCTTAAAAAACCGAACTAAAACCTGATTATGCACCATGCATGTCCCTTGTCAAAACAGCGAGAAGAAACAGATGAGCCCAGCCATCGGTGTCACTTCCCGGGGGGCCGCCAGGGTCCTCGGCTGGAGGTCAGAGTGGAGGCGGGGGGACGCTCATGCCCACGGTGCACGTGGAGGCTGAGAAGAGGAGAGCGTGGATTGTTGGGATGGGGGGCCGGCAGGGGGTCCTGATTGAATCCTGTTCTCAGTTTCTAAAGTTGGTCATCTAGAAGAGTCTGCCCTTCACCCCAAAGCTCTGAGCCACACTATGGGGGGCCTGGGATTTGTTTGGCCCTGAGCACCAGGGAGACATGTGTGACTTTAGCTTTTTTGTGGGCCCATTGGACTTTCAAAATACTAGTATTTTTGGCAGCATCCTTAGGGGACAGTGTCACTGGCTGAGCAGGGGCACTGACACGTCTCCTTGCTCGGGGGACGCAGGTGGTGGGGACGCGGGGGCTGGCCCGGAGCCGCCGCTGCAGCCGGTGCACCTGGTAGGCCGCTGAGCAGCCGCCCCCCCGCCCCGCACACACACACAGCTCCCTTCCGGGCGCCTGGCGGAGGCAGCGCCCAGGCGGCTCCTCTTTGCTCCTCTGGCGCGAGTCAGCTCTCCAGGCCTCGCCTGCGCTGAGGTCCGCGGGTGGGCCTCGGGAACCCCTCACCATAGGGCCCTTCCTCGCTGACCTACGCCCGCCTGGACCTGGGGGAGGCGCGGGGAGCAGCCATCTCGCCAGAGAAAGGCCCAGAGAACAGAGGCCGAAACCTTAAAACCTGCCGCCTCCAGACTTCCTGCTGCATTGGGGTGAGGTTGCAGCCACGTGTGGGGTTGGGTTAGGGTGAGGGTGAGGGGAGGGCTGCTGTTGGTGAGGGGCGGTGGGCCCTTAAGGGCTGTGCATCCGCTTTCTGCTGTTTGCAGCCAAAGGCCTGTTACAGATGCTCCGCTTTCTGCTGTTTGCAGCCAAAGGCCTGTTACAGATGCTCCGCTTTCTGCTGTTTGCAGCCAAAGGCCTGTTACAGATGCTCCGCTTTCTGCTGTTTGCAGCCAAAGGCCTGTTACAGATGCTCCGCAGGGCTTGCTCAGCCCGGCGCCCAGACCGCACGCCATGGCTTTGTGGAGGCAAAAGTAAACGGTAAGCACTGTCACCCACGCGGTGCGGTGCCTGCTTCTTGGCGGGGAGCCGAGGTAATCTCTAACGGTGGCGGGGAGCCGAGGTATGCTCTAAGGGTGGCGGGGAGCCGAGGTAATCTCTAATGGTGGCTGGGGAGCCGAGGTATGCTCTAACGGTGGCTGGGGAGCATTTACAAGGACATTTGCAAAGGTGTCTGGAGAGTTGGGGAAACCACAGGAGGCTGGTCAGAGGAGGGCCCTCGGGTGGGAGCTGCCACATCCCCAGGACCAGGGACAGCTGCCGGTGGAAAGGCCGCCTGGGAAGGGGGGAGCGGGGGTGAGGAGGCAGGGGCAGCGCTGCAGCGGACTTACGGCCGCTCAGAGGGGAACACATTTCTGGGCCTCTCTCTCTGTCCGCCTCCAGTGTCCGCTGGTGCTCCGGGAAGGCTGAGGGCGAGAAGCCAGGACACACTCTATTTCCCGGGACTCAGACAAAAGGAAGTTGGCAGGTGGATCTGGAGGGTAAGGGGCGGTCTCCAGCTAAGTGCCTCCGTGAAGGGTGTGAGTCCTCGGGAGCGGGTCCACCTGAGGCCCACTGGCTGCCGTAGACTGCGAGGCTCTGGTCTGCACCGGCTCTCCCAGAGGAAGTGGCCTACAGGTTCCCGGGCCCGGGCCCTGGCCCCACCTGCACCACTGGCCTTGGCTGGGAGGCGCCATGTAGAGGCTCTTCCTCCCGAGCCCCTGCGGCCACACAGCTCGGGGCCGCAGGCACCAGTGCCTGCATGGACTGCTCTTCAGTCCGATTGGCTGCGAAAGTCCAACTCCACTGAGCCACCACACACCCTTAGAAGGCGAGGAAGAAAACACTACTGCCCCTGGACTGCCCCCCGGGGCCTCGCCTCCTGGTCCTTTTTCCACAAGACACTGCACACCCAGCCGCACCCAGGCAGCAGGAAGGCCCTGCCCAGGCCTGGAGGCCCGAGTGGCAGGATGACCCAGCTTCTCTGGCTGTCCCTGCCCCTCCACCCGCCGCCCTCTCTCACTGTGCCACCCCTGTGTATTGTCGCCTCCCGGGTAGCTGCTGGCCTCCCCCCAGGAGCCTCAGAGAGGCTGAGGGACGTGCCCAAGGCCATAGAACTCAGCCTGGATCCGAGCCCTCCTCGCCGGCGGGGCCAGGCCCAGCATCCGCAGGAGCCCCTCGTGCCAGAGCGGCTGCAATGGGATGTGTCCCCTGGGCCTTCGAGGCCTGAACTGCAGCTTCCTGGCCCCAGGGTGAGTGAAGTCCACAGCAATCACACCGAGAGCAGCCCCCAGGACGGCAGGTGCTGGGCGCTCCTTAACCCGGCGTGTTTCTCCCGGGAACAGGATCCCCCGGAAGGGAGCCTCGGGACCAGGATCCTAGCGCAAGGAGTCTTCCGGAAGGTGACCGGACACTCTAGAGGAGCTGGGCGCGGGCAGGAGGGCAGCCTCACCAGGCGCGTTATTGGCTGTGACCACGCTGGGCACCCAGAACCCGTGGGAGCCAGTGAAGACCGCGCGCTGTTACCCAACCTAGAGAGCAGAGGGCCTGGGGTTCGGTCCCCACACCCTCGGCTCCTCAGCCCAGGGCCTCTGCGGGAGGTGGGCGTCGCTGTCAGGCCGGTCGGGCTGGAAGACAATGGCGGGCGGCGGCACCGGACGTAAGGGCGGACCTGGGCTCTGCCAGCGGCTCCCACCTGGTTGTGAGGAGGTGTGATGAGGCCTGGCCCGAGCACACGCTCCTGGAACGACAGCCGTTGTCATGCCTGCTGCTGTTCTTGCTGCCACCATCATGCCCCTGGCCAACTCCCAGCCAGTCAAGCCCCCTCCAGTGCTGTTGGCCTCCTGGCTGTGACCTGACGTCAAAGTGTTTGGCTTCAGCCGAGCATCTTGTTTCCCAGGGACCCTCCCCGGGCCGAGAGCTCTGTGCTCCTGGCCTGGCTCAGGAACGAGCGAATTGCCTTGTGGGAAGAAATGGAGACGCCAGGTCCACAGGGCGGGCTCTGTCTTATCCCCACACTCAGGCCAACACCCACACCCGCAGGCCAGCACCCACACCCACAGGCCAGCACCCACACACTCAGGCCAGCACCCACACCGACAGGCCAGCACCCACACACCCAGGCCAGCACCCACACCCACAGGCCAGCACCCACACACTCAGGCCCTCTTGTGTTTGCTTTGGTCTCCAGCCAAAGCCGCGAAGGGACAGGCCCCACGGCGTGTCCCTGTGGGTGAAGGCAGTGTACTTTCTGCGGCTGCTGCCGTGTTGCCTGTGGAAGGACTGGTGCCGGGACAGGGAGCCGGGCACCCTGCCTGAGGAGCTGGCAGCGAGGCTGGTTAGTCCTGAGCGAGAGTGGGTGTGCGGCTTTGCTGCCTGCTGGCGGGGAGGGGAGGGCAGGCCGGGGTGGGTGGCGGCAGGTGACAGAGGACAGACCCTGCAGCAAGTGGGCAGCTCTCAGGAGGGTCCGCAGGCGCTGCTGCCCGAGGCCTCTGCGTGCTCTCCTGTGGGTGCTACAGGGGAGGCAAGTGCAGGTGAGAGAGCAGCCAGCAGTACACGCAGGTCCAAGTCTGAACCTGCTCCCTCCGGCCTTGGGGCCTCGGATAAAGCAGTCGGTCCTGTGCCATCATTTCCTGACTCCCAAGCCACCTCTAACGACACGTGCCCTCCTTGTTGGGGAGCTCTTGCTGCATGAAAGAACCCCCAACTTAGTGGCTCGTGACAACCATTGCTGTCGCTGACGCTCTGGCCAGCAGTTTGGGCTGGGCTCCCGCAGGACCTGTGGGAGCTGCCAGGCCGCAGGCTGGGTGGTCTGGGCCGGCCGCGCTGTGTCCTTTGATCGCCAGCCTCCAACAGGCTCGCCCTGGTGGCACCTGGAGTCCGAGAAAGAAAGTCGAAGTCCCAGAAGGCTCTTGAGACGTGGACTTAACCAGCACATGGCACTGCCCGGGGTTCTGGCCAGAGTGAGTGACGAGGAACCCAGATCCGAGGGGCGGAGACGCAGACTCGCCTCTTGCTGAGAGGCTGCCGTCACATTGTAGGCGATAGATCCAGGGAGGGACCGCTTGGACCATTTGACCAACAATCTGCCTCATCCACAAAACAACAGACTCCAAGTCTCTTGGGAGAGCAGACAGCCCCTCGCAGTGCCAAGTTTGAGGCCAAGGGGAACATCTGTCTGATTCGCCCCTTCCAGAGGGAGCTGCTGGCATATTTGTCTGCAAACCCAGCACCGGCGAGGCTCACGGGGGTTGTGTAGAACAGGACCCAGGATCCGAATAACAGAAGAGATGAGTCCTTTTGAGGAATCTAAGTCTCTTGACTTGTCTACGTTTGGGTTTGGGCATCAGCTGAGAGGACTATGCGTTGGGAAAGCTTCAGGGCCCTCATCGTGGGACGGATCCCAGAGGTCTCAGCAGAGACAGCAGAGGGAGAGATGCCCCGGGGTGGGGCCAGTGCACCAGCCCCTGCCCGGCTCCTGGGGCCGGAGTGTGTCCAGAGGGCGGGAGCCGCAGCTGCCTGAAGGGTCCACCCGAGCCCTGGGGCTGAGCCCTGCTGGGCGCCCCTTCCCCGTGGTGTGGCACCGAGGGCACTCGATCATCCCTCCAGGCCATGGTGGGAACTGCTGACCCCCAGCCGCAGGAGCCGGGGCGATTAGGGCTCAGGGCACGTGGTTCCAGCTCCAGCAGAGCCAGCAGCGTGTCGTTTGAGTGCAAAGAATACCCGTGAGGCTGCAGAGTCCCAGACGCCCCACCCGCGGTGCCTGCGTGTCAGGCGCGCACGTCAGTCGTGGAGCCTGAACTGGTCTCCAGAGACGCCGGCCGTCAGCCTCACCAGCGTCTGTTCCTACTCTGCTTCTACCAGCTCTGAGCATTCCGTTTAAAAAAGCCTGCGTTGTTTCAAGTGGAATCTGTGCATATATACATGCATATGTACATGCACACACACACAGACCCTGACGTGTGCAGAAGCGGTTCAGGCTGGGAAACAACTGGAAGACAAATGACAGTACATCTCAGGGCCTGTGGCCCACTGGCACCTGCTCTTGGGTCACGCCATCTGCACACGGGAAAGCCCTTCTCTCTCCCACTCCACGTCACTCACCAAGGCCTGTCCACCCCACTCATCGGCCCCTCCGCCCGGCCTTCCCGCAGCGGTGCCTGGCGTCCAGGCTGCACTGGCTCCCGGAGGCTGCCTCCCACCCTCGCGCTGCGGTTTGCGGGTTTGGGTTTGTGTTGGCTCTGTTTCTACAGAACCACAGCTGCGGTCACACTGGAGGGGGCGGGGGAAGTGAGGCGGATCTCCCCAACGACTAGACATTTGTGCAGGGGGTGGTGGGAGAGGCCGACCTCTCCTCTGGGTCTGGGTCCCATCCTCCAGGAGCAGGAAGCCCGGGACTCCGACCCACCCAGGGACCTGCACAGCCCGGGGGGACCCACCCAGGGACCTGCACAGTCTGGGATTCCGAGCCCTGTGAACCCCCAAGGGACCTGCACAGCCCGGGGGGACCCACCCAGGGACCTGCACAGCCCAGAACTCTGAGTCCTGTGAACCCCCAGGGACCTGCACAGCCTGGGACCCACCCAGGGACCTGCATAGCCCGGGGGGACCCACCCAGGGACCTGCACAGCCTGGGACCCACCCAGGGACCTGCACAGCCCAGGGGGACCCACCCAGGGACCTGCACAGTCTGGGATTCCGAGCCCTGTGAACCCCCCAGGGACCTGCACAGCCCGGGGGGACCCATCCAGGGACCTGCACAGCCCAGGACTCTGAGTCCTGTGAATCCCCCAGGGACCTGCACAGCCTGGGACCCACCCAGGGACCTGCACAGCCCGGGACTCCGAGCCCTGTGAACCCCCCAGGGACCTGCACAGCCTGGGACCCACCCAGGGACCTGCACAGCCTAGGACCCACCCAGGGACCTGCACAGCCCGGGGGGACCCACCCAGGGACCTGCACAGCCTGGGACCCACCCAGGGACCTGCACAGCCCGGGGGGACCCACCCAGGAACCTGCACAGTCTGGGACCCACCCAGGGACCTGCACAGCCCGGGACCCACCCAGGGACCTGCACAGTCCGGGACTCCGAGCCCTGTGAACCCCCCAGGGACCTGCACAGCCTGGGACCCACCCAGGGACCTGCACAGCCTAGGACCCACCCAGGGACCTGCACAGCCCGTGGGGACCCACCCAGGGACCCGCACAGCCCGGGACCCACCCAGGGACCTGCACAGCCCGGGATCCACCCAGGGACCTGCACAGCCCGGACCCACCCAGGGACCTGCACAGCCCGGGGGGACCCACCCAGGGACCTGCACAGCTCGGGGGGACCCACCCAGGGACCTGCACAGCCCGGGACCCACCCAGGGACCTGCACAGCCCGGACCCACCCAGGGACCTGCACAGCCCGGGGGGACCCACCCAGGGACCTGCACAGTCTGGGATTCCGAGCACTGTGAACCCCCCAGGGACCTGCACAGCCCGGGGGGACCCATCCAGGGACCTGCACAGCCCAGGACTCTGAGTCCTGTGAACCCCCCAGGGACCTGCACAGCCTGGGACCCACCCAGGGACCTGCACAGCCTGGGACTCCGAGCCCTGTGAACCCCCCAGGGACCTGCACAGCCTGGGACCCACCCAGGGACCTGCACAGCCCGGGGGGACCCACCCAGGGACCTGCACAGCCGGGGACCCACCCAGGGACCTGCACAGCCCGGGGGGACCCACCCAGGGACCTGCACAGTCTGGGACCCACCCAGGGACCTGCACAGTCCGGGACTCCGAGCCCTGTGAACCCCCCAGGGACCTGCACAGCCTGGGACCCACCCAGGGACCTGCACAGCCTAGGACCCACCCAGGGACCTGCACAGCCCGGGACCCACCCAGGGACCTGCACAGCCCGGACCCACCCAGGGACCTGCACAGCCCGGGGGGACCCACCCAGGGACCTGCACAGCTCGGGGGGACCCACCCAGGGACCTGCACAGCCCGGGACCCACCCAGGGACCTGCACAGCCCGGACCCACCCAGGGACCTGCACAGCCCGGGGGGACCCACCCAGGGACCTGCACAGCCCGGGACCCACCCAGGGACCCGCACAGCAGGGCTGGCCCCAGCACTACACTTCCCAGGCTGCAGGGAGTGCTGGGCCCATCGCCTCTTCTCCTAGGACCTGGGACGGGCACAGCCCTAAGCAGAGCAGGGGATGAGAGGAGCAGGTTTGACAGTGCTGACCTCCCAGGCTGCTCAGTCTTCTCCCTTCAGGTAAGAAGGACCCCATTAACCCCTCAGCAATGTGAGCCGGCAGCCTCCCAGCCCCCCTTGTTGCCAGCCTTCCAAGGCAGTGGGAGCAGGAGCAGGCCCTGGAGGGGCTGCCTGGCCACGTGCAAGGGACCAGCCCAGAAAAGGCTGTCCCTCCTGGGCTTTCTGGCCTGTGGTCCCATCACCCTGGGGAGCCTCCTGGAGCTCCCTGATGCTGGCCGCTGACCCCTGGCTTTGGGGAGGCTACCCATGAGTTCGGAGGCCCCCCTCCCCCAGCTGCAGCTGCCTGCACTGCCTCCACGGATGCCCCTCCTCTGGGCCCCATGGCCTTCCCGCAGTCAGGCAGGCGGGGGCCGGCCCGGGCTGCAGCTGCCGAATGCAGAGCTGCTGAGGTCACTGAGGGTGGCTCCTGCCTCATGATGGCACAGGCGTTCCCTAGGCAACCACTGCTGGTGCCCAGTCACCTTCAAGAGCATCTGTGCAACAGGAATGTGGCATGGCTCTCGCTCACTTCTGTCCCCACTTCTTATCTGAAAAGGAGGCGCGAGTAAGTCTGACAGAGCTGCCCAGAAGTCGGGAAGGTGGACACTCGGGGCCCCTTTGCTGAATCTCCCTGGATACGCTGCAGCCTGTCCCTCTATGCCTTCCCCCAGAGAGGGCTGTGGCAGGAGAACAAGGGGGGGTGCTCTCTTTATTGTCGAAAACCTCTATAATCTGGACAGGAGCCGGTCTGCAGGAAGGCCCTCTGAAGAGGTGGTTCTGGGAATGGGGTGGCCTGGGCAGGCCACAGGCCAGTGAGGAGGGCATCATGGAGGCCCCGTGCGGAGACAGGCCTCTGAGCGGCGGAGCCACCCCAGCATGTCCGCTCGAGACACACCAGCGGGGGCACTGCTCCCACACTGGTTACAGCTGCTCCTGGGCTGCACGCCCACGTCTGCAGGGCCCCGGGTGAGCGGCGCCTGGGATGCCTGCAGAGAGCAGAGCCCAGCGCAGCCGGGGTGAGGCACCCTGACTGCCACCGCTCCAGCAGGGCCGGAAGGCGGCGGCGAGAGCCTGCGATGGCCCGTGGCTGCTGCCATGGCTGAATCTGAGCCCAGTTCCAGCCAGTGCTTGGAGGCACCCGTAGAACCAGTGGGATGAGCAGTGGAGGGATTGTCTCCTGTCGACCTGGGTCCTGGCCTCCACCTCTGGTCCCGAGGCCAGTGGGTCTTACCCTAGAGCATGGTCGGCAAACTCATTAGCCAACAGAGCCAAACATCCACAGTACAACGATTGAAATTTCTTTTGAGAGCCAAATTTTTCAAACTTAAACTTCTTCTAACGCCACTTCTTCAAAATAGACTCGCCCAGGCCGTGGTATTTTGTGGAAGAGCCACACTCGAGGGGCCAAAGAGCCGCATGTGGCTCGCGAGCCTCAGTTTGCCGACCACGGCCCTGGGGCTTTCGCGCCTCTCGGGAGCCTGCCCGGGCTGGGTGGAGCGGCCTCCGTGAGGGGAGGTGGCAGAAGGGTTTTGCAACTGTGTCGGAGCAGGGGCCTGGCGAGAAGCGCTGCCGGAGGCCTGCGCATCGGCGGCTCCTCTTCCCTCCTCCGCTGACGGCTGTGCTCAAATCCGTTTCCTCTGAACGGCCCTGAGGTCCTCCGCTGTGTCTGCAGAGCGTGGCATCTGCCAAAAGCACCCCACGAAGCTCTGTCCTGCCACGTCATCTCCAAGAGCAGTTCTACTTTCACTCTGACGCACGGAGATGCACGTGTGTCTGTTGGCTGCAAGCAGCAGAAATCAGCTTCTCCACTGAAGGGAAGAACGTGTGGGAAGGATGTGCGACCAGGGGTCGGGCCAGGAGGTTGGGCAAGAGGAAGCGGAACAGCGAAGCCGGCCTCCGGTGGCCTGGCGTGGCGACGCGGTAAGTGCGCAATGCACGTCCCCACGAGGGGCAGTTTCCCAACGTGCGTCTCAGTTCCAAGATGCACATGTAAGAGTCGCCAGCAGTTTCATCGCCATGTGCCGGGACCCGACGAACAAGGGAAACTACCGCCCCAGTTGCACAAACTGGTTCTAAAAAGCATCCCGACTCCGTCTCGTGTGTTGTTTGTTACAAGGTGACACATACAGAGCACACACCGTGCGGCAGACACATGTTGGAGCTTTTTGTAAATGGACTTAATCCACTTGGAGGTGGTGTGGGCCCCACGGGACGGAGCGTGTGCTGCGATCTCCGGCCCCGAGAGCGTGAGAGGAGGCCCAAGGGGCTCTGCCCCCCTCCCCCCCGGGCAAAGCCTTGCTTCCAGCCGCTGCAGAGCGAGTCAGCCCCGAGGCGGGCGCCTCCCCAGGAGAACAGGCTCCTCTGCCGGTGACTGCCTGGAACTGCACCGCCCCCAGGCCTTTCCTGCCCTTCCCCCCCGCCGCTGGCAGGCGCTGGTCTGCGTGGAGGTGTTGAGGTTTCAGTGTTGGCCGCCCCCCCACATCTCTGTGCTGCCTCACAGTGTTTCCCAATACAGGTCTCTCCCCTCTCATCTCCTACGACATCTGCTTCTGGCAGAAACCGGACTAACACAGCTGAGTCTTTACTTCTTTCCCAATTCATGGATGGGAAAAGTGAGGCCCCAAACAGTGAAGAGGCTTGCCCAAGCTCACAGAGCTACGAAGGGGCAGAGCTAGCAATCAAACCCGGTAATGAGACCTCAGAGTGCACGCTTGAACCACTTCCCCATGCACCGCTCACTGAGTGCGAATGTGTGAGGGATAGAGTGCATTGTAGGGCCTAGAAAGTAAGGGCTCTGGCCTAGGGACCCCTTTCGAGAAGCCTCTTATAGGATGAGGGTTCAGAGCTGTGTCTGGGAAGCGCTGGCCGAGGCTCTGCAGTGCGAGCCTGCCACCGTGGCAGCTGGAAGGTGTCGGGGGCATGGGTGCCTGCCTGGACGCCCCTCAGCAGGGCCGGGAGAGAGACCCCCGGCGCCCTGCTCTTGCTGGTGGCTGTGCCTCGAAGGGCAGGAGGTGCCCTCACTCGCTCTCCCGGCCCGTCTCGGTTCTGCTGTTAGCTTGCCTCTCGGGTCCCAGTGGTGCCGGCGGCGGGGTAGAAAGCCACTGGCTGGAGGCACTCAGCTGGGACCTGGCCCGCCACGGGCTGCTCTCGCCTGGCTCTCCTCATTGGTACAGGAGAGATGGGGGAGAGCCAGGGTTTCCACAGTGAGCTCTTCCCGGTCCCAGGGGCACCTTGGCGATGACAAAGAGCTGCTGTTGGGAGGTTCCGGGGGGAGCTGCTGCCGTCCCTCCAGCGGGCATCTCTGCTTTTGCCCATGGCCAGGACTGGCCGTCCGGGGCGTCTGTGAGCATTTTTGGTCGCAAGCACAGAAGCCGACTCTCCGGGCCACAGAGGAAAGAGCTTCGTTAAAAGGGTCTTAGTTCCGGGGACCCGCTCAGAGGCAGGGCAGGCTGGGGGCGGGGACACCGAGAGCCTGAAAGGCTGTGCGGGGCCGGGGGGGGGGCCGGGGGGAGGGGTGGGGGGGGTGAACCTCCGTCATGAGCCCCTCCCGCCTTCCCCCCAGCCTTTGGCTGTGGGTCTGAGACAGAGTCCGGGAGAAGGCCTCACGTTGGCCGAGCTTGGACAAGAAGGGGAGATACAGCTGCTGAAAGTCCACCATAGGCAGCGGCCACTAAGAAGTCCTCCAGCGAGGACTTAAATTGGCATGATGTGTTTTCCAAGAGGTAAACCGAGTTAGAAAGCAGGAGTGTGTTCAACAGCCCAGATATCAAATGCACCCCCGCTCCCCGGTGCCGTGAGCTCTGCCCGCAGGAGTCCCACTCTCACCCGGGAGCGCCGGCCGCTTCCTGAGGAGCAGCGGCCACAGTGGGCCATGGCTGCAGAGGCTCCGGGAGGGCAGAGCCAGCTGCTCTGTTCTCTGACTACACAACCGCGTCCACCCGCACCTCTGAGGCCCTCTTCCCCTGACAGCTGGGCGGGGGGGGCAAGGCTGCTCTTGGCTTGGGCTCCGCCAATCGGGCAGAGGCTTGTGTGCAGGCCCATGTGGGGGCTCAGATGCTGCAGTCTCATGGACGCCCAGGAGGGGACAGGGACGGAGAGAAAGCAGTGCAAAGCGCATTATTGGGTGGTCACCACTGTGGCCAGGGCTCCCGAAGGCCCGCTGAGAGGTCCTTGAGACTGGCCCCAAAATTGCTTGGCTGAGGGATGAGAGGGGAGTGAGGTGTGGGTCCAGGTGCGCGCTGCAGAATGGCGGAGGGGGCTCTGGCGTGCCAACGGGCAGCTGAGGGTCCCCAGGGACGAGTGAGGGGTGTAGGTGCTGAGGTGAGGGGCTGTGGGGCCCTGGGCACGGAGCGTGGCCAGGGCATCAGCTGGAGGCAGCGGGAGGTGGGAGGACGTGGGGCAGGGCACTCCCCGGCCTCATCCCTCTTAGACGTGTGTTCACACGGCACCCTGATGTCAAGTCAGCCTGGGGCCCAGTGAGGTTGGGACGCGCTGGGCCTGAGCCCACTTCGGGGTCTGCAGGGGCTGCCCCGCGGTTGCTGGCGCTGGCGGGCACTCGCACTGCTTTCCCAGCGTCGTCCTTCCGGCCTCACACCTGAAGGCACCCCTTTCCCAGACGCACTCCCAGGAGAGACGCATCCTGCAAGCAGGGCTGCCGTCCATCCGCGGGACAGCGAGAGTCCGAGCCGGGCAGCCGAGGCCACCAGAGGCCTGCACAGGCACCTAGAGAAACGGGAGAAAATTTAGGGTTCAGCCTGGTTTGGATGTCAGCCAAACTGTCCAGAGCTCGTAGGAGGGAGGGTCTCAGAGCTTTGTTGCTGAAACTGCAGTGTCCGGGGACTCTGAATGGGCCTCCCCCGAGGTCTGGGGCAGTTTTGTGGTTTTTATCTTTAAAGTCCTGCGCTGGCGCCCTGCGGTCAGCCTCTCTCTGTGGTGCCCTGGCTCAGGCCAACCCGCATGCTGCCCCTGTGGAAGAGACGGCCACTGTTGCAGTTTCATTCTCAGTAAGTGTTCATTAATAATTAGTTCCATTTCCCAGCGTTTGTCAGGCCCAGGCACCTAACTAAGAGCTCACCTCACCCTCTCCCATTTCTTCCCATTTAATCCCCACATGCCCCTCGGTCCTCAGAGTCCCTTCCTGCTTGCAGCACTGCTCCGACACCCCATTTCCTGCTCTCATCAAACCACACACCTTCCAGGGAGGCAGTGTCTCAGTTGGCACTGTGTTTTTATTTTTGTTGTTTTGGTTAATGTCTGTCTCCCTCACTGGAGAGAGCACGTCCACGTGCTCACAGCCATCCCCGCCCCACACAGGGCCTGGCACTGACACTCGGAACTGCCCGGCGAACGAGGGCACGGTGGGCGGCTCACCGGAGCCTGGGGGGTAGATTTTGCCCGAGGCGGGGAGGTTAAAAGGCTCAGGTCACACAGCGGTGGAGGTAGACAAAGGATTCAGGCCCCACCTCCAGCTTCGAGCCGGGCCTCCGGTGGGCTCGCTGCCCCCGCAGCCCGTGTGTGCGGGCGCGGGTTGCCACCTCTGCCCTGCTGCCCCCCTGGCCCTCAGCCAAGGTCTTGGCGCTCGGCCCTGTGAGTCTCCAGCCGGGAGCCTGTCCTTGGCAAATGCCTGTCACACTGCTCAGCGGTCTGGGCTCACGGAGCTGGTCTCCATCTGCCGAGGTGGCATGGTGCCCACTCCCGGATGGCATGCTATTCTTACTCAGCGTAGGTGCCCAGGCAGCCAGATGTTCTTCGGCAGCACAGAGAAGCTGGGCATTGCTGGGGTGGAGGGCACCTTCCCCATGGCAGCCTCAGGGACTCTGCCTGGCCGGATGGCGCCCCGACAAGTCCTGGCACTGGCAGGGTCTGGGCTCCGGGACTCGCTCGGCTGCAGGCATGGCACAGGCGGGGCTGCTGGGGCAGAGCCAGGTCAGCACTCCCGGGGCCAGCGCTCCACCCCGCCAGCCTTCCTCCCACCGCCCCACCAGCTGCTGGGAAGCTCCAGGCGGGCTGGCTGCGGGCCATGGAGCGGCCTCAGGGGAGGCGGCAGCTGTCAGGGCCAGCTTTCCCTCAGGACAGATGGAGCCAGAGGTTGGGCCATCGTAACCCCTGCTCTCTTCCTGTGAGAGGCATGGCCCCCAATAACAGTCAATCAGGAACAGGGGGTGTGGCCCAGCCTGCTGGCCCCGGCTCGGCTCCCTGTTCTCACACTTCCCTACCCTTCAGCTGTGTGACCTTGAGCTGGTCAGAACCTCTCTGAGCCTCGGTCACCTCCTTTGTGAAAACTCCCAGGCCTCTCCCCAGCCCAGGGAGCCCTGGTCCCGGCTAGCTGTGAGGAATTGCTGCCCTTCCCCTGGACCAGCCCTCCTCAGGCCTGCAGAGCGGGTAAGCAAGCTCCTCCCCACACAGCCCGCAGCCTTGGGGTACTTCAGCATGCTCACCCCACAGGAGGCTGCCCCAAGTCCGGTTTTCTGGACAAAGGAACCCCGCTCTGCGGAGGGAGTTCACATGGAGAGAGTGGAACTGTTTGCAGTGTGACAGCTGAGCTGGGAAAACCAGCTGTCAGGGCTCCGTGTGGCCAGGCCCAGCACAGCCTGAGAGACATCTGCCTAGCAGTGGGCAGGGCAGGGCAGGGCAGGGTGGACCGCAGCCAGAGCTTCTCACACTTGGATGTGGGCTTGGGCCACCTGTGGATCCTGTGAAAATGCAGATTCTGACTCAGTCAGCAGGAGAGGCCCCTAGAATCGATGGGGAGGCGGAATCACATCCCTCCAAGATGCCCACGTCCTGGCTCCTGGGACCTGCCAGGTTACAAGGCCAAGGACAGTTCTGTTGTAGCGAATGAAGGCTGCTAATTAATCAGCTGACCTTGCGAAGGGAGGAGCAGAGCACCTTGGGTACCCGGGTGGGCTCAGTGGGATCACAAGGGTCCTTACGAAGGAAAGACGGACTTAGAAGAGGACGTCAAAGGATCGCATGTGGCAGGGACTCGGCTGCTGGGCGGGGCCTTGAAGGTGGAGGAAGGACCAGAAGCAAAGGAATGCAGGCTCACTAGAAGCTGGAGAGAGCGAGGACATGGCCTCTCGCCTGAGCCTCCAGAAGAACACAGCCCTGAAACACCTTGATGTGAGCCCGGGAGCCCCGTTTAGACTTCTGAACTACAGCACCGGGAGGTCATGCTTTCTGTTCCTTTAAGTTTGTGGTAATTTGTTACAGCAGCAAGAGAAAACCCATACAGTCTACATTTCTGACAGCTCCCCGGTGGTGCCTAGACTGCAGGCTGAGAGCAGCTGGAGGTCTCCAGGTGTGGGGCTTGCCCCTGGGTTGGGTGAGCACCTGGAGGCGGGAGGCTGAGCACGGTTCTCGTGTGTCTCCGTCACCGTGCTCCTCCTGTGCGTACGGAGGTCTCTTGGTTGTCTTTTGATATGGTCCACCCCAGGGGTTCCTGGTCTGTGGCCACACCCCTTGAAAGAGCCAGGCAAGAGAGTGTAGAACCCTGCACCCCATGGCTGCCGTTTGTTCCCCAGATAAGGGAGGCCTCCTGCAATGGCATTTTTCAAATATATGATGGTGCCATGAATAGGATCCAGTGGCAGGTGGGGGTTTAGAAGAGAGGTTTTGCCCCTTAGTTAACTCTAAGCTCCATCAGGACCCAGGTGTCCCCACCGGATCTGATCCCGTCTTTCTCCTCCAGCTCCACCTGGCTCTTCTCCCCACCACATGGCAAGCAAGCTCCAGCCCCTGGCTTCTCTCTGTCCTTGGACACGGGTCCTCCTGCCTCAGCATCTGCGGGGCCTCCTCTGCATCTCCCTGCTGGTCAAAGGCGCCTGCTCAGTCCTTCCCTGGCTGCCCGAGAAGGCATGGCTCACCGCTACGCTTTCTTACTGCTCCAGGCGCCTTGCTTTTGGGTGAGTAGTCCAGTGTGCAGCTACCTCCTCCTTTGAAGCGTTTGCTTGTTTACTGCCTGTCTTCCCTCTGGACTGAGTTCCCAAGGGCAGGCGGGGCCATTTGTGCCCCATGGGGCCGGAACGCTCAGCACACGTTCTGTGATTAAGGCATTTCTCGAGCAGAGAATGATGAATACATGGATGGGTGTGACCTAAGCCCCATGAAGAAGATCTGGAGTGTGTCCACACTCCTCAGTGCTCAGAGGCTCCCACGCAGGTGAGCTCTGGCTTCCGGAGCCCTGGTCCCTGGCTCCTCTTATAAAACAGCAGCCCTGAGCTGACAGCCTCGGCTCCTGGTTCCCTCCCACCTCCTTCCCCGTCCTCGCTCCCTCCATCGCATGGTTTATCTCTGCCACAGGAGCGTGAGCTCTGCTGCCCTCCTCTCGGGGTGATTGGCTGTCTCCTGATGCACGCTTGGTGCCTGGGCACCCTCTCTTCCATTGCAATAGCAAGTCAGCGGGGCGTTCATATGGCGTGAAGCGGAATGCTAGTATGTACTTTGGTTTTATCCCCAGAGCTTGCCTGTGTGACGTGAGTCCTGGCAGCTGCCAGAGCACTCTGTTTCTGGTTTCCCAACTCCTCTTGGTGGCAGGAGGGTAGGCTGAGAGCACAGGCTCTGACTTCTATCGTAATGGGCAGGGCTGCAAGCAGGACCACAAAGGACAGCCCTGTCGATGTGTTTCTCTCTGTGCTGGTCTCTCCAGTTTGCACTACTCTACCACACTCACCTGATCTACAGCAGCTAAGGCTCTCACCAACACAAGCAACAGAAACTAGGCTTTCTTAAATAAAAAGGAATTTTATTGGTTCCGGTGGCTAAAAAATGCATAGGAGATACTGTCTTAGAGTTTCCCTCTCCTGCCTCACAAAATGATGAAAAATATGAAACTCCTTACCCAGACATGAATGTCCTGGAGGGTTACTGGGTGTTTATTGGGGAAGGAGTATGTGCTTCCCCAAATTTGAGAAACACAGGAACAAATAGATAAAGAACTCACACCAGATTCTGGCAGCCTTTAAAATGCTAACATGTATTGTGAGCTCCAAGAAAAGAATGTGCATGTATGTGTGTGTTTCCAGATCATTTTTCTTAGAGAATCTGATGGGATTGGTGTTGCAAAGTATATGTCTTGGGTACGTGAGAGAGATTTCAAAATGGCAGCAGCTTAAGTAGAAGCTACACTGACATGCTTCCAGGACCAACTAAAATACAGAAAAACCACCCTGAATAATCAATGGAAGACTCGCTGGAGAGAACCCTGATACCCAAGGACAGAAGTGGAGACCTCACAGAGACTGGAAGGAAGTGTGGAGACAAGAAAGGTCTGGCCGGGCTCCCACAGACAGCAGCCGAATGTCTGGAGGGATATCTCAGTTGTGGGAAGCTCCCACTTAGAACTCTGGGGTTTAAATCCCAAACTGGGCCCCCAGCCCAGAGAACCAGAACTAAGAAACATGCCCACAGAACATCTGGCTGTGAAAGGCAGTGGGGTTGCTGTCTGCCAGGGAGAGATGGCTGGAAATGCAGGCACCCTCTTAAAGGGCCAATGCACAAAATCTCCTGTGCAGCCACTCACCTTGGGCTCTGGCAGAGGGAGGGCAGAATGGACTGGAGCTGTGTGACCAGAAGGGTTGGGGGCTTTGGGGTTAGAGTTTGGAAGGCAGACTTCCTGGTTTCCTGTAGTGAGTCATTCCCTCACATTGCAGAGGACATCTTTCTCTAGAGGACCTTTACCATCCAGGCAGTTTTTGCCCGGGGGGGCAGGGGATAAAAGCAATTGCCACACCCTAGGGAGTCTGGAAAACACCCTGTGGAGTTTTTGAGGCCCATTAAGAGACTGAGAATAACAATCAGCCTGCAGGCAGAAGAGGGTCTCTGGAGGCTTTGAGTCTTTGCCTGATGTAATTTGAGGCCCAGGACTAGGAAAAGCTGACCTTGGTGCACATCATGGTCCTTTCCAAAGGCACCCAGCCCCGGCAGATGGAGCCACAGGCTGTGGATTGCTGATAGTTCCAAACAGGGGACTCAGGGCCAGTTACAAACAGCATCTGACATTGTCCTGCACTAGAGGTTGGGAGTCATAGCAGATCTACCTAATACATATAGACACAAACCCAAACAGGCAACCAAAATTGGGAGACAGACAAACAAACACAAACAAACAAACAAACAACAACAAAAAACACAAGCCCTAAATGAAAGAATAAGAGAATTTTCTAAAAGAAGAGCTAAATGAAATGGAAATAAGAAGTTTATCAGACATAGAGTTCAGAATAATGATGGCACGGATGCTCAATAACATGAGAAAAGATATAGCAACTATGAAGAATGACATAGCACTAATAAAAAAACACAGTGGAAGGAATACACAGTAGATTAGGGGAAGCCAAGGATCAGATCAGTGAATTAGAAAACAGGGTAGAAAAAAATCACTCAATCAGAGGAACAAAAAGAAAATCCAATCCTACCTAATAAAAGATTAATATGCAAATTGACCGTACCTTCGCTACACCACCAGCCACTCCCACCAGGAAACCATCCACCGGAGGCTTTTCTGGCCTTGGGCACCAGCGCGGAGCCTGCGATGGATCGCAGGCAACCAGGGGTCCGCTCCTGCGAGGGTGTCTGCTCCTGTGGTGGATTGCAGGGAGCTGGGGTCCCCTGCCCAATGGGCAGTGTCTGCAATCACAGGGAGCTGGAGGTCCCCTGCCCAGGCCTAAAGCTTTGGCCAGAGGCTATGAACTATAGGGGAAACACCTTTGGTATGAACTATAGGGGAAACACCTTTTCTGATTGCCCATTAGCTAAGCTTCCTGTATGCCACTGGTAATATTCTTAGTAACTTGGGTAATAAGAATCCAAAAAGGTGATCTAGGGTTTTTCCACCACACTTCTGGAGAAAAAAACGAAGGTCCGCTGCTGGAGGGCTAAGAAATGTCATATCCTGCCCTAGCCGGTTTGACTCAGTGGATAGAACCTCAGCCTGCCCACAGCAGGGTCTGGGTTGATTCTGATCAAGGGCATGTACCTAGGTTGCAGGCTCCTCCTTGGCCGGGGCCCAAATCAGGGCTCATGCAGGAGGCAACCAATCAAAGTGTTCCTCTCACTTTGATGTTTCTGTCTTCCCCTTTCTCTTCCACATTCTCTAAAAGTCAATGGAAACATAAACATATCCTCAGGTGAGGAGAAAGAAAGAAAGAAAGAAAGAAAGAAAGAAAGAAAGAAAGAAAGAAAGAAAGAAAGAAAGAAAGAAAGAAAGAAAGAAAGAAAGAAAGAAATGCATATCCTATGAAAGACACATCTTGAAAATGCCTAAAGAAAGGTGTCATTTTTTCTTGGTGAAGGGATTGGAGTCATGCTGACGAAAACACCTTGGTGGCTGTGGTGACTGGCAGTGGCTCCAGCAGTGGGGTGATGGGGCTGGTGCCTTCCCCTGACCAGCCCGGTTGCCTCCCACAAAGGGAGGCCAGACTGCGGCTTAGGCCCGCTTCCCATGGGGATCGGGCCTAAGCCATCAGTAGGACATCCCCTGAGGGCTCCCAGTATGTGAGAGGGGGCAGGTTGGGCTGAGGGAGCCCCCCACCCCCAGTGCATGAATTTCGTGCACTGGGCCCCTAGTTAATAAATAGAAAGACAGCTTAAGAGAACTATGGGACAACATGAAGTGCAACAATATTTGAATCATAGGAGTGCCAGAAAGGGATAAGTGAGCAAAGGATAGTGAACATGTTTGAAGAAATAATGGCAGAAAATATTCCTAACCTAGTCACACAACTTCAGGAAGCACAGAGAAGAACCCAAACAGGCCCACACCCAGACACATCATAATTAAAATGCCAAAGATTAAAGACAAAGAAAGAATCTTAAAGGCAGCAAGAGAAAAACAATTTGTGACCTACGAAGGAACTCCCATAAGGTTGTCAGCTGATTTCTCATCAGAAACTCTATAGGCCAGAAAGGAATGGCATGAAGTATTCAAGGTAATGAAAAGCAAGGATCCTAAACCAAGATTTTTATATCCAGCAAAGTTATTCAAAATAGATGGTGAAATAAAGAGCTCCCCAGATAAAAATGGCTAATGAAGTTTATCACAACCAAACCCACACTGCAAGAAATGCTAAAGGGACTGCTGTAATGAGAATAATAGAGAGAGAGAAAAACACAGGCATAAAGAATTAAATGCCAATAAATAGGTACCTGTCAATAATAACCTTAAATGTAAATAGATTAAAAGGTCCAATCAAAAAACATAGTGTAGCTGAATGGATATGAAAACATGACTCAAATATGTGCTGTCTACTAGAGATCTACCTCAAAACAAAAGACTCACACAGATAAGTGTGAAGGGATAGAAAAAATATTTCCATGCAAATAGAAACAAAAAAAAAGCTGAGTTAGCAATACTCGTATTTGACAAAATAAACTTCAAAATTAAGGCCATCATAAGAGACAACAAAGGTCACTACATAACACTAAAGGATAAATTCAGCAAGAAGATATAACCCTGGTAAACACATAGAAGCAGCTAAATATATAAAAAACTTCTGGAGGACTTAAAGGGAGAGATTGACAACAATACAGTCATAGTAGGGGACTTTAACACCCCACTCACTTCACTGCATAAATCTTCCAGATAAAAAATAATAATAAGGAAACATGATGCTAAATGACACACTGGATCAGGTGGATTTAATTGATATTTATAGAACATTTCACACCAAAGCTGCATTCTTCTCAAGTGCACATGGGTTATTCTCAAAGATAGACCACATGTTAGGACACAAAACAAGTCTCTACAAGTTCAGGAAAATTGAAATCATATCAAGCATCTTTTCAGATCATAATGGAATGGAATTAGAAACCAACTACAGTAAAAACACCCAAAAACATTCAAACATATTGATGTTAAATAGCATGTTGTTAAACAATGAATGGGTTACCAATGAGATCAAGGAAGAAATCAAATACTTACTGGAAACACATGAAAATGAACACACAACAACCCTAAATCTCTGGGACACAGCAAAAGCAATTCTGAGAGGGAAGTTCATAGCACTACAGGCCTACCTCAAAAAACAAGAAAAATTAATAATAAACTTTTTAACCCTACAACTTAAAGAACTAGAAAGAGAACAATAAGAAAAGCTCAGAGTAAGTAGAATGAAGGAAATAATAAAGCGTAGATCAGAAATAAATGAAATAGAGACAAAACAAACAAACAACAACAAAACAATGCAAAAGACCAATGCATCCAAGAGCTGGTTCTTTGAAAAGATAAACAAGATTGATGAACCTTTAGCCAGACTCATCTAGAAACAAAGTCAGAGGACCCAAATAAATAAAATCAGAAACAAAAGCAGTGAAGTAACAAATGACATCACAGAAATACAAAAGATTATAAGAAAATATTATGAGCAACCCTATGTCAACAAACAGGACAATGTGGATGAAAAGCCAAAATCCTAGAAAAATATAATCCTCCAAAACAAAATCAGGAAGAATCAGAAAACCTGAATAGGTTAATAACAATAAAAGAAATTGAAGCAGTAATCAAAAATTCCCAGCAAACAAAAGCCCTGGTCTGGATGGCTTCACAGGGGAGTTTCACCAAATGTTCAAAGAAGAACACCTATCCTCCTCAAACTATTCCAAAATATCCAAGAGGAAGGAACACTTCTAAGCTCTTTTTATGAATCCAGCATATCATAATTCCAAATTTAGATAAAGACACTACTAAGAAAGAGAATCATAGGCCAATATCCCTGATGAACAGAGATGCTAAAATCCTCAACAAAATATTAGCAAATCGCATCCAGCAATATATTAAAAAGATCATACACCATGATTAAGTGGGACTTATTTCAGGGATATAAAGCTTGTACCATATTGACAAATCAATAAATGTAATATATATCACGTAAACAAATTGAAAGACAAAACTCACATGATCATATCAATAGACACAGAGAAAGCATTTGACAAAATCCAACACCTATTGTTGATAAAAACTCTCAGCAAAGTGGGAATAGAGGGATCATACTTCAACATAATAAATTCCACATATGATAAACCTACAGCCAACATCATACTCAATGGGCAAAAACTAAAACCATTTTCCCTAAGAACACGAACAAGACAGCGATGTCCACTTTTATTCAACATAGTATTGAAATCCTAGCCATAGTTATCAGACAAGTAGAAGAAATAAAAGGCATCCAAATTGGAAGGGAGGAAGTAAAACTCTCATTATTTGCAGATGTCATGATATTGTACATAGAAAACCCTAAAGACTCCACCAAAAAACTACTAGATTTAGTAAATGAATTTGGCAATGTAGCAGGATACAAAATTAACACCCAGAAATTGATGGCATTTATACATTAATAATGAATTATTAGAAAGAGAAACTAAACAAATAATCCCATTTACCATTGCAACAAAACATTAAGATACTTATGAATAAACTTAACCAAGGAGTTAAAAATCTTGTACTTGGGAAAGTACAAGGCATTGAAAATAGAGAAAGAGGAAGATATAAACAAGTGGGGGAATATACTGTGTTTATGGAATGATAAAGTTAACATCATTAGAATGTCCATACTATCCGAAGCAATCTATAGATTCAATGCAATCCCTATTAAAATATCAATGGCATATTTCACAGATCTAGAACTAATACTCCGAAAATTTATATGGAACAAAAAAAGACCCAGAACAGCCACAGCAATCTGCAGAAAGAAGAACAAAGTTGGAGGGATCACAATACCAGACATCAAGCTGTGCTATAAAGCCTCTGTACTCAAAACAGCCTGGTACTGGCACAAGAACAGAAATATAGACCAATGGAACAGAACAGAGACCCCAGAAATCAACCCAAGCTATTACACTAAATTAATATTTGACAAAGGAGGCAAGAGCATACAATGGAGTCAAGATAGTCTCTTCAATAAATGGTGCTGGGAAAATTGGACAGGTACATGCAAAAAAATGTAAGACCACCAACCTACACCATATATAAGAATAAACTCAAAATGGATAAAAGACTTAAATGTAGGGCATGAAACCATAAAAATCTTAGAAAAAACCATAGGCAGCAAAATCTCAGACATCTCTAGTAGAAAGATGGATACATCTCCTAGAGCAAAGGACACTAAGGAGAAAATAAACAAATGGGACGACATCAAAATAAAAAGCTTCTGCACAGTGAAAGAAACCATCAACAAAATGAAAAGGGAACCCACTGCATGGGAGAACATATTTGGCAATGATACATCTGATAAAGGGTTAATATCCAAAATTTATAGGGAACTCACACAACTTAACAAAAGGAAGACAAACAATCCAATTAAAAAATGGGCAAAGGATTTAAATATACACTTCTCCAAAGGGATATATAAAAAAAAATGCTCAAAATCACTGATCATCAGAGAGATGCAAATTAAAGTGACAATGGGTATTACCTCGCATCTGCCAGAATGGCTACCATAAAAAAATCAACAAATGACAAGTGCTGGCGAGGATGCAGAGAAAAAGGAACCCTTGTGCACTGCTGGTGGGAATGCAGTCTGGCGCAACCATTATGGAAAACAGTATGGAGTTTCCTCAAAAAATTAAATATGGAACTGCCATTTGACCCAGTAATCCCACTTCTAGGAATATATCCTAAGAACCCTGAAACACCAATCAGAAAGAAATATGCCCCCCTGTGTTCATAGCAGCACAGTTTACAGTAGCTGAGATCTGGAAACAGCCCAAGTGCCCATCAGTAGATGAGTGGATAAAAATGCTGTGGTACATTTACACCATGGAATACTATGCAGCAGTAAAACAGAAGGATCTCTTACCCTTTGGGACAGCATGGAAGGTCCTGGAGAGTATCATGGTAAGTGAAATAAGCCAATCAGAGAAAGACAAGTATCACATGATGTCACTCATATGTGGAATTTAATGAACAAAATAAACTGGTGAACAAAATATATCCAGAGACAAAGAAGCATAGAACAGATTGTGGAATCTCAGAAGGAAGGCAGAGGAGGGTGGATGGGTGGGAAGAGATCAACCAAAGACCTTACATGCCTATATGCATAACCCATGGACACAGACAATAGGGTGGTATAGGCCTGGGGTGGGGGGCCAGGGGCAGGCTAGAAGGGGTCAATGGGGAAAAAAGGGTACTTACGTAATATATGAAAAATAAACTCCAAAGAATATGTCTTGGAAAACATTAGATTATAGGTCAGTTCCTGTGTAGACTTCAGAGAAGCCACTGTCCAGAATAAACGATGTCGGCGAAGGCACGTGTGCTCATCTGAATGTGGGCAGGCCTGGGCCGCGTGCAGGGAAGGAAGGCTGCTCCTGACTCAGCCTCCGGGAACACCTCTGTCCTGAGACAGCCCTGTGACCCCCGGCAGCCGGGCAGAACACCTCTGAGGAGAGGCACTATCTGGGTTTGGAGCAGATCCTCAGGAGACTCCTATTGAACTGTACATGCAGAGCTGCTTGGCAGCAATATCTAGTCTGCATTCATCCATTTATTCACGCAACTCCTACTTACTGAAGTCCTACTGTGTGCAGATACTATTCCAGTTGCTAGGTTTCCATCAGTCAGTCAGATAGAAATTCCTGCTCCTGTGGAGCTTAAGTCCAAGCAGATGGAGGCAGAGACCAAGCAAACGTACATGTAGATGGAGCTGGCTAGGGGTGCCAGGGGAGGTGTGTTAAATAGGGTTGCTAGGTGGGCTTCACTGAGAAAGAGACATTTGAACAGACACTTGAAGGAAGTGGGAGAGGAGCCACGAGGGATGTTGCAGGAGTGGGAACCAGGGCGGGGCTGCAGCGGGATGGCCGGCCTCCTGGAGAGCAGCAGGAAGCTCCTGCAGCTGGTGGAATGAGCAGGGAGAGAGGCGGTGACACTGTGAGGTGACACGGCCTGGAGCCGGGCAGGTAGAGCTTGGAGGACACTCACCTGGAGCAGAGTGGGCGGCTGTGCCTGGGGAGGGGCAGAGGGTGTGCCTGAGCTCGGATGTTTGGAGGGGGCCCTCTGGCTGCCTTATTGAAACTTGAGTGCAGGGACAAGGGTGAAAGCCAGCAGACCTGGGACTCTTGAAAAATGGAAAGATCTGGCAAAATTGGCCCACCTTCTACCTGGAATCCATCAGCTAGAGCGGGCTGGCAGCTCGCCCTGGATGGGCAGGCGAGCTGTGTTCCTCATTTACATCAGCCACCTGGTCGCTCGGGGACCTGGACAGGAGAGCCTGGGACAGTAACAAGCCGCACAGGGTTCTGAACCGTGAGCACCAGAACCCTGAGGCCTGTGGAGTGAGAGTTAGAGGCACCAGGGGTCTGAGAAGCTGTGGTCCTGCCCTCTGGGGGCCACAGTCGGAGGAGCCCTGAAGGAGCACATTCTCCCCCCAGCACGGGAGCTGGGAATGGCCGGAAGATGATGCCTCTTGACAGGGTTGAGGAGGGAATGTGGCAACTCCGGCGGGCGGTGTGGGGCGCAGTGGAATCAGTCAGGAGGTCCTTCGAGGTCTGGGCACTTCAGGGCTCCTCAGGGCTGCTGGAGGCACACTTTGCTTGTTTTCTTGTTTTTGGCAAAAGCTGGCTCTTCTGGGTCAAGGTCAGCAACTGGGCAGGAGTCTGAGGCCCGAGGAGGGCCCAGCAGGCCCAGCAGGAGACAGTGCTTCGGGGAATCCCAGGGAAAGACCACTCCCCGCAGGCCGCCAAACCGCAGGCACGGCTTTGTTTATTTCAATTAGGCTCCAGGCTCTGATGCGGCCCCAGCGCTCCCTCCTCTGTGGGAGGAGCAGAAATCCCCCGTTCCATCTGCTTCTCCCGCCTGGAGAGGCCTGAGGGAGAAGACAGCGGCCCTATAGCCTGGCCTCCCGTTACCCACAGGCATGAGGCTAGAGAGGGCCCTGCAAGCTGTTCAAGGGGAAGTTTGGGGGTCTGGCCTGCACTTGAGGAGCAGCTGTCTGAGAGCAGGATAAATAACTTTTTCTTCATTTCCTCACAAAGAAAGTATTTCTCTGTACATCTGGTTTGCATTTTTCTTTAAGGTTCTGCCAGAAACAATTGTGAAAACAGAATGCAGCCCAAGATTGGAAGAATCTATCCATGCATCTGGAATTCTCCATCTGTCTGGCTGGCTCCCATATTACGGTTTGAGGAATTCCTTAATGTGAATTTATCAGGCTTTAAAAATATTGCAGGCAGCCTCTGGTTTGCCAGTGGTTTCTCACCTTCAAGTGTTGCCCTCATCTCATGCCCTCTATGCCCTCTGTCTTCCTAGACATTCCCCCCCACCACCCCATTGTGATCTAGCCCACACCCTCATAAGTCCAATGCGGTTACACTTGCCTGCCAAACAGTGGCTCGGCCTGTGTCAGTCGTGAGCAGAGCAGGTGAAAGTCACAGCATGCAGACAGTCACAACAGTTACTAGTGATGGTTTCTATGCCGCAGGCTCTGTCTGTGGCAAGGGCCTGCTATCTCCCATTTCTCATCGGACCAGCCGACGTGTGGCCACTGTGCGTGGCTTGTGCATGTGAGTGGGCAGTGAAGGAGCCTGTGAAACGCCTGTGCGATGAGATGAGCTCACCAATCGTTTGCTTGGAGCTCCAACGGCAATAAACATTTCTAAACACTCAAACTCTGTGTTGAGATGGATGTGTAACAACTGGCTCAGGGCCCCGCCCTGCCTCTGTTAGTGATGAGGGGCAGTTAGGAGAACACCCCAGGGCCTCCGCTGGGTGACCAACAAAGACCTTGAGGGGTGAAACCTGAGAGATGCACAGACAGAGGGGGGGGGGGGGGGGGGAGCGGAGACATCGGTGTTTCTGGGAAAGGAACAGCGTTTGCCGAAGCCCAGAGGAGGGGAAGGGTTTGTCTTGTCGAGGCATGGAAAGACAGTGTGTGTGCCTGTGCATGCACAAGTGCATGTGTGTGCATGTGTGTGTGTGATATTAAGAACTGAGGTTTGTCAGAGATGGAGTGCAGAGCAATGGGAGGGGCAAGGTTGGGGGGTGATCTGCTCCCATTTTCATCTTAAGAGTCTCTGGCTGAGACTGTCACATCCTTGTAGTCCGGGTGGGGGCAGGGATGCACTAGCCGGCTCAGGGATCGGTGTACAGCAGTGCCGGTACCGCCGAGGGGGTGGCTTCCGCAGGATGAATCCTGCCGCCGTCTGGAGGCCAGGGGACCCAAACCGAGGTGTCCGGGCCAGTGGCTGCTGCCGAGGGCGGTGAGGGTCTGCTCCACGCCTGGGCCTGCATCTGCGTTTGCTGGTGTCTCTGATGCCGAGGCTGCTGCACCAGCCCCGCCCTCTTCACCCTTACACACTGCTCTCCTGTGTCCAAAGTTCCCTTCTTACTGGGACACTGGCCATCTCGACGAGGGCCCACCCTGATGACTATACTACCTCGATGTCTACAAAGACCCGACTTCTTTTCCTTTTAAAAAATATGCATAAATTTTGAAGTAAAACTTTGAAGACATTTAATAATTTATTGACCTCAGAAATACAAATTCTTAATATTAACTCTAGAAACCTGAGAAGTCCCAGGAATTCAATTTCAAAGAGTTTAGATAGAATTCCTTTGAAGGTGTTGCTGTCACAGTCTTTGATAGGCCCGTCCTTCATGTCGTTTCACCATGTCACCCTGACTCATCGCCGTGGTGAGCAGCCCGCAGCAGGACATGGACCTGTGGTTGGAGGAGAGCATTATCTCCGTGCTTCTCTGAAAGCAGCAGATACACCAGGTCTCCACTTAGCGAAGGCAGCTCCTTTTACAGCCTTTGGAGCAGTAAGCCTTTTGGTTCCCATTTCCGCAGCCGGAGAAGAGCCGCTGGAGGCCTGGCTGGGCCCACGCCTGGCAGTTTGAGATGGCACATGGGCGCATGGCTGGTGCATGGCAGCAGGGCGCCCGCAGGACTGCAGGTGACCGTTCTCGGAGGGGGCTGTGCTGTCCTGGCCTCTCCACCTCAGACACACTTGGCTGGTCACAGGCAGGGAGAAATGGATTAAAATGTTGAAACTCATGTTAATTTTGCCCACAAATAGGTTAAGATTGTTACTGTAAAGCAAGACAGATAACGACCTGCAGTCTGCTCCAAGCAGACGTCAGTGGATGAAGAAGCCAGGAAAGCCCGTGTGGCTCAGGGCTTCAGTGTCTCCCTATGAACCAGGAGGTCGTGGGTCAGGGCACATGCCCGGGCTGGGGGCCCCATCCCTAGTAGGGTGCATGCAGGATGGATGCAGCCAATCAATGGTTCTCTCTCATCACTGATGTTTCTATCTCTCTTTCCCTCTCCCTTCCTCTCTGAAATCAATAAAAACATATTAGACGGAGGAGGAGGAGGAGGAGGAGGAGGAGGAGGAAGGGGGAAAGAGGGGAAGAGGAGGAGGAGGAGGAGGAAGGGGGGAGGAGGGAAAGGAGGGGGAGGAGAAGGAGGATGAGGAGGATGAGGAGGACGAGGAGGAGAGGAAGGAGGAGGAAGAGGGGGGAAAGGGGGAGGAGGGGGAGGAGGAGAAGGAGGAAGGGGGGAGGAAAGGAGGATGAGGAGGAGAGGAAGGAGAAGGAGGAGGAGGAAGAGGGGGAGGAGGGGGAGGAGGGGAGGAGGGAGAGGAGGGAGAGAAGGGGGAGGAGGGGGAGGAGGGGGAGGAGGGAGAGGAGGGGGAGGAGGAGGAGGAGGAAAAGGGAGAAGGAAAGCCAGCCTCCAGCCAGGCCGGTGCTGCCCTGGGAGCCAATCGCAGGCCAGGTTGCCCAGCTCTGGCGTCCTGGTGGCCTTACCCCCACAAGGTCCCCATGAAAGGCCCCACACCACCAAGACTGCGGGGACTCGGTGGTTCAGAGCATCTCCTGCGCCACCAGCTCCATAGTAGCCGCGTGGCTATTCCTGGTGGCCAGGGAGCCTGCCCTGTGGCCTCGGGCGCGGACCTCGGGGCGGTGGGGGCAGGACCTCAAGCCTCTGCGGGTTGGGCCTCTGCAGGTCGGGCCTGGCCAGCGCAGCGCCTCCCGAAGTGGGGTCACGGGGCTAAGACCCTGTTTCTAACTAAGTGCCCTTCATAGGCCCTGGGTTAGAATGTCTCCTCCCCCATGTTTGTAAAAACACAGTCCAACCTAGAGCAGGCTGAGCTGGCCTGTGCGGGCGGCGGGGCCGGCAGCGAGCGGGTGGGTCCCAGGTCTCAGCAGGTCGGTGCTGGAGCAGAGTGGCCTGAGGGCAGGGGAGGGCTGGCAGCTGCTTCTCAGGCCTGTGGGGAGACCCAGTCCTATGGCACCAGGCTGGGCCTCAGTCCGCGCCAGGAACTGACCCCCGTCCCGCAGGAGAGTCCATGCCCCACGAGCTTCCTTCCTGCCCGCTGGGCTCTCCCCTGAGACCACGGGCGTCAAGGACACCAGCCTCACTGTAAACACCGGGTGAATACGCTTTATTGTTGTCGAATTAACAATATTTTGCATCACGTAGGGCCAAATAAAATATGGTTAAAACACGCCACTCTTCCTTCCCACCCTTCCCACTGTGGCAAGTGGGACATTTAAGGGTACACGTGTGGCTTGCATTCTGTCCACTGAGGTTGTGGACCGCACTGCTTAGAGGCTGGTTCCTGAAGACTTGGTTCAGCTCCTTCCTCCTTCTGGAAGTTTCCACCATCCCAGCTGAAGGAGGTGCTCCCAAAGATGTGCTTTTGCAAAAATCATCTGCATGTCACTCATCAGCATCGCTGGGCTCTGCGCCATGGGGGCCTGTGGATTCTCCACCAGTTCCAGAGGCCCTCGGCGGTCACTGTCCAGCAGGGGGCAGGAGCCTCCGTCCGCTGAGCCGGTGGCTGTGTCCCGAGCAATCCACCAGGCAGGGCTCTCTGTGGTGTGGCTGCCCAAGGTGGTGAGGGCTGCGCAGAGTGGGCAGGACCTGGTTCTCAGGGGGGCGCGGTGCCTGAGCGTGGGAACCTCTAAGAGCAGCTCGCAGGCCGAAAGAGCATCACTCGGGGACCCAGGAGGAAGGCGTGGCCCTTGAGAGAAGGGGTGGCCTCTGAGGAAGGATCTCCATGAGCCGCTAGCCTTCGGATCCCCTTGGAACAAGCGCTGGGCCAGAGTTTCTGAGGGGTGGAGGTCATTGCTTTAAAAGGTCAGGGCGAGATGGCCGTCCTCTCTCCTGTTGCTCCCTTTTCTGTGGCCAGAGAGTTGTGGGCCTCGAGTGCATTCCCGTGGAAGGGGCCCAGCCATCTGGTCTCTCCTCAGTCCCTTCCCCCCCCTCCCCCCATCCCCACCCCCCCGAACCCCCGGGCGTGGCTGGGCCCTGGGCACTGGGAAGAGCCTGGGCCTCTGTCTGTGGTGCCCCGGCTGCCTGCAGAGGGCAGATCTGAGACACGCCTGCCTGAGGAGTGTGGGTGGGGCTCTGAGATGCAGTTTGGGTGCGAGACGTTTATCAGGAATCCAGTCTTGGGAGAGAAAGAGGGGAGCAGAGCTGGGCAGAGGGAGAAGGCAAGTGGCAAAGCTTCCATTTCCCTCAAGCCAGCAAGGACCTTAGAGCAAGCTGTGGGGGTGTCTCCCGACGCACCCCGTGGCTGAAGTGCCCTGGCCTGCCACAGCCTGGCCTCGTAGCGAAGGCCACTGCTGGCCACACTCGCACCCTGGTTGAGGGTGATCTCTGGGTCTACCATAGATTTACACAGGATTTGGAGGCCAGGAATTTACTTGGGGGGTGACCACAGGGCGGGGGGAGAGAGGGGGAAGTGAGGCGGGGAGGGGAGGAAAGTCAGTGCAGCTGAGTTAACAATCAGGTTGCGGCTGGGAACACCTGGCTCAGTTCCCCCGGGGACCTGTGGGACTCTGCCCATGACACTGAGGGCAAGGAAGCGGGACCCTTGGAGAAGGCCTGAGGGAGGCGGGGGCCTCGGAGGTCTGTGTGCAGGGGACTCAGCGGGCCCTGCCCCTGCCCTGAAGACAACCAGGCCAAGCCACCAGGAAGTAGGGTTCTCTGGGCGACATCGCCCGGGTTCCCAGCTTTGAGGGGGCCTCGCCTCCCTCAGCAGCAGTTCCTGTTGCCATTGGTCTTTGGGATAACCTGTCGCCTTCAGAGCCTTGGGAGACGAGACTTGAAAGCGTGGAGGGCAGACATGGAGTCTTATTTGGTCTGGAATCCCAGCTCTCAGCACAGTGCTTAGGGCTGTTAAGAATTCTAAAGAAGAGGCCATGAGGCGGGGGAAGTGGCGCAGAAGAGAGTGCCCCTAGGATACCCTTCAAGCACCACCGTCACTAGCACTGCGTCAGCTCCTTCAGCTAAGCTCCTGGCGTGTCAAGTCCAAAGGCAAGCCAACATGAAACCGTCTTCCATCCTAATGACAGCCTCCGTTAATCAACAGCTGCCCATGGATGTCAGACGTGCCATTCGCTCACTCAATCCTGTCGCCATGACATCAGTACTATTAATCCTAACACCCCCATATTAAAGAGGGAGAAGTGAGGCACAGAGGATACGATAACCTTGCCCAAGGCTGGGCAGCTAGGAAGTGGCAGAGGTGGGACTTGAACCTTGGCCTATCTGCATCAAAGCCAGGGGTCCAGCCCTCAAAAGAGGTGCTCTTATCAAGAGGCTCATGTCTCCAGAACTTAGTCCGGTTTCCCAATCCCTTCAGCTTAGCTCATCCAGGGATGAGAAGCCAAGGCTGGTGAGAGCCATGCTGCTCACTGACCGAGACTAGGCCACTGCGGCCGCAGGACCGGAGGTTGCTCACGAGCCTGGCAGACTTGCCACTGCTCGGCTTGTCAGCACCCTTCCTCAGAAGAATTCCTTAGACTCAGGAGGAGAGGGGGGGCCTTGGTGTCCTCACAGAGCCCCACATTCTGTCCCATGTCCTCCTCAGCTCCTGCCCCTTGCCCTGCAGTTGCCCCACAGGACGTACAAGACTCCTTTCTAACCCCCACAATTCACCCCGGAACCTGAGGCTGCGGTTTGTCAGCGCCCCCCCTCCTGATGCCTGCAGCGAGGCTGCCAGCCTGGTCAAAAGGAGGAAGTGAAGGTAAGATGAGGTCAAGCATGCCCCATAAATGGTTCATTTTTACGGGGCCATTAGCACACTAATCTTCTGGGGCTCCTCCAGGCCTCTGTGCCCAAGATTCGTGGCCAGCTCCCAGGAAGTGGGCCAAGATGGGGGAATTCATAGCTCTTCCTTCTTAATCCGTGAAATGTGTGCTTTGGGGCCTGAGACACTGTCTGGTGAGCAAGGAAGACACGGTGACTAAGCCGAGCAGTGATGCACAGAGAGGGAGGCAGGGAGAATCCCAGGAAGAGAGGGGCCAGGGCTTAGGGCCAGGAGTCAGGCTGGATTTGGGGGAGAAACTACTGTCTTCATGCTCCTTCAAGGAGCTGCCAGGTCTGACCAAAGCTCAAGGCCCCGCTATGCACAGGTGGGCATGGACCCAGGAAAGTGAATAGAGGAGAGTAAGTAGAGAGAAAGGGAGCAAAAGTGGTATTTATTGAGCATTTCTTATGCCCAGACCTTCTCTATGCCATAACAGCGCTGTGAAGTATTAGAGCGGTGCTGGGAGAAGTGGCAGCAGTAATAGTACTGGTAGCAGTGGCTCTGGCAGTTGTCATAGTAGCAGTCAGAGGAGCAGTGACAGAAACAGTAGCTCTCCCAGCTCCACAGGAGTAGTTGGGATGCTTTAAGCACTTCGCGTGTCCAGCGCTGTGCTGCCCGCCTTTATGCCGAGTCTTCACAAGGACCCCTGAGAGAGTTCCCTGAACAAACCCAGAACAACCAACCAACCTGAGCATACATCACCTCCCCGTGACAGCTCCCATGTTCCAGCATGTAGAGGTGGAACAGAATTTAAACCCAGAAGTCTGCCTGCAGAGCCCTCCCCACCCTGTGTGCTGCTCCTCACAGACGGCACCGTGATGCCTGCGAGTGGGAGCACATGACCCACGCAGGCCGACCCGTCTGTTGCCCCCGCTCTGCTCCTGCTCTGCCCACCTTGTGGGGGGAAAGCAGGCACAGACGGTGTGTCATGAAGATCATGTGAGGCTGGAGGCGCTCAAGGAATTAGGCAGACACAGTGAGCAAGAGGGGGGTTTATTAGAGGGGATGGGGGATGGAGCCACAACCTGGGAAGGTTAGGACTCAACCTCCATTGTCCTTGGGGTTGAATTTTATGTGCAAAACCCACAAGGGGAGGAGGCTGGGAGATGTAGGTGTTCTCATCTGATTGGATGGAGTTCATTGTCCTTCAACCCGATTAGTGCTGGCTGCTGAGGGTGGGCTGCTGTCTTGCCCTTAGTGCTGCCTCCTGTTGAGCCGGATAGGGTGACAGCAGGCTGTTCCACAAAAAGAGGCTGGGCCCACCTTCTTGTTCTGGACTTTCTGGTCCGCCTAAGCCAAATGTCCTCTGCTGGCCTGTCATTCCTGCCTTTTTCCTTATATGATGGGAAGCATAGCAGTGTCTTTGGGTCAGGAGGGAGGGGCATTGACTCGGATTCATTTTTATCCCCCTGTGCTCTCCCTGGGGGATACTAATATCTGATTAGGGTTGCTCCATGGTACTTAAAGGTTGATATCTGTATCTTTGGAGAAGAACATGGTTAATTTGCATTTGAGTTGTGGTTTGGATAGTTTTTTGGAGGGATTGTGTGAGGAGTTTAAAAGCATAGGGTCGATGGATAGAAATAGGTGTAGTATGAGAGCGTTAAGAAAGGCAGGAAGGTTGTAGCCAAGATTCAGCTGCTAGTTGTCTAATTCAGGAGGCTTTATCAATTAATTTCTTGTCTCCATCTCTTACTATGCCAGATTGGTTGGCATTAAAACAACATTCTTCCCCAAGGAATAGACAAAGTCCCCCATTTTCCACTGTGAGGAGATCAAGACCTCTTTGATTTTGAAGGGTAACTGCTACTAAGGAATCTATTTGGTCTTGTACCACAACAATACTTTTGGCATTATCCTCTAAGCTATCTGCAAGGTCTTTGCATAGGATTTGTTAGTAGGAAAGAGAGGTTGCTATTCCTCCCATTCCAGTGCCTAGGCCTATGGCTATCCCTAGGCCAGTGAGGAGGGGAAGGAGGACAATTCCTATCTTGGTACGAGAATAAGCGGTGAGAGGAACCTTAAAGAACTGATTATTAGGGGCAATCTGTATTTCAGGAGCGAGAGAGACTAGAGTACAGGTTCCCGTCCAGTTGGCTGGGAGACAATGATAGGTCTTGGTTCTGCATAGAAGGAAAATGCCTTGATTTTCTAAGCAGAAGGTATTTTCTATAGTGAAGAGGTGAATAAGCTTGTTGTTTTCATTTTCCCAAATAGAGAGAAACCCAGATAAGGTTGCTCCCATAAGGAGTTAAAAAGGGATAGGGGGATTGACCTGTGTAGCACCAAAGGTGGTGTTTTAAAAAAATATATACTTCTTTTTGTTCTCCACCCAAAATTTAGAATGTGTAAGAAGGGAGTGCCAGCATTAAGATTGCTTGTGAACTGCAATCCTGCCAAGGGAAAATGTTGACACAGGAAGAGGAAGAAGGTCGAGCTTGACAGAATTGGGATACTGATATTGTTGGGAAGGTCGCTGAGACGGAGGGCCAGGCTGAGAATCGAACGGGTCATGAAAAAGGGGCTGTGTGGGTGACGGTATAGCTATCCCAGTCAGAGGAAGGTGTAAGGTTAAGAGTAAAATTGCACAAGCGGTTACTAAGTTGTCCTAAACTTTTTCCTGTAGGGTGTGTCCTGTGCTTGATAAGTTAGGACAGTGTTGGTCATTACTGGTCTTAGGATGGGGACTCTCTTGGATGAGCATTGGATTATGTTATGTAAATATGACTGGAGTAACTGGACAGCCCTGCCCGTGACAATACCTTGTGTCAGTTGGATGATTTTAAAGTCGTAAAGTTCCTTGAGGTGCATGAGTTGGAATGGGGACCCTCCGTGTATTCTATAGTGGAAGGATAGACTGGAGTTGGCCCATGCATGCAAGGAGGTGGGGGCCGCTGTGTAGCTGGTTGATGAGAAGGGAAGACAGAGCCAATAGTCTTGCTCGAGAGTAGGGTTGGTGGAGTTGAGGAGGTGATGCGTCAAGTTGAGGGTTTGGAGAGGTAGTGAGGACTTAAGAGATGGTTAAGAGGTATGGAATAAGTTGGTGCACACAGTAAGAGGAGGAGGTGAAAGAGGGTTGATAGACAAGCCGTTTAGGAGGCCAGGAGACCTGACATGAAGGTGAAGAGATAGATGTGGTCGGGAGAAAAATCCTGAAGGTCTCCTTGAAGCTAGAGATCCGTGATGAGCTCAAAGATGGCTTTCACTGTGGGGGAGTGATGGCCTGGGGTGAACCAAAATGGTTGTCACTCACAATGAGAGAGCTTGATCACATTTTTCACTGGACATTTGGCTTGGTTTTGGAGATTTTCAGTGTGAGGTCTCCTGTGGGGATACACGTGTAATGAAGTGGAGGGTCCGTGAGGTCCTCCAGTACTGGTGGCAGCGTGGAGTTGTTTTCTGTTTCTGCAAGTTGGTAAGTGAGTTTTAATCTGGGTAAGTGAATCTATGGGGCTATGCCTACTGAATTAGCTATGGTCGGAGTGGTGAGGAGAACCAAGTAGGGGCCCATCCATGATGGGATTAGGACTTGGGCCTAGTGCTTTCATGTAGACAGAGTCCCCTGGGGAGATGTGGGTGCTTGGTTTTTCCCTGTGTGCCCTGAGGGAGTATTGCTTCTGCATATTCCCTCAGAAGGGTGCATGTCTGTGTTAGTATTGGGACATAGTCCTCATATGATGAAGCAGGAGGTGGTAATTTACCCATTAATAGGGGCCTACCGTACATGAGCTCAAAGGGCTGAGCATGTGTGGCTTACAGGGCATGAGCCTGATCTTGAGGAGGGCCAGAGGTAGCAATCTCATCCAGGGAAGGTGTGTCTGGGCGCTGAGCATAGTGAGGTATAGTCTGAGGATGCCACTTATTCGTTCAACCTTTCCTGATGACAGGGGTTTATATGGTATGTGGAGCAGCTATTTAATCCCTAAGGATTGGGAAACCTGTTGAGTAATTTTAGAAATAAAGGCAGGACCATTGTCAGATTGTAGCGATGTGGGGAGGCTGAATCGGGGAATGACACTTTGCAACAGGGCTGAAGCCATATGAGTGGCCTTTTCCGAAGATCCACCCTGGAAAGGTGTCAACAAATAAATACTAATAAGTATCTCATCCTGATGGGTGGTAGGAGTGTAAAGTCAATTTGCCAGTTCTGTCCAGGGACTTGTCCCCTGGCTTGGTGGAAGGGGGAAGGGGAGGGCCTAAGCCCTCCTTGTGAGAAGTTCATTGCCAGGTGGGGCAAGATCTGGTTATGTCTAGTAGGTCAGAGTACAGGGATGAATGTAAGATGGTCTGGAATAGGAGGGCAGTTAAAGGCTTAGGTCTGATGTGAACTTGATTGTGGAGATTTGTAAGAATTTCTCGAGCATGTTGTATTGGAAGAACTATCTTATTATTTAGATAAAATCATCCCTCATTGAGGGAGGCCCTGAGTTGAGTGAGGGCCATCTGTTCTTGAGCGGAATATGTTGGGACCTGAGGAGGCATGGCAAGGAGTTGAGAAGATATTAAGGGTTCCTGTGTTTGTCTTTTAGCCTTTAAGTCTGCCTTATTGTTTCCCTTTGAGATTAGGTCTTTGGTGGTTTGGTGTCCTTTGCCATGGATGACCGCTATTTGAGTGGGCAACTGGGCTGCTTGGAAGAGTTTGATGATGAGTGTTTTGTTAGTGATTAGTGAGTTTTTTGAGGTGAGGTATCCTCTCTCTTTACATATCTATACTAATAATAGCCTAGGGCCGTCACGACCAGATGGGATGACTGAACAGTAACAGTAACAACCACACAGCAGCTGCATGGGGCGACCAGGCAGGCAGGGGGGTTAGTGAGGGATGACCAAAGGACTGACCAGCAGGTTGCGTAGGGCTACCAGGCTAGTGGGGGGGGGGCAGGGGGGCAGTTGGGGGCGATCAGGCCAGCAGGCAGTGTCAGTTAGGGGTGATCAGGCTGGTGGGGGGGCACAGTTAGGGGCAATCAGGTAGGCAGGCAGGCGAGTGGTTAGGAGCCAACAGTCCCCGATTGTGAGAGGGATGTCTGACTGCCGGTTTAGTCATGAGAGACCTTGCTGGATTTGGGATATTGGGGCTGTGTGAGATTTGGACCTGTGTGTTAAAAAGTAGTTGCACATGTAGGGTTTGTAGTCAGGAGGGAGAGGTATTGGTGATAGCATGGTGGGTTAGTAAAGATTCAAGGTTATGGGGAGAAAACACTCTGAGGTTGGCATAAGGCACCAGTTTGAGTGTCTCTTGTATGAGTAGGGCTGAGGAAGCCTGGGCCCTAAGGCAGGCAGGCCAACCAAGGAAAGGAGAATCCAAGGGCTTGGAGAGATAAGCGACGACCCGTTGGTCAGGGCCGTAAGTCTGTGTGAAGACTCCTAAGGCGAATCCATTCTGGTGTCTGTGAAGTATAACGGGCTTCCTGGGATCAGGGAGGGCTAAGGCTGGGGCTTGCATGAGTGCAGTTTTTAATTTGTTAAAGGGATATTTTATGCATTAGGATCGTCTAGTGGCTCATGAAGCTTCCCTGAGGTGGCTCTATATAGATCTTTGGCCATGGGCCCAAAGTTTGGGACCCAAAAGCGGAAGAAGTTGGCCAACCTAGGAAAGAAAGGAGTTCCTGTTTGGTTTGTGGAAGTGGCATGTTGAGATAAGGTCCCGCCACTGTGAGGCAATGCCTATTTCAGTGGGTGAGGGGGAGAGTCCAAGGTAGATAACCTGAGGCTTGGAGAATTGTCCCTTTAGAAACCCGATAGCCTTTTCCTGAAGAAAGTGGAGAAGATGTGTGGTGTGTTGTTGTGAGAAGGCCTCCGAAGGGCTATGAAGTATGGTAGCAACCATACTTAGGTAAAAACTGCTGTTTGAATTTTAACCCTGCTATTCTGGCTTCTGCACGCACTTGCTTGCTTGGACAATAGGGTGGTTACCTCAGCTTCCAGACTGAGACCTGGAGACACAGAGGTAATTTTCCTGTGCCTGTGGACCAGAATCACAGGAGATTTATTCCCACTGACTCAGTAGCTCCAGGAGTAGAAACTGTAGATAACTTTTAGAGAATACTGAGTCCCCTTGGTTCTGCTTCTGTAAAAACCTGCTTTCGCAAGATAGGGCCACATTCCAATAATGTCCAGCAGGATGTTGCTGGGAGCAGCCCTGCAGGCTGTTCCCAGCCTTTAGAATTTAGAACAAAGGAAAATTTTTGTGGTTTGGACCTTTAAAAGGACTGCCTACACCTGAAATGGCACGGTCGTGAGGGTGGCCACCTGCGTGTGGTGCTCTCGTGGCCATCCTGGCCAGTTCAATAAATCCTTGCCTGCTTTTTTAAATCAATCAGCAGCCTCCGGTGGTCTTATTTTTGACTCCAGGGTTCGACCCCACAACAGGCTACAGAGCAGAAGATCATCTGTGCATCATGGGCGGGCGCTAGGGGATAGATTTAGCTGTTGCAAATCAGAGGCTAGTGCATGACCAAAGAGGTGGGGACTGTCTCGAAAACCCTGGGGTAGAACTGTCCATGTTAGTTGTCTAGTGATCCTGGTGATGGGATCAGTCCAGGTGAATGCAAACAGAGCCTGTGAGTTAGGACTGAGAGGGATGGTGAAGAAGGCGTCCTTCAGATCTAACACTGTGTAGTGGGGGTTGTTGGGTGGTGCTCGAGAGAGTATAGAGTAAGGGTTGAGTACCACCGGGGTGATGGGTAGGGTGGCTTCATTGATTGCCCTAAGGTCCTGAACTAAGCAATAGGAGCTATTAAGTTTCCTTACAGCAAGTATGGGAGTGCTGGCTGAGGAGGCTGCCACCCTGAGCAGATTGGAAGAGAGAAGTCTGTCAATAATAGGTGTGAGGCCGAGCAGAGCCTGAGGTATTAGTGGATATTGAGCTTTGTTGGGAAATGGCCCTGGAGTTGTGAGTGTCACCTGTATGGAGAGAGGCTATGGAAGATGAGAGGTATCCCAAACCTGGGGGTTTGCTTGGGTCAGCCATGGTGGGAGGGAAGAGGTGCAGGGGCGGAGAGTGCATCCCCTATGGCAAGGAGCAGGACCTTTTGGGACTGTGTGGGAGTGCTATTTTGGGCCCGCAGGAGGAGGAGGGATGCACCTATTTTAGTTCAAATGTCTGTCCTGGCAAGGGCCTGGGACAACTGGGCAAAACTAGGAAGACATGTGTGAAAGCAATGGCTGTCTAGATAGCAGGGACGGGTGGGCACTAAGTGGGCAAGGACACTCACCAGCTAGGCCTACAACAGAGATGGGGGAGGGAGGAGGAACCCTGAGTATTCAGGCAGCCTGAGTATGTCCCCTGTATCTAAGATAAAAGAGATGGGCTTACCTGCTACCATTAAGATTACCCTGGGCCCTGCGGCGGACAGTGGTGGTTAGAGCCAGGGCTGTGTAGGAACTATCTGCCACCACTAGGCTGAGGAGCGCAGAGACTGAGAATCCTGGAGGCGAATTTGCTTGTGCCTGTGGGGGGAGGTTCTTGCGCCTGTGTGGGAGGTAATCCCATCCTTTGGTTAGAGGCCATTGCACAGTCAACCTTCCAGTGTCCTGTCTGGTGACACAGAGGACACGGGCTGGAGGAGGTCTCAGCTGAGGGCAGAACTTGGCCCAGTGACCCTCCTTGCCACAGTGAAAGCAGAGGCGGGGCGAGGGGGGGGTTCTGCTTCAGGGGAGCCCTTGACTGTCTCACCGAGACCCTGTTTGGGTGCTCTTAGTGGGGTGTCAGCAGCAAATAGCGGGCATCATCTCCTTTCTCGCCTTCTCGTGGGCCGCCTCCCTTTCCTCTCCCTCTTTCCTTTTGCCTTTCTGCCTGTCCCTTTTCTTCCTATCTGTTATTAAAAACTTTAAGAGCAACCTGTTCAAGTTCTTGCTGGGGCGACTGTGGGTCCTGTTCTGATTTTTGTAGGTTTTTCCCTGAATATCTGGTGCTGATTGGCTGATGACATGGGTCTGGAGGACGAGGGCTCCCTCGCAGGAGGCGGGGCTATATTGGCATATTTTACTCGGGCCTCCGTGGGGCAGTTTAGAAAGGCGGCAGGATTTTTCGTCTGAATTTTGGGTGATTTCTGAGACTTTGTCCTAGTTGACGGCTTTAAATCCTGCCTTTCGAATTCCCTCTGAAAGACAGTGAGGAAATGGGCCACCCTCTTCCTGTGGGGGAAGCGCCTGACAGTCCCAGCCTGGCTCGCTGTTGGAATTGCCTCGTGCCTTGCATCCCCTAAATTCCTCTGGATTTTCAGTGAATACTTTGTCGCATGAGCCCTAGCAGCTGCCCAGATGCGATCCTTTTCCTCGGGAGCGGTGGTGGAGGAAAGGATGGCGTGTGGACAGCTTGAGAAGTCAGATCATATGTCTGAGTTAAGTATTTAAATTCTTTTGTAAATTTGGTTGGATCATCCGAGAAGGAGCCTAATCTCTTTTCCTTTTGTGCGAGATCCGAGAAGGAAAACGGGACGTGGACCCTCATGATGCCCTGTGGTCCTGCAAACCCCCATAGGGGATACAGACCCGAGGGGGAGGGAGCTTTGGCCTCAGGGGGAGGGGGACCCCACAATGGAGTATGGGGGTAGACGGCTGGAGGTTGAGTGGAACTGACAGGTTCTGTTGGTGCAGGGTCCTTAGAGGGCACAGGAGGATAGACGATGGGTTGAAGGGCCTTAACGAGAAGTGGAGAAGTGAAGGGGGGGCAGAGGGTGAGGTTGAGGAAAGAGAAAGGAGAAGAGGGGCTTACACATGGAGGGGTTATGGGGGGAGAGTGGTCCGCAGGGTCAAAGGAAGAAACATTGTCGGGGGGGTCATCGGCTGATGTGTATTGGTTACCGGGGGGATTGAGTTTTAGGAGGCTGTTCCTTGAGAAGTAGGATCTGGAAAGAGGTGATGGACTGACAGAAGGAAGACGAGATGGAAGTGTCCAGAAAGCCTGGACATGTGGGACCTTGGGCCGCTTGCCGTTTCGCCGAATGAAAGTGTCCAGAACAGTTAGGATTTGGACATCAAAGCGCCGTGTTCCGGCCGCCGGCTCTGGTTATCTAAGGATGTGGTGGCCAGGCCACGCTGGGATGAAAAGGAAGCCCTGGGCTTGATTTCTCCTCCAGGGGAAGCTTGGAGAGCCCATGGACCAGGCGCCCAAGGGGAGTGTCTTTCAGGGGAAGTGACTGTGAAGTCCCCATGGAGCGTAGGAGAGGAATGAGGGAGACAGGGTGAGACTAATGACCACGACCCAAGGAATCCCCATGTGGCCAGCGAGGAGTCCCCATGTGGCCAGCGAGGATTCAGTAGGAGTGGATGACTCACCAAAGGCACCCCCAAGGAGAGAGCCCCCCAAGAAAGAAATAGTGGAGAGTTTCGACTGGCACTCAGCTTTGGAGTGACGGCTGGGAGGCCAAAAATGGGGCCCGAGTGGCCCCCCAAAAAAACTCTCAGAATATGATGGAGGGTCAAAGACTCACCCCGCAAACGAGTGTCCGCCGTTGTGTGAAAGTGTGGTGCTTATCGTCAGAATGGTCCTGGGAAACAAAGGAGAAGGCGAGGAGCAGGAGAGGAGGGACATGAGTACTCAGAAGGACAGAGCATGCTGGGGAGCTCAGGATGGGGATGGAGGGGTGGCAGCAGAAGTTCAGGCCTGCAGGGTGCATGGCTGGGGGTTCCCCCAGACAAGAGGAGGAACTCAGGAGCCGGAATTTCCTGGTCTGCCTGAGGCCCAAGTGTCCAGTTGCCCAAAGAAAGAGGAAACTGTGGTGCAGTTTCAGACAAAGGGAACTGACCTCCCGTGAAGGGTGAGGGAGTGGTGTGGTTCTAAGGAAGGGAGCGGGGAGAGAGAAGGGAGAGATGGCCTCAGGCCACTGTCCTCTAAAACCCTGAGGGACTCCTGGGTTCCTAGGCATGGGCCGGTTTGGGGCCAACCCAGAGGACGGGAGTGGGCCTCAGCCTGTTGCCTGATCCCAGGTTTCGGCTCCAACATGTAAAATTGGAGGCGCTCAAGGAAACAGGCAGACACAGTGAGCAAGAGGGGAGTTTATTAGAGGGAATGGGGGGGATGGAGCCACAATGAGGGAAGGTTAGGAATCAGCCTCCATTGTCCTTGGGGTTGAATTTTATGTGCAAAACCCACAAGGGGAGGAGGCTGGGAGATGTAGGTGTTCTCATCTGATTGGATGGAGTTCATTGTCCTTCAACCCAATTAGTGCTGGCTGTTGTGGGTGGCCTGCTGTCTCGCCCTCGGTGCTGCCTCCTGTTGAGCCGGATAGGGTGACCGCAGGCTGTTCCACAAAAAGAGGCTGGGCCCACCTTCTTGTTCTGGACTTTCTGGTCCGCCTGAGCCAAATGTCCTCTGCTGGCCTGTCAGATGCCACTGAACTTCATTATGAAAGCACATGGCCAGCACAGAGGGTTGCCAGATAAAACATTTCGTTTGTTCAATCTGGCAACCTTATGTGAGCTGGATGGAACCGTGGGCTATAGTTCGCCAATTTATAATCTGGTGAGTGCCTAATTTTTATACTTCACAGCGTTTCCTTAATTCCTAGAAGACCTCAGAGAGGAAGGAGCTATGACTCCCATTTGACAGATAAGGAACGTGAGGCTCAGGGGGACTAAGGGACTTGCCCAATGTTTTATAGGTGGCAAGTGTGAAGCTGGCTTTGGAATTCGGGTCTAAATGACTCCTTAGCCTTATTGTATCCAAAAGTCTTGAGGCTCTGGGAACAAAGCGCCCAGGCTCCCAGAAATCTCATGAAATTTAGGCAAAAGAGGAAGCAGCTCCCTGTTTACTCTCCTTCCCTGTCTCTGCAACCAGGCTGCTCTGTTCATTGCATCTAATTTCACCTGGATGAACGGGCGACGAGAGGCAGAGAAGGAGCAGCGTGACAGGGAGACTTGTTGGGGTGCTGGACTTCCTGACAACAGCCCTGAGCGCGTGGCCCACTTGTAGCTTCTAGTCAGAGCAAGTGGCACTAAGTACTTATTCATCGCCTAAGCTGACATCTCTGCTTCAGTCAAACTAGTGCAGCAGCAGAATGGCTATGCTGTGGAGTCTAGCTCAGTAGTTCTCAATGGGGCACGGGGGACGTAAGCTTGTACCCTAGGAGACAATGGGCAATGTACAGGGACATTTGGGTTGTCTCCACTTGGGGGAGGTGCTACTGGCATCTGGCAGAATGAGAGCAGCGATGCTGCTCCACATCCTGTAACACAGGCAGCTCCACAGCAGAAGGGTTAGTTAAACAAAAACGATGCTGAGAAACTGGTCTATGGTTCTGCTGCTGCTGGAAATGGGTCTGTTTGGACCTTCTTGCTCCTCTTCTTTGGTCCCAGCCTCCTTGCCATCACACCGCTTCCCCATCGTATTGCAGGTGAGAGATCGGGGGTTGGCCATTGAAGGGTCTTCAGGGTGAGGGCCTCTTGTTCCCTTCTCTTCCCTGTTCTTTGCAAAGGGTACCTTCAAAACCTCACCCCTATTTGCCAGACCTACAGTGTCTGACCAGAAAGACAGAAACCCCTTCAACCATTTGCAATAGTTGAATTGAATGTGGGGAATTGTAGGGGCTGAGACGACAAGGCAATGGGCCGCTACGACCTGGAGTCTGTGGAGACACAGGGAGGAGGTGGGATTCCCGGATCCCCAGGGCAGGGCTAATCTAGAAAGTGTTTGGCCTGTCCATTGAGAACGGGCCTGGAGGAGGAGCTGCTGCTGGAATGGAGAGGGAGAGACACTCCCAGGCCCTCCGACGAGGCCAACCGGCTCGAAGTCAGTGACCAGGAGCCAAGGCGATGCTGCTCCCAGAGGAGCTCCTGTGAGACACAGAGCAGAGCGCAGGAAGGCTGGGGACCCTGACCGGCCCCCGGCTTCCTTTGCAGAAGGAAATGTGGAGGCAGTCTGCTTGTGCATAGGGACCTGGTCTCAGACTTTCCTGAGAGAAGGGGCTTGAATGAAGAACTGAAGTTATCGAAGAGTTCCTCAAGGCATCTCAGAGAGGGCCAAGTATGCGAGTCATTTGTATGTATATATTAAGGAAGATCCTGGAAGGTATTACGATGCTTGGGTCAGTTCACACTGGAGAGTTGTTTCTCAACATAGTAAAACCATCCTTTTTTAAAAAATATATTTTTATTGATTTCAGAGAGCAAGGGAGAGGGAGAGAAAGATAGAAACATCAACGATAAGAGAGAATCATTGATCAGCTGCCTCCTGCACGCCCCCTACTGGGTATCGAGCCACAACCCGGGCATGTGCCCTTGAGAGGGATCGAACCTGGGACCCTTCAGTCCATAGGCCAATGCTCTATCCACTGAGCCAAATCGGTGAAGGCAGCAAAACTATTTTGATGAAAATCCTTGGGGGGCTGTTAATTGTGCCATCTCCAGGGTCCCAACCAGAGATCTTGAGTCAGAATCTCCAAGGGAGAAAAGGGAGGAGACAGAATCAGCATTTTCAACAAAATTCCCCAGCAGTCCTTCTACACTCTGCATTGGAGGACCTGCTGCAAGTGCATGCTGGCACCCTGGCTGGTGTGGCTCAGTTGGTTGGAGCATCGTCCCATAACCGAAAGGTTGAGGGTTCAGTTTCTGGTCAGGGCACATACGCAGGTTGCAGGTTCAATCCCTGGTCAGGGTGCTTCCATTGATATTTCTCTCTCCCTCTCCCTTCCTCTCTCTAAAAAATTGGTAAAAAATGTATCCTCGGGTGAGGATTAAAAAAAAAAAAGGAAAGAAAGTTCATGCTAGCACTTTGGGGACCTCTCCCCTCCAAGTTCCCCAGTTTGTTAGTAAGCTATGGATATAACCCAATATTACCTTTCTCTGCTTTGCAACAGTTTTCCTGGAGTGTGGAAGGGTTTCCTATGGTGTGTTATACTGGTAAACTAGATTATTTTAAAAAAGGGAAAAGTGGGCAGATGTTGTTTTTCTCTTTCTGCTCCAATGTATTGTAATAGTGTGTGTGTGTGTGTGTGTGTGTGTGTGTGTGTAGGGGCATAGGGGGATGGGATAATGGCCCAGCATCCCAAGAGAGGCTTGATTTGTGATCAAAGAACAATTGTGAGTTGGAGCAGTTATTAGGTATTCCTGACCCTGAGGGCTACTTCTTCTATGTGCCGATTGCCTCTGTGACGTCTCTCTGATAAAAACCAATTCGTTCTTCTTGAAAACCTATACTGTGTTAAACACTTTGTATATGTTATTTCACTTTCTTACAACAGCTCTGCCATGTAGGGATCAAATTTCCTCATTGCTATTAATAGATGAGGAAACAAAGACATAATGAGGCAAAATAATTTGCCTAGAATCACGGAGCGAGAAAAGCCATGGAGACAGAATATGCAATACGCCTTCAAACATGGCTCGAGAAAATTATGAATCAGATTTATGTTTAAATACTCAAATGATTCCACTTCTGGCATAAGAGTGTGAGGACGTTCCCTTGTGAAACTGGTGAAAACTACATAAAAAGTTTACATCTTGCCCTGGCCGGTGTGACTCAGTTGGTTGGGCATCGTCCTGTGCACCAAAAAGTCACCAGTTCAATTCCCAGTCAGGGCACATGCCTGGGTTGCAGGCTCCATCCCTGGTAGGGGGAGTGCAGGAGGTAGCTGACCGATTTTCTTCTCTCACATCAATGTTTCTCTCTCTAAAAATCAATAAAAATATGTTTAAAAAATAAAAAGTTTACATCTCTGGAAATGATCCCAAGGGCACACAGCAAATAAACATTTATTGAAGAAAAATCAACTAATATTCAGTAAAGAGAGTGAGAGAGTCTGATATTTGAACCAAGACCCACTCCTCAGCTCAGTGAAATGAAGCTTCATTTTGGACCAATACAGCCAAGAACGTAGGGATTCCTTGCCGGGACTGACCAGCAGACCCTGAGTGATGGATGAATGATTACTCTGACACATGTTTCTGTGAAAGAGAGGGCTAAGGGGCTGCCTGGCAAGAGGCACCAAACAGCCCTGTTCACCTGCCTCCTTTGGCTTTTACTGTCACAACAGCTTGAGCTAAAATTAACCTCTAGATCCAGTCAGCAGGTAAGCATCCTTGAGAAAACACATGCTTCTACAAGGTCGGGTCTAAAGACTAAACATAGAGATTCTAGTAAAACACCCGGGGCTCAGACTCATTTGGAAAAGTCAAGGCAGGGGCTGCCAACTTCGGCAAGGTTCCCCCAGAGGCCCCCGCCCTTTCAGAGAATCCTCCTTACAGACCTTCCAACCAAGTCCTATGCTTCCCCACAATTCCTCCCTCCAGCTCCCAGTCAGGATGTCAGCATTTCCCATCCTGCTTCCTGCTGCTTGTTCTGGGCAAGTGAGACTAGGAGGTGGAGACTCCCTTCTTCTATCCAGCCTGGGACACAACACCATGGAGAATACTGGGGCCCAAAGATCCCTTGATCTGGCTCATGGTTTGAGGGTTTCATGCTGACAGAGACAAGACAAGTGACTTGGAACTGCTGCTCCACCACATGGTAGCTCAGATAGAGGCACACCCCAGAGCCGTGGTACAGAGATTCTGCCTGGGCTGTAGAACAGAGCTCCAATACATCAGAAACAGTGGAGGTTGTGGTGAAGAAAATTTGGAGATTGATAGATTCATAGACTAAATTATAGGTTGACTAGTTTATTGGTGAGAAACAGGGAAAGATAATTTAGAACAGCCTTCATGGGATCAGAAAATAATCTCAAACACTGACCTCAGCAACTGTCCCTTCAAAGGAAGTCTGTGAAGCAATGTATGCTCAGGGCTTTTTGGAAAGAAGAGGGCAATCAGCCAGTCCTTAGTGCTGTTTAACAGCTGCATAGGGTCGGCGGGGGGGTGGGGGGAAGGATCCCAAGAAGACCATTGTAACCCCAGGCTGACTGTGCTCACACCTCAGGCTGACTCCTGAGGAGAAAATATCAGCAGGTTCACACTATAGGGTGGAAGAGAATTAACTGAAATAACCTATTCAGTCACTAAACTAGTCAACAGGCAAGTAACAGTAACCAATCCCAGAGGAGAGTGGACCAGCACCCAGAGTTGCTACAATATGATCTAAAATATTTACTTTCCAACAAAAGTGATAAGACCTGCAGAGAAATGAGAAAGTCTCGCTTCTATACTGGGGAAATAAATGGAAACCAAAAATGCCTGGAAGAGTAGACCAGAGTTAACAAAATTTATCTATTATAAATTAGCTGTACCCAGCCACGCATTGCTGTGGCTCAGTCTGGTTAAATGGAAAAGAAAGAAAAGAGAAAGCACATGTTTCTAATATGTTTAATTTCACAATGCTCATGGGTATACAATATTTTTTGTTGTTCCATTGTCTGTGCAGATATAGAGATTGTCTGGCTTGCCAACTCTAGAACACGCAACATGTAATTGTCCATGTGAGAAGTAATCCGTGTCTAGATCTAAACCGCACAATTCTAAAGATTGGCCCTGAGCTTTGTTGATGGTGATTCCAAACGCCAATCGAATTGGGAATTGTAGGAAGTGGTTATAGGGTTAAACCTCGGACTGACTTGCTGGCAAAGTCGCAAACAAGTCCCAGCTTGGAGGGCACAGTCCTCTAAGCATAATTAAGTTTGATCTTGTAACTGCTCCATTGATCTTTCCTGGGTAGCTAGTGGGCTGTGGGAGGGGCAGTAAGTGCTGCCAAAACAAGTGAAACTTACAAGAACATTGTAAATTACCTTTTTTGTCCCTGACTATAAAATAAACCATCAGCTTACAGTCTGGATCTGTTCTGTGGCCTCAGCCAGGCACAGAAGATCCACCTAGACCCAGCTTTTTATCTTGTCTGTCTTTTTTCTCCATCCTTCACCACCTCCCTCAGGCTTGCTGAACCCTTGGCTGTGCTGGCGCGGCACAGGGAATTACAGTCTCTTAAACTGAAATGGCATATCCGTTGGAATCATAGGAATGCGAGGAATGAGGACATCTTCACCTTTGAAAGGTCCTGTCAAGATTGTTGCTTCTACGACGTTGCTCATTAATTTTTTTACTGCAAGCTGCGTGCTGTTGCAAAGCTTTGGCTGGTTGATATTTTGCAACATGATAATTGGCACACTGATTTTCAATTGCAGTACGTGCGGTGGCATCCCTGGCAGATCAAGTGAATTCAAAAATTCTGTTGGATAAGTAACCGCTTCATCTGCTTCCACAACAGTGTCGACAGACTTGTATGTGACTGCCTTGCTTTGAATGTTAGACTGAATAATATTGTTAAGTTCGTAGACGTCTTTGTTCTTGGCCACAAGAATAGCTCGTTCACTCAGCCAATCGTGATTCTTATAATTGGTTTGAATATTGGGAAATACTTTTTCAACCAATTCTTCTTTTGATGTCACTAAATTGCAGAAGTTATGAGGCAATGAAATTCGTCCTGAGATCAGATCAACCGGCACCTTTCCGTTCCCAATTTCCAGCAATTGATGTGAGAATATCTCAGCTGATCGATCATTTTTCAGCTGGACACGCATATTTGTAGTTAATTTTAACATCTTTATTTGTCACCACAAAGTAGAGTATTTCAGGCAAGCATTTATTTCATCCGCTGGTGTCGATAGAGGAATTACAGGTAATGTTTGCCTGAGATCTCCTGCAAGCAATATTAATGCGTTCTCAAATGGTCTGATGTTTCCATGCAAACCTTGCAATGATCGATCAAGAGCCTCGAGCGATTTTTTGTGTGCCATTGTGCATTCATCCCAAACAATAAGAGTGCATTTCAGCAATACTTTTGCCATGCCGGATGCTTTGGAAATGTTGCACATGGGAGTGTCAATGAATTGCATGTTCAATAGCAATTTCAAAGCGGAATGAGCAGTTCTTGCACCTGGTAACAATGTCGCAGCTATTCCAGACGACGCAAGAGCTAAGGCTATGTCATTTTGGGATTGAATTGCTGCCATAATCAATCTAATTAGGAACGTTTTACCAGTTCCTCCTGGCGCATCTAAGAAGAAGATTTCTCCAGCCCCGTTATTGACAGTTTGCATTATTTGATCGTAAATGCTTTTTTGCTCAAGCATTAGCTTAGGAATATTTGATTGCACATACGACAAAAGATCACCCGTGTTGTAATTTTGTTCACAACACAATTCTACATCAAAAGAAGCAGCAGCAGATTGATTCGGTGATGGCATTCCCAATTGATTGAGAACTTTGTTCGCGATTTCTAAGCACAAATCTTCAATCATTATCAACATCAAAATGGAATCGTAAAATTGGAAATTTGGAAATTGTAAATGGATCATAAATCGGAAACATTGAAATGGAATCGTAAAATATTTAGTATAGCGTGTGTTGCTTTTACGTCCAACAGATGGCGCTGTTTTTCAAAAAAGCATGTTTTTACCTGTCACAGGTGTGACATCTATATAATAGTAGGTATAAGGTATATAAAAACACGTGCATATTCAAATGCAACATTATGTCAAAATTTCAAAGCAATCGGTGAAGAACTTTCAGAGATTTAAGATTTTGAACAAACCAACATTTACATTTTTATTTATGTAGATATGTTCAAAGAACTAAAGGAATAAACAAGTGAAGGAAGTATGGTGAAAATGTCACCAAATAGAAATTGTCAATAAAGTGAGAAAAATTATTAAAGAACAAAATGGAAATTCTAGATTTGAAATGTACAGTAACTCAAACAAAAATTTTACCAGAAGGGCTCAGTAGTAGATTTGAATTGACAGGAGAAAAAAATTAGTGAACTTAGAGATAGTAGAACACCATTAAAGCCACAACACTTGTGTAATAGTAGTACCAAAAGAGACAAAGCAAAGGCAGAAAAAGCATTCAAAGAAATAATGGCTGCAATTTCCAAATGTGAAGAAAACTTTAATGTACACATTCAAGAAGCACATCAAACCCATAGTTTCAAAGAGCTCTAAAAACACATTGTAGTAAAAATGCTGAAAGCCAAAAACAAGGAGAGAATCTTGAAAGCTAGCAACAGACAAATGGCTTGTCCCTTTCAAGGCAACCCAATAGAATTAATAGCTAACTTTTCATTAGAAACAATGAAGGCCAGAGGCAATGGGATAATGTATTCAAAGAAAAAACTGTGCTCAAAGAAAACAAAACTGTCAATCAAGAATCCTTTATCCAATAAAGCTATCTTTCAAAAATGAAGGCAAAATAAAGATATTCCCAGATATACAAAAATTGAGTGAATTTCTTGCTGGCAGACCCATTTACAAGCACTAAAGGAAGTCTTCAGATGAAAGCAAGTAACTCAGGATAATTTGAATCCACATAAAAAAAGAAGACAAATTTACCAGTAAAGGTAATTTATTATACCAGGTAAAAGACAGTATAAATGTAAATTTCTTTTTCATTCTTTTCTTAACTGATTTAAAAAGCAATTGCAGCCCTGGCTGAGTGATTAAGTTGGTTAGAGCATCATCCTGTACACCAAAAAAGGTTTCAGGTTCAATTCCCACTCAGGCATATGCCTAGGTTGTGGGTTCCATCCCTTGTCAGGGCATGTACCAATTGATGTTTCTCACATCAATGTTTCTCTCTCTCTCTCTTTCTATCTCTAAAACCAATAAAAATATATACTCAGGTGAGGATTTAAAAAAAGCAATTGCATATAACAATATGTATATAATATATTACATTTCATGTAGAAATGTAGTATATTTGCCAACAACAGTACAAATGAGGCAAATTGGAGCAAAGCTGTACTGGACTAAGGAAAGACTTCAAATCCACAGGGTCAAATGATAACAAAGAAGGGTAATATAACAAAACTATAAATGCATACTTGTTTTTTCATCTCTTCACTTCTTTAAAAGACAAAATTATAAAAAGTAATTATAACAATGCATTGCCAGGTATGTAACATCAATGAATGCAATATCCTAATATATAAAAAGCCAGGGGCCATCACAACCAAAACAACCAGATGGACGACCAAACATAGGCTGCGTGGGGTGACAAAGCTGGCAGGGGGGTTAGTGAGGGACAATCAAATGACTGAAAAGCAAGCTGTGTAGGGCAACCAGGCTGGCAGGGGCGTTAGTGAGGGATGACCAAACGACTGAACTGAGGCCGGCAGGGGCAGCCAGTTGTGGGGACCAGGCCGGCAGGGGGTGCAGTTGAGGGTGACCAAGCTGGCATGGAGGGCTGGCATGGGGAGCAGTAAGGGGTGATCAGGCCAGCGGGGGGGAGGGCAGTTAGGGGAGACCAGGCCTGCGGGGGGGGGGGCAGTTAGGGGCAATCAGGCTGGCAGGCAGAGGCAGTTAGGGGTGATCAGGCTGGTAGGGGGGCAGTTAGGGGTGATCAGGGAGGCAGGCAGGCAGGTGAGCAGTTAGGTGCCAGTGGTCCCGGATTGTGAGAGGGATGTCCCGGATTGGAGAGGATACAGGCTGGGCTGAGGGGACACCACCACCCCTCACCCCCCGTGCACAAATTTCATGCATCGGGCCTCTAGTATAAAAATATTAAACCCCAAAAAGGGAAATAGGAATGGAGCTATGTATGAGTAACATTTCTATATCTCGTTGGAATAAAGTTAATATAAATCTGATTCTGATAAACTAAGATGTAAGCTTGAGAGCAACCATTAAGAACATAACTAAAAAAAAAAATAGTGAAAATATCACATTCAAAAATAAAATGTGCCCTGGCCGATATGACTCAGTTAATTGGGTGTCATCCCGGGCACCAAAAGGTTGCAGTTTGATTCCCAGTCAGGACATATGCCTGGGTTGCAGGTTTGATTCCTGGTAGGGCATGTGCAGGTGGTAGCCAATCGATATTTCACTCTCACATTGATGTTTCTCTCCCTCTCTCTTTCCCTCTCTTTAAAATTCAATGAAAATATTTTAAGTGCTTCCTATATTAATTAAGAGATTTATTGAAAGAAATGGCTTAAGTAATTGTGGCGGCAGGCTGCTTTTATGGTGGATCTGAAATCTGTGAGGCAGGTGGTCAGGAAGGGCAGAAGCTGGCTGTGTAGTCCACAGGTGGAATTTCTTCTCAGGGGAATTTCAGCTCTGTTCTTTAAGCTTTTCAACTGATTGGATCAAGCCCACCAGATCATGCAGGCTAGTTCCCTAAGATCTTCATAGTAGAAGAGAGTAAGATTTGTTAACAGACTGTGGATGCTAATTACATCTGCAAAATCATTGCAGCCCCACCAGGTGAATCTTTAACCCAGTGAGCGGGGACCACAGCCTGGCCGAGTTGACACCTAAAACCGATCATCACATCTCCAAGCAAATTCCCGTGCCTAAGTATTTGCTTTGGAGATCAGCTTTTGGAGGAACCCAAACTAGGATGCCCCCAGCACCACCCTCTTCCCTTGCTCAGCTCGGGATTCGGTTTCACCTCAGGGCAGTGAAGCTGATTTGGAACACAGCAATTGCCCTGACTGCCCACGCTCCCCAAGCCCTGTGGCTCCTGGGATCCTCACCCCGCGTGTCCCCCACTTCCAGGTCGTCTGGGTGCTCCGATGGGCTTTGCTCACTAGGGCAAGTTGAAACATTGTTTTGGCTGCCTCAGCCCCTGAATCCACAGCCAGTGTTTTCTGTTATCACCTTGGTTAAGCATCTCGGGATCCAAACAAAGACCACATCCTGAGTAGGAGTGCAGCTGTCTTCAGAAGGTATTCATAGCAAGGTTCTTGATTTACAATCCCGCCCCCCCCCCCTTTTCAGGATTGAATATTTCATAACAAAGCCTGAATAAGGACAGAAAAATAGCAGTTAAACATTCCATATGTTTTAAAACCATGTAAGATTATTATTATTGTTATTTAGTGAATTCTAACAGCTTCAAATGAGGATCTCGTATCATTAAAAACAGAAGGAGCAACTGGGTTGGGGCAGGCCCACCTTTTCCTAAGACTTTTATAATTTCTGCTAAAACAACACAGCAGGAGCCTAGAGACTCAGAAGTGCTTGCAGGGGAGTGGCCAGGGCCGGTAACACCCTTTTACACCAACAGAGCTAAGGCTGTGCACCTGCTTTGCATGCCAGGCCATCTGAGTGCTTGGCGTGCCGAATGCATTTGATTTCAGAATCACCCATGGGACACGTGCTGTTTTGATTCCTAGTTTCAATTTGAGGAAACAGGCCCCCGAAGCAGACCCGCGGGGAGCAGTCTCATTGGCCGGGCAGGGCTGGGACTTGAACCCGGGCCCTGTCTGATGCCAGCACATGCCACGCCTGGCTTCTGGCCAGTGTCTAATGCCACCCAGGAAACTGCTGCGGGTGCCCACACTCCCTGCGCCTCATGGAGGGGCTCACTGGGGTCTTGGTGTTGCGCCTAAGGGCATTGCTGCCCGTGGCCAGGCTCAAGTAGAAGGAGTAAGATTTGGAGGGAGAATCTGTCTGTAGGAAAACATCTCTCCTTCCCTATCACTTACAACACGTCATTGAAAGGAATAACCTTTGTGACGTGGACATAATGCTGCCTACGATGTGGACTTGTCCTCCTCATTTAATTAAATGATTAATTTTCTTCACATCAACTTAAAATGAGCCATTTAAAAGAGCACTTTTTCCCTTGAAAGCATTGCTCATTATGCTATCATTTTAGGTAATTAGATCGGAAGAAATGGCTCTGTGGCTGACTTTAATGTAGCATCTAATTATGTCTGACCTGGGCTGTGGGCTGTGATGGATAAGTGCGTGAACTGTCTCCTGCCCAGCTCAGCGGCCCAAGGGGCCCTCCGCCTGGGTTCTCTCTCAGCCCGGGGTCGCCCTCCCTCCCTCGGCCCGCCTCCTGCTCAGCCCAGAGCGCCAGCAGAGGAAACCTTGTATTTGGGATGCACAGTCACTATTTTGACAAGGAACTCAGAACACCTCAATGAAGCGGCGGCATTTGCATTTCGCCAGTTGCCACCACCCCCCGCCATTCGCAGCGTTAAGTTCGCTCTTGGCCACGGGAATGTGCTTTGGCTGCCACTGAAAAGAAGACTCTTCACAACCAGGAGCCACGTTTCAGCCAATTTGGGAAGTCAGGTCAGTAGGACAGCTTTTGTTTTTGAATTTGTGAGCAAGGAATTTTTAAAAATATGTTTTTATTGACTTTAGAGAGAGAGGAAGGGAGAGGGCGAGAGATAAACATCGATGAGAGAAAAACGTGAATCTGCTGCCTCCTGCAGGTCGCCCTGTGGGTCCCCTACTGGGCACCCAGCCACAGCCGGGCCTGTGCCCTGACCGGAATCAGCTGTGACTCCTGGTTCGTGGGTCCACGCTCAGCCACCGAGCCACGCCAGCAGGGCATGAATTTTTAATTTTTTAAATCCATTGCTGTTACTAAAATTAGTTTCAATTTTTGATTTTTCCCCTTCTTTTTCTTTTGCATGTATCATTCTCATCGGGATTTGTAACATTTTTTTCTTCTTAAGTGTCATACTTGGGAAATATATGAAAGTAGAATCCACTATCCCTTCTCTGCAAGTCTGAAGTTCTGAAAACTATTTTTTTCCTTGGCACTGACACCTGCCCTAACCTCAGGTCACTTTGGCTAAACCTGGACTGTACCGGCCAGTGCCGCTGGCTCATGCAGGCGGTTGATCATGCTTCTGTGAGGTTCACGGGTCCTCCTGCGGAAACATTCCCGTGTGAGTATCACCTGCTGCCTGGGCCCACTAGGTAGGGGTACCACATGGTCTACTAAATGTGCCCTTGCTATAATCTGATTCCCTGCTAGGCCCCGGAAAAGAGCTGTGAACATGGAATGAAGATGGTATTAATAACTATTAGTTATTGATCCTGCAGTGTCCCAGGCACTTTACATGTGTTGTTATTTTGACTCTTCATGGTCACTCATTTTTTAGATTATTCTCCTTTAACAGTTAAGAAAACTGAAGTTCAGAGATGTGATTTGCCCAAGGACACATAGATAACATATTTATCAATATTTATGAATATTCTTATAGATACATAAGGTATTATTATAACATTTAGTTTTCTTGGCAAGCTAAATGGAATTTAATGAATATTGGAAATGTCTAGCCAAGAGACTGATTTATGCAAATCGTTTGCTGTTTGTACCTTATCTTTTGCCACATCCTGGTGAAGCATCCGTCTTATATAAAAACTGCTGTTTAAAATTTTAACCCTGCCATTTTGGCTTCTGTAAATGCTTGCTTGCTTAAATAATAAGGAAAATAAGACTACTCCAGAGGCCATGAACATTCCCCAGACGAAGTTATCAGTGCTGGCACCAGGCCAGGCCTTTGGTTGAGGTCTCAAAGCCCCAGCACATAGGGCTCTTTAAGAACTTGCAAAGGAGACCAGAAACACCCCATATTTGGGAGACAAAGAAGGTACAAACATATAAATAGGGAAAGTTCCTCCATGTTGGGGCCCAGAACTTGAGAGACATTTTCCTCTGGGCCCGTGCGTAATAATAATAATAATAATAATAATAATAATAATAATAAAAAATGTAACTCCATCTCTCTAAGCTTTGCTTGGTTCTTCTCCCGTTTTCTGTAACACTAGGCTATACAAACATTGCCTCATTCAGGGCTCAGAGCTAATGGTCGAGGAGTACTTACTCCACGTGAAGCCAGAACCATGTGTTTTTGCACATTTTATCCTCACAACGGCCCTATGGACTATCTCTGTACCCTGACCCCATTTTACAGACAGGAATACTGAGGCCGAGAGATGTTATCTAGCTTTGAGGCCAAACTGAGACCACAGCCTGTTCTTCTGATATCTAGTCTGAACAACCACCCTCATCAACACACTCTAAAGCTAAGAAGTGTTAAAATTCACCAAGACACAAGAAAAGAATTAAATCGTAGACAATGTGGCCCACAGCAAAAGAGAACTTTCTAACCACAGGCCCATAAAGCTTACTCTCCTACCCTAAGAGGGCCTCCCTCCTTGGTGTGTTGGAGGCTGAGGACCTGGGGTATTGCCGCCCAAGCCGCGGGCAGCAGCATCCCCGGGCACGGTGGCTCCCAGGCTCCAGCCTGCGCCAGCTTCAGGAAGGTGGGTCTGGTTCCTCTGTGGAATCAGCAGACACTCCTTGAGTCGCAGCCAGGCTCCAGGCCCTCTTAGAGGGTGACACCAGGGAACACATCAGTCTTTGCTCTCAAGGAGCTTATGTTTAGGTGTAAGTCCCCAGGCTACGTGATTTTTGTTTGACTGCGAGAGTAGCCAAACCTACAACGCAGGCAGGTGATGTCAAAATGATAATGTGAGAAAGGCCGGAACAGGCATTGCCCGTTGTCAACCGCTCCCCCAAGAAGGAAAGGCAGACCATGTATCCCCCCGGCCCCCGCCCCATTAGAGAGCTTGGAGTGGGCCATGAGCTCAAGCGGCCCTCTCGTTATTAGGCTAAGAGCCTGCTTTTAACTGGAAGCAAAACAAAACAAACCGCCCCCCACCCTTTTTGGTTTCAATGGGTGAAATTTTTTTCTTTCTTTTTTTTTTTCTTCACCCAAGGACATAGTTAAATGTTTAGAGAGAGGAAGAGAGAGAGAGAGAGAAACAATGATGTAAGAGAGAAACATCGATCGATTGCCTTCCATATGTGCCCTGACCAAGTATGTGTGGGAATCAAACTGGCAACCTTTGGGTGCACTGGACGGTGCTCAACCAACCGAGCCACTCCAGCCAGGTGGTGAATTTCTTTATATCTACTTACGTAATACCAATTCTGCCACCATATTTTCCCAATATCTGCCTTCTGATAGCGAGCGTTGTCATGCGATCGAGACTGCTGCTTGAGATACTTGGGCGGATAAATTATTCTCCACTCCACTTCTGCAAAAGGATCACACTGTCTGATGTGAAAATTATATGCACTTAGAGATGTGCTGAGACGAGGATGGTTTGAGAAGTAGAGAAGGCGGGCAGGAGCTGCAACTCCAGGCGTTTTAATCATTTGCACTGGCACCTGGTGACTCCGAAGGGGAGGGAGACCTTGCCAACTCTTGCCCCAAAGCGGTTTTTACTGGTAGTTTCAAAAGCCATTGACTTTTAAAAATCTGAGTGGGCGTTTCTAATGCAAAATGTGACCTTTTACAAATATTAAGCGCCTGGGCATTGCTAGTGGAGATCGGCATGGCATTAGGGAATCCTGTCATTCATTCATGCACACCTCCAACCACTGTCTATGGAATACCCAGTGCTAGATATTCCCAGAGAATGGAACAAATGGTGTGTCTGCCCTCTGGGAGTTGTCAGAACTTAAGACAGTGAAGGTCTATTAGCAAAGAACACTTGGAATCTATTCTAGATGGGACCTGTTAGCATAAAATACCATTGAAACCTGTGAAGAATTTCTGTGAGTTTATTTGAGCCAAACTGTCGACATATGCCAGGAAGCAGAACCTCAACGAATTGAGATAATGCTCTGGAGAATGGCGGGTTACATTTGTATTTATACATTGCAATCAAAGGAGGGACATAGGTGGGTTACATGAAATTCATTGGTGATAGATTAAGGAGGTGGGATAAAGCAAAGTGGGGGCGGGGGAGAGAGGGGGGAAACCCCTGGGATTGGATAAAAAGTAAAATGATGGACACATACTTAGGTGGGTGCGGGAACAATTAACATGATAATGAAGGAATCTGTGGTCTCTGTCCTGGTGCCCACCACATTTGGTTGTGCCCCAAGGGGTCCAGAAAAAGGGAGGTTACAAGTTACCCAGATGTTTCAGGGGTATGTTATCATAGATGCAAAAAGACAGGTAGGCTCAGTTAAGGTAAAGGTGGACCTTGTCAGTGAAGATACCAGCCTAGGACATAACTACCCACCATAACTGCGTTAGTTAAAGTTTCATTTCAGACCATCCTTGGTGGTGACTTTAGGTCTCTGAAAGTTTGCAAGACCGCCATGCAGGCCTCTCCTGAGCTGTCAGGTCAGCATGTGGCCCCTTTGGTCACAGACCATTGCTACTCAAGGTGTTGTCCATGTGGCATCCTGGAACTGTCAGAAGTTCAAAATCTCAGGCACTGTTCCACCCAGACCGAGTGACTCAGAAGTTGCATGTTAATAAGATCCTCTGGTGAGTCACATTCATGTTCACCCATGGCTACTCCTTAGAACAGTGATGGCGAACCTATGACACGCGTGTCAGCACTGACACATGTAGCCATTTCTGATGACACGCGGCCGCCTCAGCGGCCGCATGCCGAGGATGAAACATTTGCTGCTCCTGAGGATGAAACATTTGCGAAATAATGTTTTTTCCTCAAAGTGACACACTACCCGAGTTATGCTCAGTTTTTTGGTGAAGTTTGACACACCAAGCTCAAAAGGTTGCCCATCACTGCCTTAGAATCACCTGGGAGCTTAAAAACATTCTGAGGCCCGGAGGGCACTCCAAGCCAATTTAATCTGAACCTCTGGGGGTGGGGCTCAGACCTAGGTGACCTGTCTGGGTTTCTGGGTGGAACCCAGGAATCTGTGTGTCAAGCCACCAGAAGGCAGCTGGTGGTAAGCACTCCGAGCCCCGAGGGAGGACATTGGGAAGCTCCACCTCATGGAGGAAGGAGGGGGTGGGGCAGAGAGAACCCAGTCCAGGGGCCTGGGGATAAGGGATTCCTGAGCCGCAGAGCTTTCTTTTCTAACCATTTAATATTGACCTGATTTAGACTTCCAGGTAAGTCATAGAATATACGCTTCACCCAGACTTCCCAACTCAATTATCACAATTTCTCTGTCTCTCTCCACATACATGTTACAGAACATGTACACACATATGCACATGTGTATTTCCCCTTCTCCAAACCATCCAGAGGAGTTGTGAACATGATTCCCTCTTAACCCTTTGCACTCGCTTGCTTTTTTCTCGATTCCTTTATTCTAATGCTAACCGTGTCGAGTCACACTCGACATCCGAGTGCAAAAGGTTAAATTAGCATGTATTTTATACAAACAAAGGTATTTTCTTATACAGCCACAGTGCACACATCAAAATCAGACCATTAACAATGATACAACACTGCTATCTAATCTGCAGATTTTACACAGATCTCGCCAATAATCTCAATACTATCTATACTAATAAAAGCCTAGGTGACCCTCGCACAGTGCCCCCACGTCGTCACAAGATGGCTGCTACAAGATGGCTGCCCCCACGTTGTTACAAGATGGTCACAAGATGGCTGCTACAAGATGGCCACCCCCACGTTGTTACAAGATGGCCGACAGGGGAGGGCAGTTGGGGGCGACCAGGTCGGCAGGGGAAGATAGTTGGGGGCAAGATCAGGCTGGCAGGGGAGGGCAGTTGGGGGAGAGATCAGGCCAGCAGGGGAGCAGTTAGGCTTCAATCAGGCTGGCAGGGGAATGGTTAGGGGGTGATCAGGCTGGCAGGCAAAAGCAGTTAGGGGCAATCAGGCAGGCAGGCAGGCAAGTGGTTAGGAGCCAGCAGTCCTGGATTGTGAGAGGGATGTCTGACTTCCGGTTTAGGCCCCATCCCTGCAGTCGGACATCCACCAAGGGATCCCAGATTGGAGAGGGTGCAAGCTGGGCTGAGGGACACCCTCCCCATGCACGAATTTCGTGCACTGGGCCTCTAGTTTTTTATAATAAAGAAAGCTCCCAAATCATATGTTGATTCAGTTCTCATGTCTTTTGGGTCTTTATTTAGTTTTTTTTAAAGTTTATTGATTTCAGAGAGGAAGGGAGAGGAAGAGAGAGATAGAAACATCAATGATGAGAAAGAATCATTGATCGGTTGCCTCCTGCACACTATACACTGGGTATTGAGCCCGAAACCCAGGCATGTACCCTGACCGGGAATTGAACCATGACCTCTTGTGCATAGGTAGATGCTTAAGCCCCTGGCTGGGCTCTCTTTGGTCTTTAACTGGAACAGTTCTTTAGTCTTTCATTGTGTTTCATGACACTGACAGTTCTGATGTGTACAAGACGCATGGATAAGTGCTCCTCAGTGGGTTTGTCTGATGTCTCCACATGAATGGATGCAGGTTATGCAGCTATGGCTGGGGTCACGGAGGCGAGACTGGGTCCTTCCCAGGGCGCCTTGCCCCAGGGTGACGTTAGCCTTGGTCACCTGGCTGAGATGCTCTTCGCCAGGCCTCTCCATGGTAAGGTTCTGTATCACCTTCAGCAGTTAGTTCTGTTGTGACAAGGTGCTCTGAGACTGTGCAAATATTATGTTAGTCCTCAAACTTTCACCTACCTATCCTCATGCATGTTGGTCCCTGACAGACCCAGTTATTATGGTGGTCATCAAATGGTCATTTTCTAATTCCATCCCTTTCATATTATTATTAGTTGGCTTTTTGTTATAAGAAAGAGCTTTCCCTTTTTATTTATTTGCATAAATTCACAGATTATTAGTTTATTCCATGTGTTGTACTTGTTTACTATTTAATGTCCCAGTGATTCCAGCCTCCTGGCATGGGAGCCCAGCTGCCGGCTCCTGGTCTGGGACACATCCCCAGCGCTTGGGCTTCCGTCCTTCCTGGGACAGTGCAGTCCCCAAGCTGAGAGCTCCCCTTGGACCTCCGACCTGCGGGGGCGGGCACTGCATTGGCGGCTCCCACAGGTTAACACTGACACAAGGAGAACGTTAATGCACGTCTTTGGTGAGACAGTTGCCACTGGTTTTCTAGAACAGAAGGTGCCGCATGTGACTTTCAACAATGGACATTTTCCCAAACAGCGCACAGAAGTGAAGTCTGGGGGAATTCAGTTCTGTTTAAAAACACGGTTGTCTTGTCTACACCTAACTCCATAACAATGTTAAAGCAAGTTTCATTTATGGACTCTTTTCATAAATTCCCATAAAATTTTCCCATAGAAACAGCAACTTTTATTGCCATTTAAGTTTTTCAAATGAGTCCTCTTTTAACAAATAACAATGCTGTTAAAACAGGCTCTAAAAATGTATTCATACACACACACACACACACAGAGAGAGAGAGAGAGAGAGAGAGAGAGAGAGAGAGAGAGAGAGAGAGAGATAGAGATCTTAGTCACTGCATAGTTTTGTTGATTCTAGAACTTTCCCAAGGATGATTTCACTCCAGGGGACATATGACAAAGCCTGAGGACTTTTCTTGGTTGCCACAAGAGAATGGGGGGGAGCGGGGAGTTGTTACCAGTTAGAGACTGGGGATGCTGCTAAACATCCTACATGCAGGACAGTCCCCATCTCCCCCCGCCCCCCAACCCCCGAGAGATCTGCCCAGATGTGAGGAACCTGCTCCCCAGGAAGTAGCCATCCCTTCCCATGGTGTGCTTGGCAGAACACCAGCCCAAGGCGCAGCCTCACACAGGGGCTGCAGTTAGGTGGGGAATGTTGCATCTGTGGCTCAGCTGTGAGGATTCACAACACACCCAAGTATATTAAAGGCTTGAGAGACATTTAGTCAAACCATGGAAAATAAAGAAAAGTTTTTGAACTAAGTGCACCCCAAATAAACTTGCCTCTGGAACCCTTTCCTTGTGGCTACTTCATGAGAGGCTGACCTAGTCTCTGGCCTAGGGAGACGCACCTGTCCACTCCCTATTGAGTTCCACAAGCCAGCTTGTGCCCGAAGAATGGTGGGGGAGGCTGGGAGGGAAGAGTGCTTGAATTCCTATGGAAGATTCTCAGTAGATTTGGTTGTCACTAACTCAGTCTCTTTATGTCTATTTCATGGAAATGTCTAGAGGACAGGTGTGGCAGGAATGATGTAGTTTTAATAGTAATGGTGTTCTTTCTCTCATTATTTACAGGCTTTAATTGTCATGAACTAAATTGTGCCCTTCCCTCCCCCCCCCCACTTCCCCCAATTCATAGATAAGACCTAACTCTCAATAAATACAACTCTATTTAGAGATAGGGCCTCTAAGGAGGTCATTAAGATAAAATGAGGTCATAAGGGTGGGGCCCTAATCCCATAGAATTGGTACACTTGTGAGAAGAGAGAGGCGTCAGATCTCTCTGTGCATGTGTATGGAAGAAAGGCCATGTGAGGCCATAGTGAGGCAGAGCCTCACCAGAAACTAACCCTGCCGCACCTTGATTGTGGACTTCCAGCTCCCAGAGCTGTGAGAAATAAATGTCAGTTACGTAAGCCAGTTGTGTTTTTTTGTTACAACAGCCCATGCAGACTAAGACACTAGTAAATAGTGATGTAATTGAAGTCAGGATTTTAAAAATTGATGAAACTCTGTTGTAAGGTTAAGTGCACAAAGGCGGGTATTTATCTAGATATATATATTTTTTCAAATTTGAAGTTCAGCTCTTGAATATGTCTAATCAGGTTACAAATAGAAGCAAAGATACAAGACTGACTTTAACCTCCAGATGACAGCTGACCTCTGTTCTAGATCTTATCAGACACAGAGGAGAGCTTGGAACAGTTTTCTTTCCGTTTTCCATTGCGGCAGAGGCTGCCGGTTGCCACCCTTTCCCCTTCTCCCTTCTTTCTGAGTACTGCAGTCCCAATCTGCTGCAGGTGGCCGTGTACCCACAGGAAGGTTACTTGTGGTTAGGGTGCTTATGGGACATGGAAGTGCGGTGAGGAACTTTGGGGGAGACTGTGGAAAAAGTCTTTCCCTCTTTTAGTCACTGCTCCTCTGGAATGCACATGTGGCAGCTGGCACTCCAGCAGCCATCTTGGGCCATAGGTGACTCTAAGGACACAAGCCCCTCAGACACAGTGAAGCAGAGAGGCAGCAGCTGGCAAGTCTGATAATGCACAAATTCACCATAAAACACGGAGCCCTGGACTTCTCTTATTTATGTGGGAACACCTCTAACTTGTTTAGCCTGGCTGATCCTTGCTCTCATTGTCTCTCTGATATTAGGGAAGCGGTGCCTTTATACTGTGCCTAATCTCTGGGTTAGCATCCCTGGGATGTTTTCTATCAGCTCTGTAACCAATTCCCTGCTTTAAATATTCTTTTTCTTTTTCTAAAAAATATCTTTCTTGTTGAACAGCCATCTTGTATTACAGATGTCCCCCTTTTTACCAACCATTGACCCGCTCCACCTGATTTCCATCCCACCACAGGCCTTCACCACCCTATTGTCTGTGTCCATAGATAATGCTATATGCATATGAGTTCTTTGGTTAATCTCTTCCCGCCCCCCTACCTCCCCTTCCCTCTGATATTCATCATTCTATTCTATGTTTCCATGCCTCTGGTTCTATTTTAGCCATCAGTTTATTTTGTTCATTAGATTACTTGTTCATTTATTTTGATCTTTAGATTCAATTATTGATAGATATGTATTTATTGCATTGTTGTTGTTGTTGTTGTTGTTGTTCTTCTTCTTCTCCTCCTCCTCCTCCTCCTCCTCCTCCTCCTCCTCCTCCTCCTCCTCCTCCTCCTCCTCCTCCTCCTCCTCCTCCTCCTTCTTCTTCTTCTTCTTCTTCTTCTTCTTCTTCTTCTTCTTCTTCTTCTTCTTCTTCTTCTTCTTCTTCTTCTTCTTCTTCTTCTTCTTCTTCTTCTTCTTCTCTACCCTTCAACATTTCAGGTAATACTGGTGTGGTAGTGATGAACTTCTTTAGCTTTTTATTGTCTGTGAAGTTCTTTATCTGACCTTCAATTCTAAATGACTAGAGGCCCGGTGCACAAATTTGTGCACCAGTGGGGTCCCTTGACCTGGCCTGCGGGATCAGGCTGAAAGCGGCTCTCTGAAATCTCCTGAGGGGTCCCAGATCGTGAGAGGGCACAGGCCAGGCCGAGGGATCCCACCGGTGCACAATCGGGGCCAGGGAGGGCGCTGGAGGTTGACCAGCAAGGGAGGGACCACGGGAGGGCTCCAGGGCATGTCTGGCCTGTCTCACTCAGTGTCGATTGGCCGGACCCCAGCAGCAAGCTCACCTACTGGTAAGAGCATCTTCCCCTGGTGGTCAGAGCACATCATAGCAACTGGTCGACTGTCTGCCCCCTGGTGGTCAGTGCACATCATAGTGAGCGTTGAGCGGCCTTAGCATATTACACTTTTATTGGTTGAACTATTGACCAGACGACCGGACACTTAGCATATTAGGCTTCCATTATATAGGATAGCTTTTCTGGGTAGAATAATCCTGTTTGTAAGTCCTTGCTTTTTATCATTTTGAATATTTCTTGCCACTCCCTTCAGGCCTGCAAAGTTTCTGTTGAGAAATCAGCTAACAGCCAAATGGGAACTCTCTTGTAGGTAACTAACTGCTTTTCTCTTGCTGCTTTTAAGATTCTCTCTTTGTCTTTAACCCTTGGCATTGTAACTATGATGTGTCTTAGTGTGGGCCTCTCTGGGTTCCTCTTCTTTGGGACTTTCTGCACTTTCTGGACTTATAAATCTATTTCTTTCACCAGATAGGGAAAGTTTTCTGTCATTATTTCTTCAAATAGGTTTTTTAATATCTTGCTCTCTCTCTCATGTCCTTCTGGCACTCCCATAATGCGAATGTTGGTACGCTTGAAGTTGTCCCAGAGGCTCCTTACACTATCTTCATATTTTTGCTCTTCTGATTATGTGTTTTTTTGCTTCCTCATATTCCAAATCATTGATTTGATTCTCAGAATCATCTACTCTACTATTGAATCCCTGTAACTTAATCTTTATTTCAGTCAGTGTGTGCTTAATTTCTGACTGGCCCTTTTTCATGTCTTTGAAATTCTCACTAAGATCCTTGAAAGTCTCCCTAAGTGCCTTGAAGCTCTCCTTGAGGTCCTTGAGTATTCTTATATCCATTGTTTTGAACTCTGTATTTAGTAGTTTTTTTTTGCTTTTATTTCACTTAGTTTTTTCCTGGAGATTTCTTCTGTTCTTTCATTTGTGACATGTTTCTTTGTCTCCACATTTTGTCTGCTTCCCTGTATTTGTTTCTATCTATTGGGTAGAACTGCTATGTCTCCTAGAATTGGTAGAGTGGCCTTGTGTAGTAGGTTTCCTGTAGGGCCCAGTGTCTCTGCCTCCTCAGTCACCTGAGCCGGGCACTCTAGCTGCACCCCTGTGTGTATAGTCTTGTTGTAGTTGAGTCTTGATTGCTATTGGTGTCACTGGCAGGAGTTGACCTCCATGCCAATTGGCTGTGGGGACCAGCTGTGACTATAGTGGAAGAGCTGCTGTGCAGGAGACACCCCTTTGGTGCTCACTGAGTCTGCCCCTTAAGTGTGTCACTTGTGGATGTGTAGAGTTGTATTGTGGTGTAGTCTGAAGCTGTCCATTAGGGGCACTGGCTCTGAGACCTCCCGGGAGTTGCAAAGTCAGCCACTGCCTGGGGTCACCCAGCAGGAATTACAGAGCAATCTGCAGATAGCTGCTACTTGTGTTGGGCTTGGAAGTGCCCAAGCAAGATCAACCTGTGAAGCAAAGCAGGCTGCTGCTAGAGCTAGGTTTTGCTAATGCCAGCTGCTGATTGTTTGAGAGATTTTAGGGAAGTCTGAAGCCTGAGCCAGGACAGGCCATTCATATGGAAAAGTTGCTGCAAACAGCTTGGGTGGGGCTGCAAATTTGATTGGGTGGGGTCACAGGGAATCAGCAAGGCAGAGTGTACAGTGTGAGCCAGGTTGATGGAGACTCAGATATGGCTACCAGTCAGTTCTGCAATGGGAGAGGTCTCAGCAGAGAAACAAAGACCCCTGTGAGCACCCCTGACTGGAAGAATGCCCCTGAGTTCTTGCTCCAATGTCAGACAATCCAGTTCCTCCCCATATGTCCCTGGATCCCCAAAAGCCTCTGCCCCAGTGCTGGAGTTCAGAGGGATTGGGACTGTTTAAGTTCATGTGCAGGCCCTTTAAGAGGGAGTGCCTGGGTCTCCAATAGCCTCCGTTTCACTCAGCCATAATACCCGCTGGTTTTTATAGCCTGAAGTTACATAGGCTACTCTTCCCAGCTCTGGAACCCTGAGCTGGGGGTCTGGTGTGGGACTGGGATCCCTTTGGCCTCACGGGAGGTCTCTGTAGCCAAGATACCCCTCCCAATTAAAAAAAACAAACCACCACACATGGTGTGGGATCAGCCCATTCCATGCCTCCACACTCCTAGCAGTCTCAAGATATTTTCTTCTTTGCTTCTCTAGTTGTAGGACGTCAGGTGGTTCTGAATGATGGTTGTTCTTTACTTTAGTTGTAAGTGTGATGTGGTTGTGGGAGGTGGGGTGCACTGGCCATGTGGTTCTCCCTCCTAAATTTTATCCAATGTAAATAGCCAACGTGGTTTTTGTTTTCATGAGTGATACAAAAGGAAGTCACCTGGGACTGCAGGAGGTACCACATGTGGAGAGTGAGGCCTAGAACAGTTCACAGGGAGGAAAGCCAAGTTGAGAGAAAGAAAAAGACAAAGAAAGATTGTGTCCTGACAATGCTTGAGCTCCTGGACACAGCTATGTCTGAAGGCCCTGGGCTTTTCATAAGTGCTAGCCAATGAATCCCACTTTGTCCCCTTTTTGTTGTTGAGCTGGTTTGAGTTGGGTTCATGTCACTGCAGCTGAGAGTCTCAGTTATAGCCAGCAGTCTATGTCTGGTTGCTGGGGAACAAATAGGGAGAAAGAATAGGGCAGTGTAACATAGTGGAGAAAGTTCTAGAATGAGGAGAGAGCCCTGGTTGTCATCCCACCTCTGTGACCATCTATGGGTTTGTCTTGGTGGGTATTGCTTTGCCCTTTGGAAAAAAGTCCTCAGCTTCTAAAAATAAGACGTTAAGTGCCTGGTCTCTGGGGTTAGCAGCCTGGATTCTAGCCCCCGAATGTATGACTTGGGACAGACCCAAGTTAAACCCCAGTTTCTTAGTGTGTGAAAGGGTAGATGTTCTAGAGTTGCTGGGAGAATAGAATGAGATTATGCGTGTGTAGCATACAGCACTCAATTATATGTTAGACAGCACTACATTCCCTGGCACATACTGTGCCACAAAGCGAGCTGTGTGAGGCTGCCAGTGTGGTCCGTGATTATTGTGAAGGCCACTGTGATGTTGGAAGTGATGCTATGCTGACTACTTGGTAGAGAGCCAGACATGAGAGACATCACGGGGCGATTAGTGCTCTTGGGAGAGGAGTGAGGAGGGGAGTCTCTGTTGCCCGGCTCCTCTAAATTAGACAACATGGCCCTGGGCCCCTTCACACCACAGGTCACCATCTCCGTGGCTGAGAGTACGTCTAAAAGCTGGACAATGAGAGCTACATCAATTAGGTTTTTGTTTTGTCTCCATGGTATTTTGCAGTTAGTTTGATTCTTTCTTGTAGATTTGGCCACATAAAATAATCTTAGAGAGGAGAACATCTTGGCCACAAGGACCACATTGGGCATTAGACCAAGTTGCCTGTGAATCCTTCTCCTATCAGTATCAGCCAGGGGACTTGGGGGTGTGACTTACCAGTTGATCCTCAGTTTCCACTTCTGAAAAAGGGGAATCATGGTTCTTAATTCCCTGTCTTAAGATATTGTACATACAGTTGGGATATAAGAACTTTCAAAAATGGGAGTTATTAATATTGTAGTGAATGACAGTAAGAAATGGCAGAATTGCATCGGGTTTATATTACCCATTCTGGAAACAAATTCACCTCTCAGACTGCCAATGGCATAAGCACAGTCCAACAGCAGGAACAGAAGTTACTCCCATGAGGTAGCATATTCCATCATGAGATAAAATTTTGCTTTTCATCTGAACAGCCTTCTTATTAAAATTATAAGGTTGGTGATGCAAACCACATGATTAATCTCTTCACATAAAAAGGCTCAAATATTATAATCCATGCATGAAGATGTTTGAAATGGTATCATTTTATCACCCAAATTAGCTTTGTGAGTTCCTTGCAGAAACCCAAAGAAAAAAAATCTATTTTTTCATGCCACAGAGATCAGCAGAAAACATTATAAATATCTTTAAAAGTTGAATGAAGTGCCATTGTGAATAGGAAATAGTATGGGCAATAAATAAATGTTAATCCAATTTCATAAAAACAATAAAGGTAACTGGCAGAAATACTGACCCTGCCAGTCACTCAGAAATAAATTTATGGTCATCTTAACCACCTTGGCATGTCCCGTTTAGTTGATTCATGGCAGAGCTACAGCGTTGGAAGCTATTGCACCCTGCACTGTATGTCATTGTCTTGTTACAGTTCTGGAGATGGGATGAGCTCTGGTTTAGTTAGAGGATTGGCTAACGATGCTTGGAACTGTGGGACAATGGCCACCCTCTGTATACACTTCAGTCATTCTCCTGGGAAAACCTCATTGCCCAGCAAAGCAGTACACAGAACGTGCAAAAATCATGCTTTTGAAATAGTCCTTCAAACCTGGATTCCGTGGCTAATTGCTTTGTTTCTCCCATATTTCGTTAGCATTTGTGCCCTGTGCTCTGAGAGCACTGGGCAGCTCGGGGATTGCCTTGGTTTCCTCCTGATTATGTCTCTCAAGCTTGCCATTCACCCTGGCTACACCAGTCCAGAGGGCAAATAGCTATGATTTGGTAAATAGGTTCCCACTTGCACAACATCTCTGATTGATTGGTTGTGTCTGCCAGACTGCTTATGTGGAGAAGGATTCTGCTGCCTTGTGTGGGCTCAGTGGGGAATAGTGCCGTGGTTGATTAGTGATGTCTGCCACAGGTATAGGAGTAGTAGGGTACATGCCATCTATTTGCAGTCCTGGCCTACTAGGGAATCTGATAATGCACTCAGATGTGATAGGAGGGTATCGTATGGTCTGCCAACAAACCTCTGATGTTTCTTTCCTATTGCACTAGTGCAGAGTAGAGACTGGAATGGTTGCAGGATTGGGGTTATATAAGGGCCCTTTTAAGCATTAGATGAGATGCTATCCCCTTGTTCTCCCCTAAAGTATTATGCAGACCCAGCTGCCAGGTCCACAGTGGCTCCTACTAGGAAATCTCAAGCTTGTCTTCACTACAACTTCCATACAATGGCCACTGAAGAGCAGTGAGGTGGTGAGGCCAATTGCAAGGATTAGATAGTGACTTTGAAGATACTGAAATGTGTGGCTCCAGATATAGAAGAGGGGGGTGCAGAGAAGAGCTATTATGATGACAGGCATTTTATTCATTACTTCATTTATCCCTTTTAAGGACTCTATGAGTTAGGGTTCCTCAGCCTCCACTTTTCAGGCATAGAATGGGAGCTCAGAGAAGCTGAGTTATGTTCCTAGGTCACAGCTGGTAGTATGTGCTGAAGCTTGGAGTCAAATGTAGGCCAGTGTGACCTCTGAATCTGGGCTCTCTCCTTTTTGAGTCACCACCATTATATTAACCTCTAGGATCCTCGTCCCTAGTGGCTGACGGCCACAGACATCCTAAGCCACGAGGGTGCAGAAGTCAATAAAATCAATTCAATTCAGCAGCCAAGTTAGGGGAGAATCACTCCCAGAATATCTGCTCCCTGCTGTCCAGGGAGCCTCCAGCCCCGGAGTCTCTAGTTTGCTCTTCTTGGAGAGAGGGGAATGTCACAATCTTCTCCTCACCCCGTACCTTTGAGTTAGTGAAGAATGGCTCACTACTGCAACTAATAACCCCCCAATTAAATGGCTTAGCAGAATGAAGGCTTATTTCTCACAGTCCAATGCTGGTTACCCTAGCAGAACTGGGAAGCGGATCTGCCCCCACTCGTCATTCAGGGACCCAAGACCCTTCCACCCTTGTTTCTACCATCTCTAGGGGTCTCAGATTCCTCCCCTGAACTGTCTAGCAGATGGGGGAACAGAGCATGAAGGGTGACAGGATATCTGCCAGGAGCCAGTTCATCGTGGCTGCCCATATCCCAATTGCCAGGTCTCAGTCACACAATCATATGTCTCTGCAGGGGATACTGGGAAATATGGTATAGTTGTGTCTTCAGACAGAAAGAAGATGGAATTTAGTGAACTCATAGCATTACTGTCTCAACCTCCATCTAAAATGGCCACATCTCTATGTTAAGAAAACAAACAAATCAACACCAAAGGGGGTAGCACCAGCCCAGACATATTTGCTTATTTAATCTTGAAGAGGGGAATGTTCCAGCTCACTACCTAGGTCATTGCTTCTCAAAATGTGATCTACAGTCTCCTAAAGGTATGTGGCAGGTACCAAAGGGCACCTGTACCCACCAGGTCAAATTACATTGTCATGTAAGTACAGCAATTTAACCTGAAGTTTTAAGGGAACTAAAAATGTTAAATTTGATTTTCTTGAAAGGTTTAGACACAATTATACCCAAAGGAAGTAGAGTTATTCCTCAGGTTAATAGTCTTGTAGCCCTGGCCAGGTAACTCAGTTGGTTAGAGCATCGTCCTGAAACATCTGGGTTGCAGGTTGGATCCCCAGTCAGGGCACATAATACAAGAATCAACCAATAAATAAGTGGAACAATAAATTCATGTTTCTCTCTCTCTAAAACAAATCAATGAAAAAAAATTTTAAAATAGTATTTCATGTTTAAGACTTATTGGGCCCTAGGGACATTGCTTCTCTTTTCTTTACATTTAGGGGAAGTTGAGGAAACTGTTTCTGAAACAGTTGATTAAGGATGTGTCTTTACCATCTTTTCCTCAGTCTTAAGTCATAGGCATTCCAAATTTAATGGGGCAAATGAGTTGAAAGTTTACTTAAGATCTAATGACATTAGTAATTGTTTATGAACCACATGAGTCAGACAGTGCTGAGGGCTTGCATGTGGTCTGGTTCCCCATTGCTGAACAGCAACCACCCTAAAACTTAGTGGTTAAAACAGCCATTCTATGATCTCATGATTCTGTGGGCCAGGACTTCATGCAGGGCTAAGCTGGGTGATTCTTATGTTCTAAAGACCAATTGTGGTCACTTGTTGGTATTGAGCAGATAGTTAGGGTAGTCGGATGGCTTCAAGATGGCTTTTCTCAAATGTCTTGCACAAACAGCTAAAAGACTGGGCTCTGTCATACTTCTGTCCCACTTATGTGTCAGCTCAGGGTTCTAAGAGTGCTGGGCAGAAGCTATGACCCAGCCTCAGAAGTCCCAAAACATACTCCCGCCATATTCTATTGGTCAAGTTTAGGCAATTAAAGCCAGACAAGATTCAAGGGAATTAGCCTCCACTTTTAATGCAAAAAGTAACAAAAAGTTTGCAGTCATCTTTCCTTGATCATGGTGTGGATTGTCTCATTCAGTCCACACAGCATCCTTGTGAAGTAGACACCACTTTTATTCTCATTTTACAGTTGTATGTGCTTATCACTGGTTCACAGTACCTACTAATCCATATGCTATCTCCAAATAGAATAAGTACTTTCAAAGTCTTCATCTAAATGACTCCTGAGAAGGGCCCATTTCTGAGTAACTCAGAACTTAAAATAATGGTACTAATATTTATAATAGCTAACTGTTTGAATACTTACTGTATGCCCTTAACCTTCAATCCTCATCACAGCCATATATGTTAGTGTAGTAGATTATACTGTTGTTCAAAACATTGGCCTCTCTTCCATGTGAGAGAGTTACGCTTTCTACCCTATACCTTCAGTCTTGGCCATGTGACAAATTTGGGGCCATGAAGCAGGAGCAGAAATGATGTGTGGCACTTCCAAATAGAAGCTTTCAAAATTATTCTGTGGTTCTGCCAGGATCTCTTTTCCTCTGCCATGAGATTGGCAGTGTCTCAAATATAGGCTGCATGACAGCCTGCAGCACAGAATGAAGACCAAACGGAATTGAGCACAGCAAACCCTCAACAGACATGTGACTGGAGCAAGCACTAAGCCTGTTTTTGAAAGTCCGCTGCAGTTTGGAGTTGTTTGTTACAGCAGCATAACTTAATCTAACTTGACAGGTACTTTTAGTTTTCTCATTTTATAGATTTTAAAGCAAGTGTAGAATAGTTAAATAGCTTGCCCGAGGCCTAGGACTTAATCTTCGGGTGTTTGATTCCAGAGACCTTGATCTTAACTTCCAATCTTCTATAGAACTGATGAAAATAAAGATTTGTATTGTGTGTTAGGCTCCTGTGTAAATCAGTTTGGGATGCTGATGAAAATACCATAGACTGGGTAACTTAAACAATAAACATTAATTTCTCATAGTTTTAGAGGGGAAGTCCAAGATCAAGATGCTAGCAGATCCCAGCTCTGGCTGGTAGCTCAGTTGGCTAGAGCATTCTCCTGAAATACCAAGGTTATGGGTTCAATCCCTGGCCAGGGCACATACAAACATCAACAAGTGGAACAGCACACTGATGTGTGTCTTTCTCTCTTTCTCACTCAAATCAATAAATATAAAAATATTTTAAAAAACCAAAAATAAAGATGCTGCTGAGCTGATGTCAGGTGGAGGCCTGCTCTGTGGTGTGTAGGCAGCGGTTTTCTTGCTTGTTTTCACATGGATGAGGGAGGGAGGGATGGAGGAAGGAAGGAGAGAGAGAGAGAGAGAGAGAGAGAGAGAGAGAGAGAGAGAGAGAGAGAAGCTCTCTCTCAAGTCTCTTCTTACATTCCAGACAAGAAAAAACTAAATGAGTTTGTTACCACCAAAACCAGTACTGCAAGAAATGTTAAAGGAACTTCTTTAAGAAGAAGAAGAAATGAGATTAAAAATATGAATAATAAAATGGCAAAATACTACAAAAATATGTATCTATCAACAATTACTTTCAATGTAAATACAATAAATGCTCCCATCAAAGATGGAGGCTGAGTGGATAGAAAAACAAGATCTTACATATGCTGTCTACAGAGACTTACTTCAATGGAAGGGCACCTGCAGACTGGCAGTAAAGGGATGGGAAAAATATTCCATAAACATGGAAACAAACAAACACCTGGGGTAGCAATACTTACACCAGACAAAATAGACTTTAAAACAGAGAAGGACCCAGCAATTCCACTTCTGGGTATTTATCTGAAGAAACCAAAACACTGATTTGAAGACAGCTACCAGTACACCCTATGCTCACGACAGCATCATTTACAGGAGCCGAGCTGTGGAAGCGAGCCGAGTGCTCCTTGTAGACGGGTAGATGAAGATGAGGTGGTGTGCACATTCCATGGACTGGGTCTCGGCCTAAGAAAGAATGGAATCTCGCCATCTGCAACAGCGTGGATGGACTAGAGGCGGCCAGATGGGTGAAAAAGGTAAAGGGATGAAGAGGCACAGATCAGCATACAGAAGAGTCACCGGCTGTCAGGTGCAGCCTAGGGAATACAGCCGGTGGTACTGTGATAGCTCTGCCTGGTATCAGATGGGTGCTAGACTTAGCGGGGAGATCACTTGGTAAGTTAGGTAAATGTTTAACCACTATGCTGTACACCTAAGCTAATATGACATTGTATGTTATCTGTAATTAACATGTTTAATGTATTTTTAAAAGTCCCTTCTTATAGAGGCACTAATCCCATCATGAGGCGAGCCTCCCAAAAGCCAAGGATGACATGGGATGCAGTCCACCAGCTGCTGGTGTGCAAACTCTGACCCTTGCTCAGGGGCAGCCTGTGAGCCGGAGGCACTTGAATGTAAGAGGCAGCTGACTGTAAGAGGCGCCTGACTGTAGGATGTGGGATCCCCTTCCCACGTCCCGCGTGGTTCAGGGTTCCGGTTCAGGGTTCGAGTTCTAGAGAAGGGCCATACACAAATGAAAAGAGACGAAGAAATTTAATTTGGCGATATGGGGGGCCAGGCGGTAGTCCAACTCTAGTGGGAGAACTACTCCCTGCTCTGGCCCTGCCATCCCTTTTATTGAGGCTATGGGGAAAACACCCATAGTGCTTAGGCAGGAAATAACAGAAATTTACATAAGACAAACAGAGGTGGAGGCTGCTTCAGCTAACAATGCCTCAACTAAACAGTGAGTGGTTAGAGCAATTAATGTTGTTGACCAGCCTTCCTGGCTTCCTGTCCACATCTCTCTATTAGTGAAACAGTAATTGGTTTCCGGCAGTAGGAGGCACCTGACTGTAGGAGGCAGCTGACTGTAGAAGGCACCTGACTGTAGGAGGCAGCTGACTGTAAGAGGCAGCTGACTGTAGGAGGCAGATGACTGTAGGAGGCAGATGACTGTAAGAGGCACCTGACTGTAGGAGGCACCTGACTGTAGGAGGCAGCTGACTGTAGGAGGCAGCTGACTGTAGGAGGCAGCTGACTGTAGAAGGCACCTGACTGTAGGAGGCAGCTGACTGTAAGAGGCAGCTGACTGTAGGAGGCAGCTGACTGTAGGAGGCAGATGACTGTAGGAGGCAGCTGACTGTAGGAGGCACCTGTAGGAGGCAGCTGACTGCAGAAGGACCTGACTGTAGGAGGCAGATGACTGTAAGAGGCAGCTGACTGTAGGAGGCAGCTGACTGTAGGAGGCAGCTGACTGTAAGAGGCACCTGACTGTAAGAGGCACCTGACTGTAGGAGGCACCTGACTGTAGGAGGCAGCTGACTGTAAGAGGCAGCTGACTGTAGGAGGCAGATGACTGTAGGAGGCAGATGACTGTAAGAGGCACCTGACTGTAGGAGGCACCTGACTGTAGGAGGCAGCTGACTGTAGGAGGCAGCTGACTGTAGAAGGCACCTGACTGTAGGAGGCAGCTGACTGTAAGAGGCAGCTGACTGTAGGAGGCACCTGACTGTAGGAGGCAGCTGACTGTAAGAGGCAGCTGACTGTAGGAGGCAGCTGACTGTAGGAGGCAGATGACTGTAGGAGGCACCTGACTGTAGGAGGCAGCTGACTGTAAGAGGCGCCTGACTGTAGGAGGCAGCTGAGTGTAAGAGGCACCTGACTGCAGGAGGCACCTGACTGACTGTAGGAGGCAGATGACTGTAAGAGGCAGCTGACTGTAGGAGGCAGCTGACTGTAGGAGGCAGCTGACTGTAAGAGGCGCCTGACTGTAGGAGGCAGCTGACTGTAAGAGGCAGCTGACTGTAGGAGGCACCTGACTGTAGGAGGCAGCTGACTGTAAGAGGCAGCTGACTGTAGGAGGCAGATGACTGTAGGAGGCAGATGACTGTAGGAGGCAGCTGACTGTAAGAGGCACCTGACTGTAGGAGGCAGCTGACTGTAGAAGGCACCTGACTGTAGGAGGCAGCTGACTGTAAGAGGCAGCTGACTGTAGGAGGCAGATGACTGTAGGAGGCAGATGACTGTAGGAGGCAGCTGACTGTAAGAGGCACCTGACTGTAGGAGGCACCTGACTGTAGGAGGCAGCTGACTGTAGGAGGCAGCTGACTGTAGAAGGCACCTGACTGTAGGAGGCAGCTGACTGTAAGAGGCAGCTGACTGTAGGAGGCAGCTGACTGTAGGAGGCAGATGACTGTAGGAGGCAGCTGACTGTAAGAGGCGCCTGACTGTAGGAGGCAGCTGAGTGTAAGAGGCACCTGACTGCAGGAGGCACCTGACTGACTGTAGGAGGCAGATGACTGTAGGAGGCAGCTGACTGTAGGAGGCAGATGACTGTAGGAGGCAGATGACTGTAGGAGGCAGCTGACTGTAAGAGGCACCTGACTGCAGGAGGCACCTGACTGACTGTAGGAGGCAGATGACTGTAGGAGGCAGATGACTGTAGGAGGCAGCTGACTGTAGGAGGCAGCTGACTGTAAGAGGCGCCTGACTGTAGGAGGCAGCTGACTGTAAGAGGCGCCTGACTGTAGGAGGCAGCTGACTGTAAGAGGCACCTGACTGTAGGAGGCAGATGACTGTAAGAGGCGCCTGACTGTAGGAGGCAGCTGACTGTAGGAGGCAGATGACTGTAGGAGGCAGCTGACTGTAGGAGGCAGCTGACTGTAAGAGGCAGCCTGACTGTAGGAGGCAGCTGACTGTAAGAGGCGCCTGACTGTAGGAGGCAGCTGACTGTAAGAGGCGCCTGACTGTAGGAGGCAGCTGACTGTAAGAGGCGCCTGACTCTAGGAGGCAGATGACTGTAAGAGGCGCCTGACTGTAGGAGGCAGCTGACTGAAAGAGGCACCTGACTGTAGGAGGCACCTGACTGACTGTAGGAGGCAGCTGACTGTGGGAGGCAGCTAGATGCCTTGTGGCCCGAGCACCACTGCGTGGTGTGTTCTGCCGCATAGGGAATGCCGTGTAACCCTCTGCGCAGTGCACAGTAGCCCACAGTATTGGTGAGCTAGCCACACCTGGGATGGTTTAGCCTTCCCTGGCCTGCATTTTTCTGTGTTCTTTTTGTCTAAGTAACAAGAAAAAGGAGAAAGTACAATAGAAGGCTGGTTCTAAACATTACCTGGGAAATACTTATACTAACAAAAAACAAAAACTCACTTTTGTCTGAAATTCAAATGTAACTGGAGAACCTGTAACTTTTGTTTGTTAAATCTGACGCCCAAGATGCAGGCAAGGATGATGCAGGACCCAGCCAGCTCCCAGGGCTCTGGGGCCCATGCGGAAGCCCCTCCCGCCAGTGGAGGTGCACCCAGGGCCAGGGCTGGGGTGTTTGATCCCTGCCCCAGGCATCTTTGCTGGGGGTTTGAGGGGGGGCGGGGTGGCTGGTCCTGTGCTGTGATTCCTGGCTCTGCTGAGTTTCCATGAACACAGAGCAGCCTCCTGGGTTTGGCTCCGAGAAAACCCTCAGGCAGAGATGCAGGTCCTACAGCTGCAGGCAGCGATGCCCGCAGATGTGTAAGCCCAGGCACCACGCGCCGGGCGCCCACTGTGACCGAGGGTCTCAGGTAGAGAGTGGATGTCCTAGGACAAGAAACTACCAGAACCACCATCTTTGGAGTGAACAGATCTGGGTTGGAATCTTGGTTTGATCACTTAATTATACCTACTTTCTAGGGTGACTGTGAGGATTAAAAGGAGAAAGGAGTATATAGAATGCCTAATACTCTGTAAGTGTCCACAGTATCAGATCATGGTGATGTCAACATATATAGGCTTTGAGATCAGACAGACCTAAATTTGAGTCCCAACCCTACTGTCTACCAGCTGGGCATGCCACATCCCCTTTCTGCCTCAGTTTCCTTATCTGGAAAAGGTGGATGGAACCCGCCTCTCTTGGGAGAGGAACGGTGTGGCGTGTGCTCAGTGTGCTCAGTGCCTGCGCGGAGCAGACGAATGGACCCGCGCATGTTTGTACCGTTGTCCTTACAGAAGGCGTGAGGCCCGCCCTGGGCCCCAGCTCCACCAGGCCGATTCCAGTCCCAGATGGATTCTCAGCGAGGCCAGCTGGCATGGGGACAGGGCAGGTGCGCTGGGAGAGGGGCCTCCTAGTCATGAGGAAGTGCCGTTCTTCTGTTCACACCCCCGCGCTGGGGTAGGACGTCCACGTGACTTGCTTGGCCAATCCAGTGTGAGAGAGGTGGCGCCCGCCCATGGAAGCTTTAGGCGCGGTGGTGCCTGAACTGCGCATGGCACTGTCCTCTCCCGCGACCAGTGCAGGTTGTAATCTTTGAGAAATAATCTGCAATTTGGGGGATGTTTCCATAGCATGACCTTGCTCAGAGGTCAGCAAACTAATGCTTGTGAGATGGGGGCGCACTGCCCCGCCCAGTCTTTCCACCCGGGAGGGCTGCGGCCGCCCTCACTAGCCTATCCCGACTGCATGGGGGTTCTCACCTTCTGCTGTGCCTCATCCAGGGGTTTGTGAGGCCTAAGGTTCTGCACCTCGAATAACCTCCCACAGGGCGTCGCTGCTGGGGAGGCCATGGCGGGGGTGCTTGCGGCCTGTAATTCTGGCGTGGGGGCGGGGCTGTCCTGTGCACTGTAGGAGGCTTAACACCACCCCTGCCTACACGCACTAGAGGCCAACTGTTCCCTGAGGTGTGACAATTAAAGACGTCTCAGAAGTTCCAGACATCCTTTGGGGGCCAAGTGGCCCTGAGCTGAGGGCCCCCAGTGCAGAACATGGAGGACCCTGGGGCAGGGCAGGGGAGAATGAGGTGAGGTCACTTTTACCCCTGCCCAGAGAGTGTGCACATTTAAAACGTTTCACTGAAAATCCTCCATAAGACAGCTGCGTAAGTTTGATGAGAACGTTAAGAGTCTGAAAAAAAAACACCAAGTCTAATTTGTGGGCTTATTCACTGACTAGAGGCCCGGAGCAAGAAATTCGTGCATGGAGGGGGGTTGTCCCTCAGCCCAGCCTGTACCCTCTCCAATATGAGACCCCTCAAGGGATGTCCGACTCCCCGTTTAGGCCCGATCCCGGTGGGATCGGGCCTAAATCCCTCTCACAATCCAGGACTGCTTGGCTGCCTGCCTTCCTGATTGCCCCTAACCGCTTCTGCCTGCCAGCCTGATCACCCCCTAACCACTCCGCTGCCAGCCTGTTTGCCCCCAACTTCCCTCCTCTGCCGGCCTGGTCACCCCTAACTGCCCTCTTCTGCAGGGCTGATCACCTCCAACTGCCCTGCCTTGCAGGCCTGGTCCTTCTCAACTGCCCTCCCTTGCAGGCCAGGTGCCTCCCAACTGCCCTCTCCTGCTGGCCATCTTGTGGTGGCCATCTTGTGTCCACATGGGGGCAGGATCTTTGACCACATGGGGGCAGCTATATTGTGTGTTGCAGTGATGATCAATTTGCATATTACTCTTTTATTAGATAGGATAGAGGCCTGGTGCATGGGTAGGGGCCAGCTGGTTTGCCCTGAAGGGTGTCCTAGATCAGGGTGGGGTTCCCTTGGGGCGTGGGGAAACCTGAGTGAGGGGCCTGTGGTGGTTTGCAGGCCGGCCACACCCCCTGGCAACCCAAGCAGAGGCCCTGGTATCTGGAATTTATTTTCCTTCTACAATTGAAACTTTGTAGCCTGGAGCAGAGCCAAGCCTGGGGCTCCCTCTGAGGCCGGCAGCCATTTTTGTTGGGGTTATAATTGAAACTTTGTAGCCTTAAGCGAGTGGGCCCGGCCAGGGTATGCGGAAAGCTTTGCTTCCCCTGTTGCTGGCAGCAACCCTGGCCTGCTCTCTCAAGCTCCATTCTGCCGCCATTTGTTTGAATTTGTTTACCTTCTGTAATTGAAACTTTGTAGCTTGAGTGGAGGCTTAGGCCTGGCCAGGGCAGGCGGACAGCTTGGCTTCCTCTGTTACCTAGGAAACCTTGCTCTCTGTGGCTGTAGCCATCTTGGTTTGGGTTAATTTGCATGCTCGCTCTGATTGGATGGTGGGCGTGGCTTATGGGTGTGGCTTGTGGGTGTGTCGGCGGTATGGTCAATTTGCCTATTTGTCTATTATTAGGTAGGATGGCTGCCAGACGTGCAGGTGTATCTGCCACTCAGACATTTGAAGTTTGGTCACGTAGCGCCTTCTGCACCCGCCCCCCAGCTCCTTTTCATACAAGTGCAAAGCAAGAGGGATATTGTTACCTTGCTCCCCTTTCAAGGGAGAGAAAGCGCCCCCGCCCTGTGCCCCAGGCTGTGTTTCCCAGGGGAAGTCGGACCTGCTCTGCTGCAAGGACCAAGCTCAGACCTGATGAGTCAGAAGTGGGCAGTCCCAGTGCATCCCCGAGAGAAACAGCACAGTGAGGGCCAGGCCTCACTTCTCCGCCTGCATCGCCCGGCTCCCCGGCCCCGTTTACTGAACAGACTGTCTATCCCATGGCACTTCTTCGCTTCCCTTGTCATAGATTAACGGACTGTGTGGATGGGGTTACTTCCGGCCTCTCCGTGCCTCCCCTTGATCCAGGTGTCTGTTTGATGCCAGCTGTCTTGGTTGGCGTAGCTTGCAGTACGGTTTGATATCAGGCAGCGGGGCACATCCGACTTCGTTCTTTCTCAAGATTGCTTTAGCTAATTAGGGTCGTTTGTGGTTATATACAAACTTTAGGATTATTTTTCCTAGTTCTGTGAGAAATGCCATTGGAAATTGGATAGATTGCACTGAATCTGTAGATTGCTTTGGGTAGTAATCATTTTAACATTTTAACAATATTAATTCTTCCAATCCATGAACATAGAACATCTTTCCATTTATTTGTGTTTTTAAATTTTATTTCTTTAATATCTTATAGTTTTCAGTATAAAGGGTTTTTCTCCTCTTTGGTTAGATATATTCTTAGGTATTTTATTCTTTTTGATGCAATTGTAAGGGTGATTGTTTTCTTAATTTCTCTTTCTGAGAGTTCATTATTCATGTATATAAACACCACAGTTTTCTGTATGTTTTGTACCCTGCAACTTTATTGAGCTTATTAGTTCTAACAGTATTTTGGTGGAGTCTTTAGGGTTTTCTACATATAGAATCCTGTCATCTGCACACAGTGACAGCTTTACTTCTTCCTTTCCAATTTGGATGCCTTTCATTTCTTCTTCATGTCTGATCACTGTGGTGCAGACTTCCGGTTCTGTGGTGAATAACAGCCGTGAGAATGGGCATCCTTGTTTTATTTCTGATCTTCTTTCTGATCACAGCTGAATATGATGTTAGCTATGGACTTGTCATATATATGGTCTTTGTTATGTTGAGGTATGTTCCCTCTGTTGAGGTTTTAAAATCATAAATGGATGCTGAACTTTTTCAAATGTTTTCCTGTATCTATAGATATGGACATATGATTTTTGTCCTTCGTATTATTAATGTGATATACCACGATGATTGATTTGAAGATGCTGAATCATCCTTACATTCCTGAGATAAATTTCACTTGATTATGGTGTACAATCCTTTTAGTGTGCTGTTGAAATTGGTTTGCTAATATTTTGTTGAGGATTTTTGCACGTATATTCATTAAGGATATTGGCTTGTAATGTGTGTGTGTATGTGTGGGGGGGCATCCTTTTGTGGTTTTGGTATCAGGGTCACATTGATCTCATAAAATGAACTTGGAAGCATTCCCTAAAGAATTGCCAATATTTCTCAATTTTCACGAGAAGACACCCAGTAAAGTTACAGAATACAAAAATGTACAAAATCCACTGCATTCCTATATACTAACAATGAAATTTCAGAAAAAGAAATGAAAAAACAATTCCTTTTGCTATTGCAACAAAAAGAACAAAATGCCTAGGAATAAACTTAGCAAAGAATATGAAGGACCTGTATATTGAAAACTACAAAGCCTTATTAAAAGAGATTGGAAAAACCCTGACTGGTGTGCTCAGTGGTTAGAGCATCAGCCCCAATACCAAAGTCTCACAGGTTTGGTTTCAGTCAAGGGCACAGACCTGTGTTGGTTTCAATCTCTGGTCCAGATCAGGGAGCATGCAGGAGGCAACCAACGAATGTGTCAATATGTCTCTCTCACATTGATGTCTCTCTCTCTCTCTCTCTCTCTCTCTCTCTCTCTCTCTCTCTCTCTCTCTCTCTTTCTCTCTCTCCTACCTCTCTACTTTACACTCTCTCTAAAAATCAATGGAAAAAATATCCTCCGTGAGGATTCACAACAACAAAAAAATGGGCAGTGGACCGGAACAGACACTTCTCCCATGAAGACACACAAATGGCCAACAGATATACAAAAAGATGCTCAAGTTCACTAGCTATTAGAGAAATGCAAATAAAAACCACAATGAGATACTGCCTCACACCTGTTAAAATGGCTATTAGACAAGACAAGTAATAACAAGTGTTGGAGAGGATGTGGAGAAAAAGGAACCTCATTCACTGCTGGTGGGATGTGAACTGGTACAGCTACTGTGGGAAACAGTATGGCAGCTCCTCAAAATATTAAGAAGATAGCTACCATATGACGCAGCAACCTCTCCTGGGCATCTACGTGAAAAAATGGAAAACATTCATTTGTAAAGAAATATGCACCCCTGTGTTCACTGCAGCACTATTCGCGGTGCCAAGACGCAGAAACAGCCAAAGCGCCCCGAGATAGAGGACTGGGTAAAGAAGATGAGGTCCATGTACACAATGGATTCTACTCAGCCATGAGGAAGGATGAAGTAGCACCATTTACAACAACACGGATAGACATTGAGAACATCATGTTAAGTGAAATAAGTCAGACAGAATAAGCTAAGAACCATATGATTTCACTCATATGTGGGATATGAAACTGAACTTCATGAACTCAGACAGCAGTGGGGGTTCCCAGAGGGAAGGGGGTAGGTGGGTAGTAAAGGGGCCAACTATATGGTGACGGAAGATGATTTGCCTTTGGGTGGTGGGACAGGGCAATACAGCTCATGTATCATGGAGATATATACTTGAAACCTATATGATCTTATTAATCAATGTCACCCCAATAAATTTAATAAAATTAAAAATAAATGAAAAGAAGAAACCCCAACAATCTGTCTTGTTTTAATATGTTTTGCAGGCCCTTTGACGGGTAATCCAGTTTCTTGCCCTGTGTATTTCTGGTTTGTCTAATATTACAGGCGCCATATCCAATTGCTACTTGGAAACTTCAAACTGCACATCACAGCATGTTAGGGTGGCAGGTGTCTCCCCTCTGCCTGCTCTCTGGGAGGACCCTGTTGATAGTTGGGCGTGATGCCAGCAGACCTTTCTGGTTATTCAATGCACATGCTCACACATGAGGTCACATTGCCAGCATGTAGGCCAATTCTGCTTCATGGTTCTCATTGAAGGTTGGGCCAGGGGGAGGGGAGACAAGGGCGGCAGCTGGGGCGCTCACTCTCAGGTGCTGCTGGTGGAGGCAGCCAGCTCGAGGGTGAGCATCTCTAAAACATGTGTCCCCGCAGCTCCCCTCAAGAAAAGGCACTTCGGGTCCTGCAGGTGCACCTGGGCCACCCCCCCCTCCCCTCCCCCGTCTCCTGCTGCTGTCTGTGGCTCCGGCACCTCCTGTTTCATTCAAAGCTTCATCTCCCTCTGAGGTGAACAGTTTAAGTTTAAAAGATAACCAGTTTTCTGGACTTTATTTCTAGTTACCCAATGAGTGTATGACAGGGACAAAGCTATTTGGGTCAACTTTAGAAGTCTTACCTCCAATACCTTCTAGAAACTTCTATGCTAGTGTCGCTTGGCTACTCACCCCTTTGCCATGCTGCCAGGTTGATGGGTGGAGGGGGATGGTAAGGAGCTGAGAGGCAATGCAGAGACACTTCAGAAAAGGCAGCGAGGGGCGTGGGAAGCGAGAACTTGGGGCAGGAAATTCAGCACGTCACACGGGCCTCCCTCCTCACCACCGCAGGGCCTCGCCGAAGGGCCTCACACAGCTCCTCTGTTTCCCAGGTGGAGTCTGCAGTGTTTTGGGTGCACTCGTGCCTAGCACCCACGTGTCTCAGGGGAAGTTGAGGCGGGGTCACCGAGGCTGGGAAGGTTGCTTCCTTTTCAAGCAACCAGCTCTCCTATCAACAGGGACTGATGAAGATCAGGGTCACAGGCCACTTTGACAGCTTTGGAAAGCTGCTCAGAACGATGCCGGTCCATACTCAGCTTTGCTAGGAGTATTGAGGGGCCTTGGGCCCCAGAGCCCAGCTCTGGATCTTCCGTCAGGAGCTGTGGAGGGTCCAGTCCACTGCTGCTGTGCCAGCCACCTGCCAGGCAAATTAAATTGGAGTTGGGCCAATCAGCGAGCTCACAGGCTCCATGAGAACTTGGTGGTGGCAGATACGAACTTGAACCTTGACTATTTTGAGCCTTGCACTCTCCCACTTGACAACACGGGAATACTTGAGTTTGGCAGAATTTCTGACTGAGAAATTGCACAGCGTGAGCTTGGCTCTGGAATCCCAGCGGAGACCATTAGTGGAGCAATGCTTTGCTGGGTGTGCCAAGAGCTGTTCTGTTTGGAGGCAGGCTAGACTGTTCTAAGCCCTGAGAAGTCCCTGGTGGAAGATGAAGAAAAATGAGGACGTAAATCTTTGGTGTCTGGGAGAAACCGGAAAAACCCGAGGTTAGGCCCAGTCTGGAGAAGATGTAACAGGAGACTGAATGTGGGGTCCCCACGGGGCCACGGGACAGCCCCAGTGCCCTGAGCTCCGCAGCAGAGGCATCACCTGGGCCTGCATCCCCATCTCCCCTGCAAGGTCACGGGAGCAGAGAGGTACTGGTCTGTTCTCTGGGCTCCCAGAGCTCCAGGCCTGCCCTCCTCTTCCTCCTCCTCCTCTTCCCTCTCCTTCTCCTCTTCCTCCTCCTCCTCCTCCTTCTCCTCCTCCTTCTCCTCCTCCTCTTCCCTCTCCTTCTCCTTCTTCTCCTCCTCCTCTTCCCTCTCCTTCTCCTTCTTCTCCTCCTCCTCTTCCCTTTCCCTCCCCCTCCTCCTCCTCCTCTCCCCTCTCCTCCTCCTCCTTCTCTTCCTTCTCTTCCTCTTCTTCTTCTTCCTCCTCCTCTTCTTCCCTCTCCTCCTCCTCCTCCTCCTCTTCCCTCTCCTCCTCCTCTTCCCTCTCCTCTTCCTCCTCCTTTTCCTCCTCCTCCTCCTCCTCTTCCCTTCTCCTCTTCTTTCTTCTTGCTGGGGTTCTTGTTCCAGCATTACAAAGGGTTCAGCAATCTGGAGAAAGGCTGTGTGTAGATTAAATAAGAGTCCAGAGACAAAAGATAATTTTGAAAGGCATTGGGGGTCAGAGGAGCTTCAGCTAAAGGAACTAAAGTTTTAAGTTCTTTGTTCTCCTTGTATCAGGACCCCTGCTTTTTATTAACACAACTAGAGGCCCGGTGCACAAAATTTGTGCATGGGGAGGGGTGTCCCTCAGCCCAGCCTGTACCCTCTCCAATCTAGGAACCCTCGAGGGATGTCTGACTGCCCATTTAGGCCCGATCCAGGTAGGATTGGACCTAAACGGGCAGTCGGACATTCCTCTCACAATCCAGGACTGCTGGCTCCCAACTGCTCGCCTACCTGCCTTCCTGATTGCCCCTAACCACTCCCCTGCCAGTCTGATTGATGCCTAACTGCTCCCCTGCCAGCCTGTTTGCCCCTAACTTCCCTCCCCTGCAGGCCTGATCACCCCTAACTGCCCTCCCCTGCAGGCCTGGGTCCCCACAACTGCCCTTCCCTGCAGGCCCGGTCGCCCTCAACTCCCCTCCTCTGCCATCCTGGTAACCCCTAACTACCTTCCCCTGCAGGCTTGATCATCCCCAACTGCCCTCCCTTGCAGACCTGGTCCCTCCCCTGCTGTCCTGGTTTCTCCCAACTGACCTCCCCTGCTGGCCGTCTTGTGGCAGCCATCTTGTGTCCACATGGGGGCAGCCATCTTGTGTGTTGGAGTGACAGTCAATTTGCATATTACTCTTTTATTAGATAGGATTTGTCCTAAGGCAAGGTGGAGACATAAACTTCAAAGGGTGGGGTTTACAGAAACATTATCAGATTGGGGAATAGCCTATGGCTGTTCAGGTGTTTGGCCAACAGGAGGCAATAACATGTAGATTAAGATGGCCTGAGCTGTCTGGCAGCAAACAATCATCCTATTCAGGTTTGGGGCAAGTGCCCCTCAGCCATTCCAACAAGTGATTACATATGTGACTCAGCCCTTGTTGAGCCACCAAGTTTCATCAACCTTTTGATAAAACTCTTGTAATTATGACATGCTGGAATTGGCTCCTGACACTTCTCTTCCTCCTCCTTCTTCTCCTCCTCCTCTTTCCCCCTCCTCCTCTTTCTTCTCTTCCTCTTCCTCCTCCTCTTCCCTCTCCTTCTCCTTTAAAAAAAAAATTGATTCTACCCTCACTGGGGAGAGGAAGGAACTTCCCCCTTCTGAAGCCAAGCAAGGGGGCTGGGAGGAAGCGGGGCCTGGGGGCCTCTGGAAGCAGCCCTAGCACGTGCCTGGCCCTGCGGGTGGTTTATGGAGGGGACCAGGAAGACGGGGTAATGGGGAACTAAGCCCAAGGAAGGAAGGCGAGGCATCACTGTGCCACAAATCCCACTGGCTTCTGCTCAGGGGACCCACGTGCTGCCGCCTCGAGCCACTTTGGGGTGATGGTGTTCAGCTGGTTAGTGAGAAATATGGCTCAGGGGAGCTTTGACCCTCCCCTTTCCTGCCCAGGAGATGCAGACAGAGAACCTGCTTCAGGAGGGAGCCTAGCTTAGTCCCCCCCTTCCCCTCCCCCCAGCTCTAAGGGGAGACCCGGCCTGGGAGCAGTCCCCGCCCCGTCTCTGAGCTGCCAGCAAGGCCTCCCGCCCTGGTCCGCTCTCCTCGCCCTGTGGCCACCCCTCTCACACTGAAACCAGCACCCACTGCCCCTCCTCCTGCGCAGATGTCTCCAGCCCCAGCACTGCCTCGTGGGTGTCAGGGTTCCCTGCCCACGTGAGTCCCCGGGGCGTGTAACACTCCAATTTCCCTGGCCCTCTGTTCCCTGTTAGCCCAGCCGGAGGAATTGGTGGGAGGAAAAGTATTCACATTTTCTAGCCCCAAGATGCCCTCAGGATAAGCCACATAGGGCTGCTCACTCGCAGAGGAGCCCTTGCTGGGGTGGGGGGATGGGGGGAGGGTTGGTCCTGAAACAAGCTTCTCTGGGGGGGTCCACAGTCAGGAAGCCTTCAGCCAAGACTGGGAGCTGCTAGGGGACAGCAGGCTGCACCGCACACCCTCTGCAGGCCGGCTGGGGGGCCGGAGCTGGGCCTGTGGGCAGGGAGGGCGGGAGGAGCCCTTGGGGCTTCCGGGGCGCTAGGAGACTGCCCCAGGGAGGCACGCTAACCGGGAGCCTTGCTCTGGTCAGGGCCAGCCCAGGGCAGCAGGGTGTGAAGGGCCCGTGTACTGAGGCTGGAGGAAGACAGGCAGCCCAGGACAAGCCCATCACGCAGGGCAGTTGGGGTGCAGACAAGGCGCCCTGCAGCAGCGCGTGGAGGCCTGTCTGGGAGGGAGCTGCAGGAATGGCCTGGGAGGCACCCCAGGAGAGGTGGCCTGAGCTGCCTTTGGAGTGTAAAGGAGACAGGGCTGCCCCTGGGGGTCACCCTCCTCCCGGAGAGGGGCTGGGATGCTCGGGCAGCCACCTGCTGGCTTCAGTGTGGGGCAGCCCAGCAGGGCCGGCATGTGGGGGGACAGGCCTCTCCTGGCCCCTAAGGCCGACTGCGGAAGCGCACCCCCGGGGCAGGGATGGTCGTTTAGACTGTTGTAGCTGTGGTGTGGTCTGACATCAGGAGTGTGGTTTTGCCAGCTTTGTTCTTCCTCAGGATTGCTTGGCCTATGTGGTGTCTTGTGGTCCCATACAAAGGTAAGGTTGTATTTCCTATTTCTGGGGGAAAAGGCCATTGGGATTTTGATAGAGTTTGCACTGAATCTATAAGATGGCTTCGTGAAGTATGTCCATTTTAACAATATCAATTTTTCTAATCATGAATAAGGATACCATTCCATTTTTTTGAATCTTTAATTTCTTTCATCAGTGTCTTACAGTTTTCAGTGTAGAGAGCTCTCATGTCCTTGGTTAAGTCTGTGCCCTAGTATTTTATTGTTTTTGATGCCACTATGAATGGACCTGAGAAGAGAAGGTCCCCCACCTCACAACTTTAAACACCTGAGGGGCCCAGACAGCCCGCTTGCCCTGAGGAGTTGTGTAGGGGCTGGTGATGTTTAAAAAGCCAGAATGAGTAGAATAGAAAAACAGAACAAGGAAAACTATACAAGGGTGGGCAAAGCAGGTTCATAATAATAAAAAATAAGAATAAACTCTATTTCACATATCCACCACTGTGAACCTACTTTGGCCCACCCCTGTATAATGGAATATCATGGTGATGAGAGTGAAAAATAGACAACATGCAGCAATACAAATGCATCTCATACACAAAACACGAGCGGGTGGAGGCAGATGCATGAGGATACACATGTGACTCCAATCACATTAAATTCTGGAAAAAAACAAATGAGCTGTGGCCTCAGAGGGCAGTGATTGTGGGAAAGGGGCACAAGGAAGGTTTTCTAAGATTTCCATCTTGTTTTGTTTCTTGATCTGATAGAATTGACACAGATGTGTTCATTTTATGCAAATCTATCGAGCTGTGCATTTGTGATTTGTATACTCCACTGTCTTTTATATTTTAATACACTTATAAAAATTTAAAAGATTTTAAACAAAAGTACTGAGTTTATTATACCTTGGAATGATCTTTTTCAGTAACTAAAATTGGCTGGAAAGCTCTGGAACTGGGTCACCAAGGCAGCCATTACCCATGGGGAGGGCAGCAAGGCCCAGGCTGTGGATCCAGACATGGCAAGTGACCTTTTCCTTCAGCACAAACCTCAAGTCAACAACAAATGGAGGAAATGGATAAGAAGTCCATTTTGTCATCATATTTTCCAACCAGCTTCATTTTCTTGATAAACCAGTTGCAAGTGTTTGCAAGCAGCTTTGCTACCGCTGTCCTCTGATACACTATTCCGACGAGTAGGATATTTTTCCAGGCTCTGGGAGGCCTGGCTGGGCTGGCAGCCATGCGGCCGACACCACTGGCATCTGCAAGCTCCTCACGATGTTGTGATGAACCAGCTGCAACTAGATTAGGCAACGCCAACATGTTAAAGGAACAGCAGCAGGAGGCAATGCGCACGTCATTAATGAACAAGTTATAAATGTGTCTTTTGTTGGCCTGATAGAGAAGTGTCCCAGGGAATGGAGAGCAATGTGGAGTGTGTAGATTTGAGGCTTTTCCCTGAGTTTTCCAGGGAAAGGAGGAGGAACAGTAGAAGGATAGTAAAAACTAGAGGCCCGTTGCAGGAAGATTCCTGCAAGAATAGGACTTCCTGAGGCCGTCTCTGTCGCCCCACCTGCTTCCCTCCCTTCTCCACTGCCCAGCTTGCTTCTCTGTAGCTTCGCTCCCTTCTGCAGTGCTTGGCTTCCTTCTACGCTGTCTTCAGTCTTCGCTCTGTGCCTAGATATGCAAATTAACCACCATCTTGGTTGGGATAATTTGCATACTCACTCCTGATTGGCTTGTGGGCATGGTTTGTGGGCATAGCAGAGGTATGGTCAATTTGCATGTTTCTCTTTTATTAGGTAGGATAATAGTTAACTTCTTCAGAGCTTCCAATGTGCTAGAACCGTGGGCGGCAAACTGCGGCTGGCGAGCCACATGCAGCTCTTTGGCCCCTTGAGTGTGGCTCTTCCACAAAATACCACGGCCTGGGCGAGTCTATTTTGAAGAAGTGGCGTTAGAAGAAGCTTAAGTTTAACAAATTTGGCTCTCAAAAGAAATTTCAATCGTTGTACTGTTGATATTTGGCTCTGTTGACTAATGAGTTTGCCGACCACTGTGCTAGACTCTGCTAAATGCTCGGCTAGCAATACCAATGAATTGGTTTTATTGGTCCATTTTATATTGAAGAAACTGAGGTTCTAAATGGTTAGGAAAATTGCTAAAGGTTAAACAGTTAACTGGTACCTGAGTCTACCTGAATCCAAGGTCCACCTGCTTTTTAATTTTTATTTGTTAAAATTGAAGTATAATTTAGTCAGCTGATGGTCACTGATGCCAATTCAACACCATCAGGAACCGCCAGTTTGGGGTGTGGTGCAGGGAATTTTATTCCATGAAGAGCAGCTCACCTGTGATGCAGCAGCTTGGGGAACAGCTGGGCCAGGGATTCCGCTCAATCAGGAAGCTGCTGACAGTCTGCTCCACTCTGCTCTGGCAAGATGTTTCAGGTTCCAGCCAGGAAACAGTCTTGGGTGGAAAGAGAAAGTATGTTCCCTGAGCCAGAGGGAGCTGACTTATACAGACAGAAGTTCCTATCTGGTCCCTGATTGGTTCTTCTTCATGCAAATGATGACTCCAAAGCCTCAGTTTGATTGGTCCAAAAGGCACTGTTCTGATTGGTTAGAATGGAGCCGCTCTGATTGATCAGTAAAGAAGCTGATGGGAATATAGCTGCACAGCTCCAATTAGATGGGGAAAGTCTTAGTCCTATTGGTTGAAATACAATTCCAGGAACTCCTTCATAGGGGGTGGCTCAGATAGCAGGAGCGCAGACAGGCAGCATGGTGTGGGAGGCTGGAGCTTCTCCCTGAAGCCTGGTTTGTTTGAGAGACCCCTGTTTCAAAATGGTTGCTAGGCTCTGTTTTTTGGGGTGTGTTTTTGTTTTTGTTGTTGTTGTTGTTTTGTTTTTGTTTTAGCCTAGTTAGCCACTAGGAGCCCTTCTTACTAGGTATCTTCTTTCCAAGAGTCCATATTTACATACAGGAAATTACACACATCTTAGATGTGCTTCATGAATTATTACATATGTGTATACCCCAGCAACCACCACCCAGATCAAGAGATGACACATTCCTTTCATTCCAGAAGGTTCCTTCATGCCCTTGCCCAGTCACTGTCACTCCTAATGAAAGTACTGTTCTGATTTCTATCCCTGGAGATTAGTTCTGCTTATGCTTGACCTTCATGAGTGACAACATACAGTGTGCGCTCTTCTGTGTGCAGGTTCTGCCACTCCACGTGTTCTGAGGCTGGCCCCTGTGTGTAGGGAATGGATGGGGAGTTCATTCATTTTTCATTGCTCAGGGGTATTTCATTGCATGAATATGCTGCACGCTGTTAATCATTCTGTTGATAGATATTTGGGTTGTTTCCAGTTTTTAAGACCAAGTGCTTTTAACACAAGTATTTCACTGCTGATTGATGAAGGCAGCTGGATGACTTGTCATAGCAGGGAGGGTACTTACATGAAAAAATAAATTGGGGTGTCAGAAGCTGAGGCTCTGAGCACTCATCCTGGGGAAATAGGGGGAAGCAAACCGGAGTCTCTAATCCTCAGATTTCTGCAGGTCTCACTCTCTGGCTTCCTTCACGGTGTCTCTGCTCAAATGGCCCATCCTTAGAGGAAGCATCCCACTGAAAAGGACCTGCCATGGCTGACTGGCAACATGGGGTGTGAGCAGCAACCTCCACACAGCTCTGCAGACAGAGCCCTGGGCCGTTTCAACAAAATCTGCAAGAAACAAAACAAAGGAAGGAAATGGATGAGGACTTACAGATAAAAGATTTGTTTGAATCAAAATCTAAATAAGGATTATACCATTCAAGCAAGCAAAATATGTAAGGCCATGGTAATATGTGAAGACTGATGGACTATCCTATCTAATAAAAGAGTAATATGCAAATTGACCATCACTCCAACATACAAGATGGCTGCCCCCATGTGGACACAAGATGGCTGCCACAAGATGGCCAGCAGGGGAGGGCAGTTGGGAGGGACCAGGCCTGCAAGGGAGGGCAGTTGTGGGCAATCATGTCAGCAGGGGAGGGCAGCTGGGGGTGATCAAGCCTGCAGGGGAGGGCAGTTAGAGGTGACCAGGCTGGCAGAGGAGGGAAGTTGGGGGCAACCGGGCCTGCAGGGAAGGGCAGTTGAGGGGGGAACCAGGCCTGCAGGGGAGGGAAGTTAGGGTCAAACAGGCTGGCAGGGGAGTGGTTAGGGGGTGATCAGGCTGGCAGGCAGAAGCGGTTAGGGGCAATTAGGAAGGCAGGCAGGTGAGCAGTTGGGAGCTAGCAGTCCTGGATTGTGAGAGGAATGTCCGACTGCCCATTTATGCCTGATCCCAGGCAGTCAGACATCCCTCGAGGGATCCCAGATTGGAGAGGGTGCAGGCTGGCCTGAGGGACACCACCCCCCACCATGCACGAATTTTGTGCGCTGGACCTCTAGTTAGAGCATATTTAAATTCTTATTAATGATTTAAGTGTGATAATGGCTTTGAGCTTATATTTTGTAAAAAGTTTTTATTTTTTAGAGTTAAAATCAATGACAGCTGCTCACCCTCACACCCTTTCTCCCCTCTACAGTGAAGTTCTTCCGAGCACTCTCTGCCCGGATACTATTTCTTTGTGATTTTTGAAAAGAAGCTTCAGAAAGGCAGGGACTTTGTTGTCTCATGACAGTTCCGCAGTGCCTCGCGCAGTGCCCAGCCCCAGGAGGTGCTCGCTGACTGTAGAATAGATGCAGGCAGCCTTCGAGCAAGGTCCCCTGCAAGTAAAATGATGAGAATTGAGAATGGGGGGAGCTGGAGAGGCCTGGGGACAGGGTTCTGAATTCAGAAGGTTGTGCAGTGAGAACAGCTGGCGGCAAAGGGCACCCATTGCACCTGCTTATGGAACTCTTGCCTGTGCTTGATGGGACGGAAGGCAAAAACCACCCTCCCCAAGGGCTCCGGGGGCTGGTGGGTGCTGCGTGCTGGGAGCTGGGTCCTGCAGGGGCCTGGCTGCAGCACCTAAAGGCCTGCTCTGTTACGATTATTTAACTAAGACGTTTGGGGAGTGTCCTTCTTGGAGGCTGCTGCAGTCCTACAGCAACCACACCGGGGTTCTGGGGGAGCAAACGAGAGTATTCATGTGGGTTGGGGCCCAAGGACCTGCCTTTCATCCGCTCTCACCCAGTAAACATGAGCCCGTGTCTCTGCGACCGCCTTTGGGAAGACTGACCCCATTCCCTAACACAGAGGGGAACAAATAACATTATCGCTGACAGTGAAACCTGCCTTTGAACATCCTTCGGGGCCTCACTGGGGAGGATGGCTGAGTGTCCATGAGGGGACAGAGCCATGTTCTCGGGCGCAGGTGTGTGTGTGTGTGTGTGGGGGGGGGGCGCGCAGGAGGCACCCCCAGGGTAGGAGGCGCTCGGAGGGAGGCAGGGGAACTGGGCTGACCAACGACCCAGCCGGGGTTGGAACCTGGCAGAGGCCGGCCCTCAGCACTCGGACGCCGGGCCCCAGGGCACCTGGACTCAGCACACAGAGGGGTGAAGGCGGGGAGGGGAGGTGGGCGCAAAGTGGGCACGGAAGCAGAGGCCATGAGGTGGGGCCTTGGCCCGGCTCCCACTGCAGGACGTGGCGGTCAGCCGGGACCAGACGTGGGCTCAACCGCCATCTGTGGTCCGAGCCTCTCCCGAGCCAGAGGCCGGCTGCCTGGGGTTTTCCTTGTTCCTCTCTCTCCTTGTCCTGCGTGGCTGTAGGTGCAAGCAAGTGGGAAAGCCCCCCGCACGGCCTCGGGGTGAGGAAAGGCCCCAGACCCGGCTGCTGGGTCGGCCCACCCCTCGGAGGCCTGGGCAGAGGGCGGGGCTCCTGGATTCCCTCCTCCCTCTCCTCTGCGTGAAGTGTTGGCCTCTTTCCCGAATGTTCTCAGCTTCCCAAAGGCAGCAACACTCTCTCTGCTTTGCCTGTTGCCCCTGAGAAATGGGAGCAGCTGTTGAGCTGCCGTGCCCCTGCTCGCTGGGCCTCCTCGAGGAGGCAGCACCAGGGGAAGGGCCTCCCTCAGAGACCCGCAGACAGGCTGCCTGCCCCTCTGCTCAGACCTGACGGCATGGCTTCCCGCTGCTGTCAGTACTGAGGTGGGACAGAGCCCGCGAAGTCGCAGCCAGTGCCCGAGGGAAGGCAGGAGGGGAAGGCCTGCTCCCTGCCGGTGGGAGTGAGTCTAAAGCATCTATCCCATGGGCCTGGGCCTTGCCCGCACTTACAGACCCCTTTGCGCTGCTTCCCCTCCCAAGGGGTCACCTCCCAGGTCCCCTGAGTGCACCTGTCCTGGACGTTAGCTACCCGGCGATTGGCACACACCAACCTGCTCAGCGCCCCGCGCCTGCGTGCCCTGCCTCTTCCCAGGAGGGTGACAGCAGCCAGGCCAGACCCACAGCAGGAGGCTGTAGGCCAACAGACTCGAGAGCCCTGAGCGCTGGGACCAGACTGGCTCATTCCTCAGAAAGAATGCAGTTGCTAGCAGGTGGCAAGCTCTGTGCGGGCTCTGGTGACGGCCGGACGGGTCAGACCAGCCCCTTCCTGCATGCTGGGCAGCCTGAGTGAGGAAGTACCGTGCTCCTTGAGCCGGGCCCTCGGGAAAGTGACGTTCAGGCCGGGTCCTCGGGAAAGTTACTGAGGAGCCAGGTGGCTAGAGACAGAGAGCGATCTCCGGTGGAGGGAGAAGCGAGAGCCGAGGCACAGGCTGGGACTGCGGCGGGCCACGGCAGAGGGTGCCTGTGAGCAGCGCAGCCTTAGGGGGCAGTCAGCTTGTCTGGGGGTGAGGGCAGCTTCTCTCGGGGAGGAAGAGGGAAACACGCCTGAGGACAGGCAGGAGTCATGGAGGGCGGGGAGAGAGCCTGCCAGGCAGGGAGAACAGCAGGTGCACGGCCCGGAGGCTGACGAGGAGGCCCGGCGTGGAGGCTCAGGATGAGGCTGCAGAGGCTGTGTGACGGGCTGTGTAAGAGGCGAGCAGTCGCCCTCCTCCCTGCCCCTTAGGGACGAGGACACTGGCCTGCCCCTTGCCTTTAGGCGTGGTCGGTGGCTTGCTTTCGGCAGTGGCATGTGAGCACCATGCATCGGCCGAGGCCTGCAACGTGGTCACATTTGGCCTCGGAGCCCGGGGGCAGCAGGCCATCAGGAGGCTGAGTGGGAAGTCCTACCTGCTGGGTGGGCTGTGGCGTTGGAAGGCCACGCTAGGCGGCTGTCCTGCAGAGGCGATGTGGGGAAGAGGCAGGCGTGACTGATGGAAAGCTGCCAGCTGCTTGTTGGTAAGGGAGGAGCCAGGCTGCTGAGGAGAAGCCCTCGAGGTCAGACCCCATCTGTCTTCCCTCATCAGTCCTGGGGATCCCGGGTGCAGTGGCAGCACTTGGGCACGGGGGTGCCTGTGCGCGGTCAGTCGTGGTCTGCTGAGCGGAGGTCAGCCAGACGCTCACTTCCGGGTGGGCTCCTCGTGGGCGAAGACTTAAGGGCGGGCAGTAGTGAGGGTGAATAGGCTGCCGTCTGCTGATGGAGGCAGAGTCGGCCCAGCCGAGACACAGCTCCGGAAACAAACTGCGAAGCCTTTCAACGAGCTGGCTCCCCCTGCCGCCCCCCAAGTCTGCTGCCCTTGGGACGCAGCTCCCAGCAGGACGGGCCCTGGAGGGGGACCTGGGCCCGATGAAGGTGGGTCTTCAGTACGGGGCGGAGCCAACGGAGTGGTCAGACTGGCAACTGCCTGGGAGAAGCCACTCAAGACCAACCTGAGAAATGCCCACTGTCTGGGCTGGGGCCTGGTGAGAATAGGGCGTAGGGGACAGGTGTTCTTAAGCCAGGGCCCCCCAAGGACATCCAGGATACAGTGTCAGCCTCCCTCACCAGCTCCTGGAGGAACACCCTCTAGAAAAACACTCCAGAGTCAAGCGATAGCAATGAAAGAGGAGAGGCATCCGCTTCGTTGAAATCCTGCTGTCACTGCAGCCCTGCACGCTGGTCCAGAGCTGACTCATGGAGCTTAGGAACCCCACAGTCACACCTGGCCCTTCGCAGGCCAGACCGAGGCGGGTGGGCTGGTGGTGGGCCTCTCGACTCACTCTCCCGCCCACATGTGGAGGCACTGAGAGCCTTCCCAGGGAGGTGCCAGGCCCAGCTCCCGCTGCAGGGGCTCTTCGGATCCTCTGCAGAGCCATGTAGGACCGGAGCGTGCTTCCATCTCCAAGGCCTCCTGGGCAGCCCCCTCACCTTGCTACCTTCCTAGTCGTGATCACGGACTCAGAGACCCCTGGGGCACAGAAGCCAGGGCTCAGGTACGCTGCATGGTCTCATGCACTCAGCTCAGCAGAGGTTCAGAACATTAACTAGTTACTCCTCCGCTCATTCACGCCATGAGTATCCACCGGACTGTCTGCTCGGGGCCGGGAGCCGCAGCGTGAACGCCCAGGCTGGTAGACAGGAGCAGCGCTTCTCGACCCTGCAGAGCCGCAGGCACTATGAGACGGCAACATCACACGGCATAACTCCGAGACGCAGCCATGCTAACGGGGTCCGTCCCTCCTCAGCTTTTACCGGAGGCCCTCTTCTGTACCCTTGCTTGGTGCAGATCACAGACCTCAGTCTCACAGGCCAGAACCTATAAAAATGGTGACCAAGTAAATAGTGAAAAATCCGAGTGCCTGTTGTAACAGAAGCAGATCTGAGACAAATACTCAAGTATAACTGTGTGTGTGTTTGGGAGGAAGTGTAGACCACGCCAGGCGGGAATGGGGAAGAGACAGAAGAGCAGGCAGCAATAAGGGTCCTTCAGCCAAGAACCAGCTTGGAGCTGGTTTCCATGGAGAAAGCTCTGGGCCGCGTGCAGGAAGAGGTGGGCTTCTGTGTGTGAACGGTTCCCGCCACTGCCAGGCCAGAGGGTCACCTCTCCCGCAGGTCCCGCTGCGTCCCGCAGTACGCGCCCACAAACGCAAGCGCCCAGAAGTTAGGGATAAGGCACCCTTCCCAGCACAGGGTAATGTAGGCCCACGCTCCTCAGCACACGTCGTGAGCGGAGAAGCAGTTCACAGAGCAGCAGTGGGCTGACCCTCCCGAGGCCCTCGCTCGCTGATGGGGGCGGCGCACGTGGGAGGCGAGCCAGGGCTGGAGGCGGCACCTGCTTCAGTCAGATTCCAGGGGAGAGTCAAAGAACTTAGTGATCAAGATAAATCATATTTCCATGGAGTAGTTTTTAAATATCAATGAATGCAAAAGCTCTATGATAAACAAAATACCAGTATTTTAAATAAAGTCAGTATCTGACCCAGTATTTGCACAACTTGGTTTCATTCCCATCCTGTTCGACTCTGGCTCTGAGCATTTTGATCTCTGGGGGGGGGTGGGGGGGAGGGGAGGGGAGAAAGGGAGAGGGGGAGAGAGGGGGAGAGAGACCCTGGACCGTTTCCTCTGCGGGACTCTGCCCTCCTGCGAACATCAGACTCTGAGCGGCCTCAGCTCGCTGCTAGCCCAGCCCAGAGCCCAGGACCTGCACTGTCCCCCCGGGGACCACAGGAATGTGCAGGCAAAGAGCGGGCTCCAGAGCCACCAGCAAAAGCCCCAGCGACGAGTCTTCTGTCTTCCCAGCCAGTTCAGAGGGGCCAGGGAACGGCACTGCTCCTCACAGCCTCTGCTGATGGCGGGCCAGGCTGACCTGCCAGGCTCTGGTTGGAGGACCCGGAGCACAAAACCAAACGCCACATCCTCAGAGCCAGCTGGCGGAGCCCCAGCCACCTGACTGTGTCCCGACGATGAGGACAGCGCCAGGAACTTCCCGAGCCAGCCTCCTGGGGCGTGTGCGTGCTGCGGCCTGGACAGCCCCTTCCCAAGAGAGGTTCTCAGTTACCCAAGGACTAAGGACGGGTTTAAGCATCTTCCCGCCGCGGTGCATGCAGCCACTCACACCTGTGGCAGGTGGAGGCGGGCAGGTGAGGCCTGTAAACTGAAGGACAGCAGGAACGCTATGTCACTCCCAGAGCCCACCGACCCTGAGCAGAGCTTTCTTTAGGAAATGCAGGCCGTGCCAGTGCGAACAAAAACACTGTTCCATCTTGACTAAGTCATTGGGACAAAGAACTTACTAGTTTCACAGCCAACATACAGCGTGTGCTCTTTAGCGTTATTTACTTACTTGCTTATCTATCTATCTATTTATTGTTGACACTATTGCAGGTGTCTCCCATTCTCCCCGCTTTGCCCACCGCCAACCAGCCCTCCCCTCCCGGCGCTCACACTCGGCGCCTGTGCCCATGGTGATGTGCGGCTGTGCTTGGGCTGTGCTCTTCCCCTGCTTTTGCCCAGGGCCCTGCCACCCCTCGCCTCTGACTCTGTCCGTCTGTTACACGTATCCATGCCTCTGGTTCTATTTTGTTTCTCAGTTTATTTTATTCACTAGTTACTATTCCTAGTAGTTCCACACGTAAGTGAGACAATATGGCCTCTGTCTTTCTCCGACTGGCTTATTTCACTTAGCATAATGCTCTCCACCTCCATCCATGCTGTCGCAAAGGGTAAGAGTTCCTTCCTTTTCACAGCGCATAGTCTTTCATTGTGTAGATGTACCACAGCTTTTCCCCCAAAATATATTTTTATTGATTTCAGCGCGGAAGGGAAAGGGAGAGAGAGAAAAACATAATGATCTTTTGCCTCCTGCATACTGCCTACTAGATATCAAGCCTGCAACCCAGGCATGTGCCCTGACTGGGAATCTGACCACAATCTCCTGGTTCATAGGTAGAAACTCAACCATTGAGCCACGCCGGCAAGTACCACAGCTTTTTAATCCACTCATCTGCTGATGGGCACTTGGGCTGTTTCCAGATCGTGGCTATTGTAAATAATGCTGCTGTGAACATAGGTGCATATATTTTTCTGATTGTGTTTCTGGTTTCTTAGGTTGTATTCCCAGAAGTGGGATTGCTGGGTCAAATGGCAGTTCCATTTTAATTTTTTGAGGAAACTCCATACTGTTTTCTACAGTAGCTACCTGTCTGCATTCCCACCAGCAGTGCACTAGGGCCCTTTTCTCTACATCCTCGCCAGCACTTGTCATTTGTTGATTTGTTGATGATAGCCATTCTGGCAGGTGTGAGGGGATATCTCATCGTTGTTTTGATTTGCATCTCTTTGATGATTAGTGACCTTGAGCATGTTTTCATATGTCTCTCAGCCTTCTGTATGTCCTCTTTGGAGAAAGTGTCTATCCAAGTACTTTGTCTATTTTTAAATTGGGTTGTTTGCCTTCATTTTGTTGAGTTGTACGAGTACTTTATATATTTTGGAGGTTAACTCCTCATCACACGTATCATTGGCAAATACGTTTTGCAATACAGTGGGCTCCCTCTTGGTTTTGTTATATAATCTTATTTATTTTTCCTTTGTTTCCCTTGCCCTAGGAGATATATCGGGAAAAATACTGCTATGCAAGATGTCTGAGATTTTATTGCCTGTGTTTTCTTCCAGGATTTTTATGTTTTCACAACTTACATTTAAGTCTTTTATCTATTTTGAGTTTATTCTTTTATATGGTGTAAGTTGGCAGTCTAGTTGCATTTCTTTTTGCATCTACATGTTCAATTTTCCCAACACCTTTTATTAAAGAGATGGTGCTTACTCCATTGTATGTTCTTGCCTCCTTTGTTGAATATTAATTGACCATAAAGGTTTGGGTTGATTTTTGGGGTCTCTGTTCTGTTCCATTGATCTATATGCCTGTTCTTGTGCCAGTACCAGGCTGTTTTTATTACAATGGCTTTGTAGACTAGTTTGATACCTATTATTGTGATCCCTCCAACTTTGTTCTTCTTTCTGAAAATTGCTGCGGCTATTCGAGGCCTTTTTGGTTCCATGTAAATTGTTGGAATATTTTTTCTAGATCTGTGAAATATGCCATTTAAAAAAAAATAGGAATTGTGTTTAATTTAGCAATTACTTTGGGTAGTATGGACATTGTAATAATGTTAATTCTTCCAATCCATGAATATGGTATATGCTTCTACTTGTTTGTATATTCCTCTATTTCTTTTTTTCAATGTCTTATTGTTTTCTGAGTATAGGTCTTTTACCTCCTTGGTTACATTTATTCCTAGGAACCTTATTACTTTTGTTGCAATAGTAAATGGGATTGTTTCCTTAGTTTCCCTTTCTGATAGTTCATTACTGGTGTATAAAAATGCCATCAATTTCTGGGTATTAATGTTGTATCCTGCTACTTTGCCAAATTCATTTATTAATTCTAGTAGTTTTTTGGTGGAGTCTTTAGGGTTTTCTATGTACAATATCATGTCATCTACAAATAATGAGAGTTTCACTTCCTCCTTTCCTATTTGGATGCTTTTTATTTCTTCCTCTTCTCTGATCGCTGTGGCTAGGACTTCCAGTGCTATGTTGAATAAGAGTGGTGAAAGTGAACATCCCTATCTTGTTCCTGATCTTAAGGAAAATGCTTTTAGTTTTTGCCCATTGAATATGATGTTGGCTGTAGGTTTCTCATATATGGCCTTTATTATCTTGGGATATGATCCCTCTATTCCCACTTTGCTGAAAGTTTTTTTCTTAATAAAAAAATGAGTGCTGGATATTCTCAAATGTTTTTTCTGCATCCATTAATATGATCACGTGATTTTTTAAAATCCTCACTGGAGGATATTTTTTCCATTGATTTTATTAGAGAGAGTGGAAGGGAAAGAGGAAGTGGGGGAAAGAGAGAGAGGGAGAAGCATCAATATGAGAGAGACACACCAATTGATTGACTCCTGCATGTGCCTGGACTGGGCCCAGGATTGAACTTGCAACCCAAGTACGTGCCCTTGACCAGAAAACCTCTTCGGTGCTTGGGCCGACACTCTAATCACTGAACAACCCTGGCCAGGGCTGATTATGTAATTTTTTTCTTTCATTTTGTTTATGTGATATATCATATTTATTGATTTGAGAATTTTTTTGCACCAACCTTGCATCCCCAGAATAAATACCACTTGATCATTGTTTATGATATTTTTAATGGATCCAATTTGCTAATATTTTGTTGAGGATCTTAGCATCTATGTTTATCAGGGATATTGGCTTAAAATTTTCTTTCTTTGTAGTGTCTTCATCTGGTTTTGGAATTTAGATAATTTTCACCTTGTAAAAAGAGATTGGAAATTTTCATGAATTTTTTTGAATAGTTTGAGGAGTATAGGTGTTAGTTCTTCCTTGAATGTTTGGTAAAATTTGCCTGTAAAGCTGTCTGGTCCAGGACTTTTGTTTGCTGGGAGGTTTTTTGTTGCTGTTGTTTATTACTGTTTCAATTTCATTAGTTGTTATTAGTTTAATCAAATTTTCTGATTATTTCTGATTCAGTTTTGGAAGATTGTATATTTGTAGGAATTTGTCCATTTTGCCCAGGTTGTCCAATTTGTTGGCATATGGTTTCTCATAGTATTTTCTTAGTATCTTCTGTATTTCTGTGATGTCAGTTGTTACTTCTCCTCTTTTATATCTGATTTTATTTATTTGTGCCCCCTCTCTTTGTTTCTTGATGAATCTAGCTAACGTTCCATCAATCTTGTTTATCTTTTCAAAGAACCAACTCTTGGTTTTATTGATCTTCTGTATTGTTGTTTTAGTCTTTGTCATTTATTTCCACTCTGATCTTTATAATTTTCTTCCTTCTACTTAATCTGGGCTTTTTGGTTGTTCTTTTTCTAGCCTTTTAGGTGTAGGGATACATTGCTCATTTGAGATTTTTCTTGCTTCTTGAGGTAGGCCTCTAATGCTATGAAATTCCTTCTTAGGACTGCTTTCAAGGTGTTCCATAGATATGGGGTTGTTGTGTGTTAATTTTCATTTGTTTCCAGGTAATTTTTTATTTCTTCCTTGATTTCCTTGGTAACTCATTGATTTTTTAATAACATGCTATTTAGTCTTCATGTCTCTGAGTGCTTTTGAGGTTTTTTTATTGTAGTTGATTTCTAGTTTCATGCCATTGTGACCTGAGAAGATGCTTAATATGATTTCAATCTTCTTGAACTTGCAGAGACTTGTTCTGTTTCCTAACATGTGGTCTATCTTTGAGAATGTTACATGTGCACTTGAGAAGAATATATATATTCTGCTGCTTTGGGATGAAATGTTCGGTAAATATCAAATCCCTCTGACCCAGTGTGTCCTTTAAATCACTGTTCCTTGTTAATTTTTTGTCTGGAAGATCTATCCAGTGAAGTCAGTGGTGTGTTAAATTTCCCTACTATAAATGTATTGTGGCCAATTTCTCCCTTAAAATCCATCAAGAGTTTTTTATTTTTATATATTTAGGTGCTCCTATATTGGGTGCATATATGTTTGCCAGGGTTATGTCCATTTGTTGTATCAATTTCTTTAGTATTATGTAGTGATCTTCTTTGTCTGTTTTATGGCCTTTGTTTTGAAGTCTATTTTGTCAGATATGACTATTGCTATCCCAGCATTTCATTTGTTTCCATTTGTATGAAATAGTTTTTCAATCCCTTCACTCTCATCCTGTGTAAATTTTTTGTTCTGAGGTGAGTCTCTTGTGGACAGCACATATATGAGGCACATTTTCTTATCCATTCAGCTATGCCATGTATTTTTATTGGAGCATTTAATTCATTTACATTTGAGCTTATTGTTGATAAGTGCTTGTTTGTTGCCATTTTTTCATTATTATCTATGTTCCTCTCTATATATTTCTTCTTCTTTTTCTTAAAGCAGTCTCTTTAACATTTTGCAATGCTGGTTTGGTGGTAATGTGCTCCTTTAGCTTTTCTTGTTTTGTTTTGTTTGGGAAGCTCTTTATTTCACCTTAAATTTTAAATTATAGCCTTGGTAGATAGTCTTTGATTCAGCTCCTTGCTTTTCATTACTTTGAATATTTCATGCCAATCCTTCTGGCTTGATGTTTCTGTTGAAAAATCAGCTGACAGCCTAATGGAAACTCCCCTTAAGTAACTAACTGTCTCTCTCTTGCTGTCTTTAGGATTCTCTCTTTGTGTTTAATCTTTGCCATTTTAATTATGATGTGTCTTGGTTTGGGTCTCTTTGGGTTTGTCTTGATTGGAACTCTCTGTGCTTTCTGAACTTGTGTGATTTTTTGCTTTATCAGGTTAGAAAAGTTTTCAGTCATTATTTCTTCAGTTTCTTATTCCTTGCTCACTTTCTTCTCCTTCTAGTATACTTATGATGTGGATGTTGTTACATTTTGTGTTGCCCCAAAATTCCCTTAAAATATCCTCATTCTTTTTTTTCCCTTTTTTAAAAAAGTTTGTTTTGTTAATCCTCATCCAAGGATATTTTCCCATTGATTTTTTTCTTTTTTAGAGAGAGAGAGAGAGAGGGAGAGAGAGAGAGGAAGGGAGGGAAGAGATGGAGAAAGAGAAATTTCAATGTGAGAGAGAAACAGCGATTGGTTGCCTCCCACACATGCCCTGGCCAGGGCCAGGGATCAAGCCTGCAAATGTGGTACCTTCCCTTGATCAGAATCAAACCTGGTACCCTTCAGTCCATTGGTCAATGCTCTATTCACTGAGCCAAACTGGCTAGGATGACTATCCTCATTCTTTTACCTTCTATTTTTCTTCTTCCTGCTCTGATTTTGTGTTTTAACCTTTTGCACTCGGATGTCGAGTGTGACTCAACACGGTTAGCATTAGAATAAAGGAATCGAGAAAAAAACAAGCGAGTGCAAAGGGTTAAATTGTCTTCCAAATCACTCATTCAATCTCAATCTTCTGCTTCATCCAACCTATTTTTATTTCTTTCTAGTGTATTCTTGATGTCATATATGTATTATTCATTTACAACTTGCTCTTATTCATGGTTTCTATGTCCTTTTTCATGATGTTATAGTTCCCACTAAGTTTCTTGTAATTCTCACTAAGTTCTTGAGCATCCTTATAACCATTACTTTGAAATCTCTATATGATAAATTGCTTGTCTCCATTTTATTTGGCTCTTTTTCTGGAGATTCCTCATGTTCATTTATTTGGGGTCTGTTGCTTTGTTTCCACATTTTGGCTGCCTCTTTGTGTTTGTTTCTCTGCATTGGGTAGATCTGCTATGACGCCCAGTCTGAGTGAGGTGGCCTTATGTAGTAGGTATACTGTGGGACCCCATGGCACTATTTCCTTGATCTTTTGCGTTGGGTGGTCTAGGAATGTCCCTTGTGTGTTTTATGTGGGACCTTCTGTTGTCATTGGCTCTTGATTGTTGTTGGCCCATTCATGGATCTGATTGATCCTCAGGCTGGCTGATTGTGAGGCTCAAGTTCAAACACATTGTGCAATGTTGTACAGGCTCTGATAACAAAAGACAACACAAAACAAAACAGGACAAAAAACCACCACCAACAACAAAAACAGCAATAACAAAAAAAGAGTAAGAAAAGAAAAAAGAATAATAAAAACAAAGAAAAGAATAAGAGAAAAAAGGGGAAAATACAAAAGAAAAGAAGGAAAGAAGTAATATTAGGAAAATAAAAACAGAAAAAAGTATAAGAAAGGAAAAAAATTAGAATTAGAAAAAGAGAGAAATAAAAATGAAGGGAAAAAAGAGGAGAAAAAAGAAAAGAAAAGAACAACAAAAATAAAACAGAAAAAATAAAAAGAATAAAAAAAGAAAATAGTGAAGCCCTTTGGGTCCTGCTCTGATGTGGCTGCAGCTGGACACTGGTGTGCAGGTTCTGGACCTCCCAGGAGTCCTCTGGTGCAAGCAATGTCAAATGTGGCCTACGCCTGGCTTTCAGCAACCTGTCCACTGCTACAAGCAATCCAGAGTTTCTGGTTGTTTCTGCTGTGCTTGGCCACACAAGAAGCATCAGGCTGTGCTCCGAGGCCAGTTTTTACCATCAGAGGGCCCAGGGGCAGGTCAGCAAGCATCCCAAAGCATCCTGAGCTCTGCCTCTGCCTGCCTCCTCTGCTGGCTGGCTGCCAGGCTTAGTCACGGAAAAGGCTTAGTCTCTGAAAAAGCCTCTGTAGAATCGGAAAGATGAAGTCACTGGATCTCCCCTGAGGGGTGGGTGTCATTCAGACTTCAGAGAAGATGGAGGTGTGTTTCTGCCCCTGAGCCACAGTCTGAGTCTAACCCAGATTTTCTCTGACCTTGGCAGGGCAGAGCCCCGAGTAGTCAGGTGGGTGGAGCCTACAGAGCCCAGTGATGGTGTCTGCTGGGAGCTCCGGGGGTGGGGGGGTTCTGTTGGCTCTCCTGGGAGGTCCCTGGAAAGTGGGGAAATGGCCCCATCCCAAAGCCAGTCACCGACAATCCCTGCGTCTGCCCAGTCTTCGAAGCCCTCGCCTGTGCTGCTGACTCCTCAGTGGGGCTGAAGATGCAGGGTGGGCAAGCAGGACTCCACAGGGTGTGGGAGTTGCCTTTGCCCAGGCTGACGCTGCTCAGAGGGGCGTGTTCCTCCTAAGAGAAATGGCTGCAGCAGTATCAGAGGACAAACTAACAGGGATCCTGGGGGCCACTCCCAAAGCCAGCCACCCCAGACTCTCCTCAGGAGACTCCAGTTCTCACCCTTCCTTCCAAGGAAGCCCAGGGTGAGTGGCTGCCGACAAAAAATTTGCACGTTGGCCCTTTAAATGGGTGGCTTTGAATCCAGCAGGCTCCACCTCTCCTTGGCAGACAGAAACCCTTTCCCTTGCACAGCTGAATACTATGTCGGTGCCTGTTCCTGGCTTGGCTCCGGGCTGGGGAGCCCCATCTAGGTCCAGGCTCCACACCTCTCAGGGGAAGCCTCCCACAGCTGAGGCAGCCCTCCGTAGCCTCAGCATGCTGCCTGTGGGAGCAAGACAGCCCTTTCGTGACTCTGCCCTTCCTACCTGTCTTGATGTGGCTTCTGCAGTCCTTGGGAAAAGTCTCCTCTTCAGCCCTGGCTGGTACTCTCCATGGTTAGAGAGTCAGCCCGTGCACCAAAGGCCTCAGGTTTGATTCCCAGTCAAGGGCACCTCCCTCAGTTGCAGCCTCGATCCCCAGCCCCTGCTGTTTTTCTCTCTCTCACCCCTGTCCCTCCCTACCACTTTCTCTCTAAAAATATTAATGAAAAAAGTGTTCTTGGGTGAGGATTAAAGTAAAAGTCTCCTTTTACTAACTGGAGATGATCTCCTTCAGATAGTAACTCAGGGGATTTCCCCCAGTTCAGCTGTATCCCCCAGTTTGGTTCTGGGAGGCACTGCAAGCGAGATCTGCCCACCCCACTGCCCTCCCTGAGTCCATGCTCTTTAGTGTCTTCCGTAGAACTAAGTCGGTGTCTGATTTTGTTTTTAGGTCCCTGGCAATGGCCCGTGGCGGGCTTTCTTGTCTTGTTATTCACAGTGGCTCTCATGCCCTCACTGAGGAACCTGCAGTAAATGTTGTGGGGCTCTCGGAGGCAGAAAGGGAGGGAAAGGGGCGAGTGTTGCAATATTCCACGAGTATTGGCGCCTTGTTGGAAACAGAACAACCAGAGAAAGGCTGTTCCTAAGATGACTGCACAAGGATCCTGTGGTCCAGACGAATGGGAGAGGGAGAACTGACGTATGTATCATCAGCACACTGCCAGGCCCAGCACCCTCGCGGCCCTGGGTCCAAGCCAGGGCTCTGAGTTGAATCCTAACTGCACCACTTACCTGTGTGAGTGACTAGAGATGGGCGACTCAAACTCTCTGAGACTCAGTTTCCTCATCCATAAAATGAAACATCATAGTACCTCTCTATCACATGGCCTTGTGGTGACTGACTGTGACCATGCCTTTGATCACAGCACCTGACAAAGAGTTAGAGCTTAATAAATGCTACCTGTTATTTTTATGAATGGAAAGGCCAGTCTGCAAGCTCCATATTAAACATCTGCTCTACTTTCTCCAAGCTTTCTCCAGAAAGCCCATAAATACGGATCTAGGTAAAATGCTGCAGTCAACACTTACAAGACTGGTGCCTGTTGCATGTCACAATCCAAGTAGGATGGGGAAGAGCAGAAGGCGAATAACTCTTCATCTGAAAAGCTGGCTTTGCCACTCTGAGCTCAGTTCCTTTCCTTTCACTTACCCTACCCCACATCCCATCGTCTCCATAGGAGGTGCTGAATAACTGGCATCGCTTTGTCTTTGGTGGATTCCCCCAGAGGCCAACCCTGAGACAAATTTGGGGATACCTGTACTCTGTTTGGGAAGTGAACCCAGGAAGTTGAGAAGAGAAGGGAAGGAAGGCGAGGCACCTTAATTAGTAAGGTCACTGCCTTTGGGGGTGCTGTGGAGCATGCCTCAGAGCTGTCTCACCCAAGAGGGGAGGAAGTTGAGAGTGAGCCACCAAATCTGGCCCATCCTCGGCTGAGGGCTACTCCCAAGAGCGTGCATGCCGACTCACGGTGCTCCTTGGCCAGAGCCTTGGTGGCAGTGGTAGGGAGCCATCAGGTGTGAAAAATCTGGCCCCACGGTGACATGGTCCTGGCCTGGCAGCTTCACCTACCCACTCCAGGACTGCTGAAGTTCTGAGAAACTCTTTGCATTATACAGACAACTCCGCCGTGTGTTACATGTTTAGTAATTGCCACACCTGATGGGGTGATTTCATGTCATCAGCATGCCCCGGAGCCTGGGTCTTGCCCTCCAGACAATGTGATTTCTGCTACCTGCTAACACAGCTACCCCGAACAGACGGTCTTTCCTTGAAGGGAGTTACAGAGGCCACATGCCAGGGCCCACTCCCTCTCTGAGGCCCACCAAACTAGCCACGTCTGGTGCGTGGGGTTTCAAGGTGGTAAGCAATGAGCTGAGACAAGCCATTAATCTTCTTATAGTTCACCAAGAACCACAGCTTTCGGTCCAGGTGACCTGATAGGGCTGGACTGACAACCAGAGTACAGCAATGTCTCTGGCATGGGGATACCATGAGCCTGGTATCCAAGACCATGCTCAGGGCCTTTCTGTGTTTCTTTGTTCTTTTAATGACAATAGTTATCATTCATTGAGCTATTTCTACATGCCAGGCACTGAGCTAAGCACTTCTCATATGTATAATGTCAAAAGACAAAGGGTGGTGTTACTCTTTTACAGCTAAAGAAATATAGGCACAAAGTAATTAAGTAACTTTCCCCAAATCACAGAACAGATAAGTAACAATACAGTTTAACCTAGGTCTCCCTGACTCAGAACCATCAGTTTAACCACTACATTATATTTCATTTTTAATCTTTTTTTTTTTCTTTTTAACCTGAAGTGTTATTGTGAGGCGTATGGTAGTGAACTGGCTCTGGGGAGTGAGGGGCTGTGTGCAGGGACAGAGACTAGCCCTGATTTGTAGCATTTGCTAATTTCTGTGGTATAAATACCCCACCATGTCCAATTTCAAGATACCAAGGGTTTAACAATCAGTTTACAAAAATCCTGAATATTTAATAATTGGTTCTCATAGGCCTGTATTCTGTATTTTTCTGTGTATAAGATGCTATTTTTTTCTAAAATCTTTAGACTGAAAATTGAGGGGCATCTTATACACGGAAGTCAGCCGAGGAGCGAGCCGCGTGGGTGTGTGACTGCCCATACCTTGTCAAACAGGCTTCCTCCAATCACGAGCCTTATTGTTACTGACGTCAGCTGATGCTGTAATTGGAGATGGAGGTGGAGAGTGTGCAGATGCAAAAGGGACCTGAGCATTCTGAGCCCATAAAGATGTCAAAAAAAATAAAAAGATAAAATAGCAGTAAGTGATTGTCTCACTCTGCAAAATTCAAACTGAATGTAATCAGCTGTGCAAAAGAGCAGGGAAATAGAGGTGCAGAGAGACAATTTGGACCTCCTCCCACTGAGTGTATGATCAGACAGTGGAGAAAACAGGAAGGACAACTCCTTAAGATGCCAAAAAAGAAGAAGGCCTTAAGAGGAAAACCAGCAAAATGGGCAAACTTGGAGCAGAGGCTTAAGACTTGGATTGTGGAGCAGCGCCAGAGTGGCTGATGTGTGTCAACCAAGCTTATTCAATGTGAGGCAAGAATGTTTGCAAGATAAATGAACATTGTTGATTTGACAGGAAAGGCAAAATAAAATGAGGAGAGAAGGGTTGGCCATGAGAACATGAACAAAGTTAGCTCAGGAAATGCCACCAGTTTATGAGGATGATCTCACATATATAGACAGTGACTCAGAAGACAGCAGTGACACAATAGAAGTTGGAGAAATTGACATGTCTGGAACTAATAGTGATGAAGAAGAGAGTAGTGATGCAACAGAGGCTAAATAAAGTGATATGCTGCATAGTATCATATGTAAACATTATCTGAGGTAATCTATCTATATAAAAGCCTAAGTGACCATCGCAACAAAACGGACGACCGAACAGGCTGCGTGGGCGACCAGGCCGGCAGGGGAGGGGGCAGTTGGGGACAACCAGGCCGGCAGCAGCAGGGGGGGCAGTTGGGGGCGATCAGGCCAGCAGGCAGAGGCACTTAGGGTTGATCAGGCCAGCAGGGGGCAGTTAGGGGCGACCAGGTAGGCAGGCCGAGTTGGTTAGGGGTGACCAGGCTGGCAGGGGAGGCAGTTAGGGGTAGGCAGGCAGGCAGGTGAGCAGTTAGGAGCCAGCAGTCTAGGATTGTGAGAGGGATGTCCTGGGGATCGGGCCTAAACCGGCAGTTGGAGATCCCCCGAGGGGTCTCAGACTGAAGAGGGTGCAGGCTGGGCTGAGGGGAACCTCCCCCCCATGCACGAATTTTGTGCACCGGGCCTCTAGTTACTAGATAAAAATACGTTGTTTTATGTTTAAAACTAGAGGCCTGGTGCACAAAATGAACATTGTTGATTTTACAGGAAAGGCAAAATAGTGCTTCAATTTCAATAGACTATGTGCTCCATGAAAGCAGGGAGAGTGGCTGTTTGCACTCGCCCTTTTATCCTCTGAATCTAGCAGTGTCTGGCACACAGTTGCTGCTCAGTAATCATTGTTTGAATGAACTACTGGAGAGCAGACACTCTCAGAGCTCTGTCTAAGCTCTCACATTCCATTAGCATTTGCACATCAGCTCCAGATGTGCTCTGGCCGCCAGCAGCCTGGGACCTGTGCCTCTTTGCTAGGGCTTTTTTTCCCCAGGACATCCCTCTCACAAATTCATGCACCAATTGGGTCCCTCGGCCTGGCCTGCAGGATGGGCCGAAACTAACTCTCTGACATCTCTCAAGGGGTCCTGGATTGCAAGAGGGCACAGGCCAGGACAAGGGACCGCACCAGTGCACAATTGGTGTTGGGAGGGACGTAGGAGGGTGGCCAGCCAGGGAGAGATCATGGGAGGGCTCCAGGGCATGTCTGGCCCTTCTTGCTCAGTCCCGATTGGCCGGACTCCAGCAGCAAGCTAACCTACTGGTTGAGCATCTGCCCCCTGGTGGTCAGTGCTTGTAATAGTGACTGGTCAACTGGTTGATTGTTTACCCCCTGGTGGTCAGTGCACATCATAGCGAGCGACTGAGCAGCCTTAGCATATCATTAGTATATTATGCTTTGATTGGTTGAACAGATGACCAGACAACTGTACACTTAGCATATTAGGCTTTTATTATATAGGATATTGATTTCTTAATTTTGGATTGGAAAAGTGGGGGGGAGGAATATCTTATACATGGGGCATCTTATACACAGAAAAATATGGTAGCTCCAGTATACCACTGCTGATACCATGTCAGGTCCAGCCTGACGATTGAACCGGGCTGAGGTAGGGAGGTGGGATTTGAGAAGAGAAAGAAAGACAGGACAGCGGGATTCGGGAGGTCCATGAACTCTCGGGGAGCTCTGGCAACTTTTATTAGTAATACAGTGCTTTTTATACATAAGACACTAAGCAGGGAATCACTCACAAGGAAAACATTCTTTGTTTCTCTAAAATCACTACTGGAGGGATAAGTTGAAGGACAGGTTTCTTGTTACAATAAATCTCACTAGTTGGATACATATTTCTTGGTAAGCCATGAAAGTAGCTCTTATCCTACTGATAGCAGTCATATAAACAAGCCCTGGGAAAGCTCTTTAGGCAGGGGCTGCTCTCGTTATACTGATTAGTTGCCATCCAAACAGGCCTGGGAAATCTGTGTGGGTAGGGTGCCAGCCTTGCTAGCCCCTACAGGTGCAAGGACCGTGTCAGCTTACAGCCCGTTCCCCACAATACCACACTCCCACAGATCTTAATTATCAAGATTTCTAGAGAAATTGTTGGATAGATCCTTTCTAGCCATTCTACTCTTTAAATCTTGCCCCAGAGCTCTAGATTATAAATGAGACACCAACATTCATTCATTCAATATGAAGTGGCAAAAAGGCATGAGGGGCATAAAGGTGATTGAACACAGTCCCAGTCTATCTTAGGTTGTGCTCCCCAGAAACACATCTGGAGGCAAGGTTTTGGGTGACTTATAGGAAGTGCTGCAAGGAAAACTGATAGAGTGGTGGGAAGGGAGATGGGGCGGGGCAGGCGAGGGTGTGGTAGCAGCCAAGTCCTCGGAGAATGCCTTTGCCTCAGTCCTATTAGGGGGCTCTGGCAAGACAGTGGTATACACTCAGAGTGTCGTGATGAAGGGGGACAGGCTGGAGTATTTAACTTGCTACCCTCACTCATCAGTCATTGGTTAGGGCTGTCACCAGAAGGACATACATTTTCAGCACTTCCAGCTCCCCACTGACAAAGACAAAGCTGGGTCCAGCAGCCCTAGCAAAGAGGCACAAGTCCCAGGCTGCTGGCGGCCAGAGCACATCTGGAGCTGATGTGCAAATGCTAACGGAATCTGAGAGCTTAGACAGAGCTCTGAGAGTGTCTGCTCTCCAGTAGTTCATTCAACCAATGTTTACTAAGCAGCAACTATGTGCCAGACACTGCTAGATTCAGAGGATAAAAGGGCGAGTGCAAACAGCCACTCTCCCTGCTTTCATGGAGCACATAGACTACTGAGGGGCCAGTGCAATCCAGACTACAAGCCTTTTATTACAAACTGGATTAAAGGCATAAGAAAAAGCACAAGGTTATGGGAGAGTGCATAAGAAGACAGATGCTGAGTCAGGGATACAGGTGGAGTTAGGGAAGGCAGCCCTCATAATTTGACAGGGAAACCCCTGGCTTTCACCAAGGATCTTGAACTCTTGATGAGTCCTTCCTTATCTCTGAGCTTTTTTAGGTACTAGAAGGCCTGTGCAAAAACAAAGGTACACCAAAAACACAGATGATTTATGTTGATTAATGGTTCATGGTACATAAATCAACTACCCACAAGTACATCATAGTTATTCCTAATCAAAGCTCTGTGCATCACTATGGTCATTTCTAACTCCTCAATGTGCATTTAGTCACAGAGCTCTTAGGACTGCCATACATTTACTATGAAGCCTATAAGCTCGGGAGTCAGAGTGTCTGAGCTCACACCTGCTGGGTGACCTGTTAGCTGTGTTCCTGGGCAAGGAGCTCAGCCACCCTAGTCTCACGTTCTTCATTTGTAGCACAGAGTAAATAGGACCTACCTCTCACAGTTCATTGTGAAGAGTAGAAGAAAACGAGTTAACCTGTACAAACTGCTTAGCAGCACCATCTCTGGGCACATTCTAAGCACTTAATAAAAGGTGGCTCTTATTTCCATTATTGGATATATGACATGAAAGGATGTCCTTGATACTTTTTAAGTGAGAAAGTTGGTTTATGCATAAAATAGTTTAACTAGATGTACTCAAACTTGGATCTCAGAACTCTTTAAACACTTAAAATTATAGGGGGCCTGAGCAGGGCGGGGGTTGGCTGGGGACTGGACCCGGTGCCACGGGCCCTAACCTCCGCCCTCTGACCTTTTCCCTTGCAGGCGACCATGGAGAACATGTTGGCCGCTAGCTCGCCGCCCGTGGGGCCCCCGCCGCTGCCCGCGCCCGCCCTCATGGGTCTGCCGCCGCCTCCACGCTCTCCTCCGGGCTTCACGCTGCCGCCGCTTGGAGGCGGCCTGGGTGCTGGGGCCAGCGCGGGTCGAGGTTCAGAAGGGACACCGGGAAGTCTGCAGGGACCTCAGACGATGGGGCCTGTGGCTGCCTTCCCCAGCCCCGCACGTTGGAGGAGTGCCGCCGGAAGTGCAAGGAGCTGTTTCCTATTCAGATGGAAGGTGTCAAGCTCACAGTCAACGAAGGGTTGAGTAACCATTTCCAGGTGAACCACACAGTAGCCCTCAGCACAATCCGGGCATCCAACTACCCTTTCGGGGTCACGTACTGGGGACAAGGCAGCTGAGTCCCACAGAGGCATTCCCCGTGTTGGTGGGCGACATGGACAATAGTGGCAGCCTCAACGCTCAGGTCATTCACCAGCTGGGCCCCGGCCGCAGGTCCAAGGTGGCCATCCAGACCCAGCAGTCCAGGTTTGTGAACTGGCAGGTGGATGGGGAGTACCGGGGTTCTGACTTCACAGCAGCCATCTCCCTCGGGAACCCAGATGTCCTGGTGGGTTCAGGGAATCTCGAGGCCCACTACCTCCAGAGCATCCCGCCGTGCCTGGCACTGGGCGGAGAGCTGGTCGACCCCCGGCGGCCTGGGGAGGAGGGTACTGTCATGTCTCTAGCTGGGAAACACACGTTGAACAACTGGTTGGCGACAGTAACATTGGGCCAGGCGGGCATGCACGCCACGTCCTACCACAAAGCCAGTGACCAGCTGCAGGTAGGCGTGGAGTTTGAGGCCAGCACAAGGATATAAGACACAAGTGTCTCCTTCGGGTACCAGCTGGACTTGCCCAAGGCCAACCTCCTCTTCAAAGGCTCCGTGGACAGCAACTGGATCGTGGGTGCCATGCTGGAGAAGCTCCCTCCCCTGCCCCTGACGCTGGCCCTCGGGCCTTCCTGAATCACCGAAAGAACAATTCCAGTGTGGCTTTGGCCTCACCATCGGCCGAGCCCCTCCTGGCTCCTGCCTCCCACTCCCTCCCTCCTTGAGATTCCCTCTGCTACTCCCCCGACAGAGGGGAGACCGGCGTGCCCCTCCCTCTCCCTTCCCTCCCTCCTTGGTGGTCAGGGGGGCAGCGGAAAGGAGGGGGCCATCACCCCAGCAGCTGAGGGGGGAATTCTAGGACCACGGGTGCTTCAGGATTCGGAGCATTGGGGGCTGTGTGCCCAGTGGACCTGGGGCCCAGAAGGGGTTCTGGAATTGAGGGGCACGCCAGATTCTGAGCACCAGGGGCAGAGGCTGCCAGACAACCTCAGGGAGGAGGTGGGGCATCACCACCACCCCCACCCCGAAGATCTTGGGGCCCCGACCCGAGGGGGCAGCAAGAAGAGGAGCTTCCCCATCCCAGGTCTGCCCCCCACCCACTTTCCCATCCACTCCTCGGTATAAATCATGTTTATAAGTTATGGAAGAACTGGGACATTTTACAGAAAACAAACAAACAAAAAATATACATGAGAAAAAAAATGAAATCATAGAACTCTGAAAATCTTTTAAAATGTGAGTTTAAAATATTAATGAATGAATGAATTAAAAGGACAATAAATCCATTACGTTAACATCTTTTCTCCCCGCCGCCCTTAGTGGGGAGAAGGCAGGGACTGGCCCCAAGGGGGTGCGATGAGTGAAGAAGGTCCACAAAGGAGCAGGACCCGCCCCGAGAGCCTGCCGGCAGCCCTCCCGCACATGCGCACAGGCGTAGCAGGCCCCCCCTCGGCGGGGCGCCCAGCTCCCCGCCTCCGGTCCGGCTTCTCCCGGGCTTCTCCCGGGAAGACTGAGCGGCCAGAAGACGCTAGTCCTTGTGCGAGCCCGCCAGTCAGCCCCGTGCCGCGTCCCCGCCCCACCCGGACGGCCTGGGCCGAGGGGAGGGGAGTGGTGAGGCGGGGCCGGGGGAGGGAGGCAGAGGGGGAGGCCCCCCCCGGGGGAGGGAGGCAGAGGGGGAGGCCCCCCCAGGGGAGGGAAGGCAGAGGGGGAAGGCCCCCCCCATGGGAGGGAAGGCAGAGGGGGAAGGTCCCCCCCCCCCGCGGGGGAGGGAAGGCAGAGGGGGGAGGCCCCCGGGGGAGGGAGGCAGAGGGGGAAGGCCCCCGGGGGAGGGAGGCAGAGGGGAAGGCCCCCCCCATGGGAGGGAATGCAGAGGGGGAAGGTCCCCCCCCCCCCCCGGGGAGGGAAGGCAGAGGGGGAAGGCCCCCCCAGGGGAGGGAGGCAGAGGGGGAAGGCCCCAGGGGGGGGAGGCAGAGGGGGGGGCCCCCCGGGGGAGGGAGGCAGAGGGGGAAGGCCCCCGGGGGAGGGAGGAGGGGGGAGGCCCCCGGGGGAGGGAGGCAGAGGGGGAAGCCCCCCCGGGGGAGGGAGGCAGAGGGGGAAGGCCCCCAGGGGAGGGAGGCAGAGGGGGAAGGCCCCCGGGGGAGGGGGCAGAGGGGGGAAGGCCCCCCCCATGGGAGGGGGCAGAGGGGGAAGGCCCCCCCAGGGGAGGGAAGGCAGAGGGGGAAGGCCCCCCCCCCGTGGGGGAGGGAAGGCAGAGGGGGAAGGCCCCCGGGGGAGGGAGGCAGAGGGGGAGGCCCCCCCCGGGGGGGGGAGGGAGGCAGAGGGGGGGCCCCCGGGGGAGGGAGGCAGAGGGGGGAGGCCCCCCCCCCCCCCCCCCCAGGGGAGGGAAGGCAGAGGGGGAAGCCCCCCCCCCGCGGGGGAGGGAGGCAGAGGGGGGAGGCCCCCGGGGGAGGGAGGCCCCCCCCCCCCAGGGGAGGGAATGCAGAGGGGGAAGGCCCCCCCCAGGGGGAGGGAGGCAGAGGGGGGAGGCCCCCCCAGGGGAGGGAGGCAGAGGGGGAAGGCCCCCCCAGGGGAGGGAATGCAGAGGGGGAAGGCCCCCCCAGGGGGAGGGAGGCAGAGGGGGGAGGCCCCCCCGGGGGAGGGAAGGCAGAGGGGGAAGGCCCCCCCCCCCCGGGGGAGGGAGGCAGAGGGGGAAGGCCCCCCCAGGGGAGGGAGGCAGAGGGCAGGGGGAGGGAGGCCCCCCCCCGGGGAGGGAGGCAGAGGGGGAAGGCCCCCCCCATGGAGGGAATGCAGAGGGGGAAGGTCCCCCCCCCTGGGGAGGGAAGGCAGAGGGGGAAGGCCCCCCAGGGGAGGGAGGCAGAGGGGGGAGGCCCCCGGGGGAGGGAGGCAGAGGGGGAAGGCCCCCGGGGGAGGGAGGCAGAGGGGGGAGGCCCCCCCCATGGGAGGGAATGCAGAGGGGGAAGGCCCCCCCAGGGGAGGGAAGGCAGAAGGGGAAGGCCCCCCCCCCCCGCGGGGGAGGGAAGGCAGAGGGGGAAGGCCCCCGGGGGAGGGAGGCAGAGGGGGAGGCCCCCCCCCGGGGGAGGGAGGCAGAGGGGGGAAGGCCCCCGGGGGAGGGAGGCAGAGGGGGGAGGCCCCCCCAGGGGAGGGAAGGCAGAGGGGGAAGGCCCCCCCCCCGCGGGGGAGGCAGAGGGGGGAGGCCCCCGGGGGAGGGAGGCAGAGGGGGAGGCCCCCGGGGGAGGGAGGCAGAGGAGGAGGCCCCCGGGGGAGGGAGGCAGAGGGGGAAGGCCCCCCCCCATGGGAGGGAATGCAGAGGGGGAAGGCCCCCCCAGGGGAGGGAAGGCAGAGGGGGAAGGCCCCCCCCTCACGGGGGAGGGAAGGCAGAGGGGGAGGCCCCCCCCCCCGCGGGGGAGGGAAGGCAGAGGGGGAGGCCCCCATGGGAGGGAGGCAGAGGGGGAGGCCCCCATGGGAGGGAAGGCAGAGGGGGAGGCCCCCATGGGAGGGAAGGCAGAGGGGGAGGCCCCCATGGGAGGGAAGGCAGAGGGGGAAGGCCCCCCCCCCCGGGCGGGGGAGGGAGGCAGAGGGGGGAGGCCCCCGGGGGAGTGAGGCAGAGGGGGAGGCCCCCCGGGGGAGGGAGGCAGAGGGGGGAGGCCCCCGGGGGAGGGAGGCAGAGGGGGAAGGCCCCCCCCCATGGGAGGGAATGCAGAGGGGGAAGGCCCCCCCAGGGGAGGGAAGGCAGAGGGGGAAGGCCCCCCCCCCGCGGGGGAGGGAAGGCAGAGGGGGAAGGCCCCCCCCCGCGGGGGAGGGAAGGCAGAGGGGGAGGCCCCCATGGGAGGGAAGGCAGAGGGGGAGGCCCCCATGGGAGGGAAGGCAGAGGGGGAGGCCCCCATGGGAGGGAAGGCAGAGGGGGAAGGCGCCCCGAGGGAGAGGAGTTGCAGAAACGCCCCCTGACTTGGTAAACTGGGGTCTTGCGTACAAAACAGCCTCCACACATTTGAAAAACATACTTTCTGGGCGTCTTGGGCGGCCACAGGCCCTGGACTAAGTGACTTAATCAACGGGACTCTTCCTTCGCGCCTCCTGGAGGTCGGAGCGCCGCTGAGGGCGGGTTTGGCTGCAGACTGCCGTCTTCAGTGATCCTGAGCTGCCCGCCGGAGAGATGGCCCTGCCCTGCTTCTCGCCAGAAGGCCCTGGGCTCTCGCTTGCCTCCTGCATCAGCCAACCGTCCAGGCTGCCGTGCGGGAAGGCCCCTGAGTACCGGGAGCTTGTCCTGTCTAAAAGGTCAGGACCCGGATGTGCTCAGCCTCCGGAGGGGCCTCGCTGCGCCAGCACCAGCGGGTAAGACAGTCCTTCCTGAGCCTCCCGGGGTTTGCTTGGTGGCTTCCCACCAGCCTGGTGTCTGCCACCACATGGCCACATGGCAGAGAGCGGGGCGCCGGCGCCCTTGTTGAAGGGCTCTATTCCCCCTTACAGGGCCCTAATCACCTCTCAGTAGGATAGGTGGTTAGGGTTTCAACACATAAATATTGGGAGGACACAAACATTCAACCCGTACCACATATATCATAGTTTTACGAAAAAGACTACATTTTTCAAGATAATGAAATTAGTAAAAGTAGTGAATTGTTTTATATTTTTGCAGATCTTTTCAATGTCTGTCTTAATTAAAATAGCCACAGACTTCCAGTCAAAATGGCGACATAGGTAAATGCTGTGCTTGCCTCCTCCCAGCACCACATCAGAATTACAGCTAAACTACAGAACAGTTATCATGGAGAGTCACCTGAAGTCCAGCTGAACAGGCCTATAACTAAGGACATAAAGGAGATACTCGAGACTGGTAGGAGGGGTGCAGACACAGAACCAATCAGGCCTAAACCATCAGTTGGACATCCCCTGAGGGGTCCAGATTTGAGAGGGTGCAGGCTGTGCTGAGGGACACCCCCCTCCCAGAGCACAAATTTCATGCACTGGGCCTCTAGTGTTTTGTGTGTGTGTGTGTGTGTGTGTGTGTGTGTGTGTGTATATATATATATATATATATATATATATATATATATATATATCCAGAGAGATATCTTCGCTGCAGAGGCCTCCCTCTGGAATGAGGGGGCCAGCCCCACACCAGACTTCTCATTCTGGAACACCATGTCGGGAAGGAGGCACCATAGGGTCTGGCTGTGGAGATCAAAGGGGATTGTGTATGAGTAAGGCGGAGGGCTGTTGGAGACCTGTACACTCACACTGAGGGGCCTGCATACAGACTCGCTTGCTCATTTTTAAAATGAGGATAATTTAAGGGACCTCTGAGACAACATCAAGCATAACAATATTTTCATCATAGGGGTACCCAAAGGAAAAGAGAGAAAGCAAGGAGTTGAAAAGCCTTTTGAAGAAATAATGACTGAAAACTTCCCAAACCTGGTGATGAAAAGACATACAAGTCCAGGAAGCACAGAGACTCCCAAGCAAAATGAACCCAAAGAGGCCCACATCACAATACGTTATAATTAAAATGCCAAAGATTAAAGAGAAAGAATCTTAAAACTAGCAAGAGATAAGCAGTTAGCTATGTATGAAGGAGCTCCCATAAGATTGTCAGCTGATTTCCCAACAGGAAAATTTTAAATAAACTAACCTTACACCTAAAGGAACTAGAAAATAAAGATCAAACCATGCTCAAAGGGAGAAGAAAGAATGAAATAATAAACACTAGAACAGAAATAAATGAAGTAGAGTCCTAAAAAACACTAGAAAAAAATCAATGAAATCAGGTGCTGGTTCTTTGAAAAGATAAACTCAATAAACTTTTAGCTAGACTCATCAAGAAGAAGAAAAAAAGAGATGGCACATATAAATAAAATCAGAAATGAAAGTGGAGAATTGACAATTGACACCACAGAAATACAAAGGATTAGAAGAAATATTGTGAACAATTATATGCCAACAAATTGGGTAACCTGAAAGAAGTGGATACATTCCTAGAAACATACAATCTCCCAAGACTGAATTGGGAAGAAACAGATAACCTGAACAGACCAATAACTACCAATAAATTTGAATCAGTAATAAATACTTCCAACAAACAAAAGTCCTGGATCAATGTCTTCACAGGTGAATTTTACCAAACATTCAAAGAAGAATTAAGTCCTATCCTTCTCAAACTATTAAAAAAAATTGAAGAGGAGGGAAGGCTCCCAAGATGATTTTATGAGCCCAGCATTACCCTGATACCAAAACAAGGCAAAGACTCTACCAAAAAAAAGAATTATAGGCCAATACTCCTAATGAACATAGATGTAAAAATTCTCAACAAAATGTTAACAAAACCAAATTCTGCAATACATTAAAAAGTCATACACCATGATCAAGTGGGGTTTATTCTTAGGGTGCAAGGCTAGTTCAATATCTGCAAAACATGACACAACACATAAAATGAAGGATAACAATCGTATGATCATATAAATAGATATAGAAAAAGCATTTGACAACATCCATCATCCTATATATAATAAAGAGGTAATATGCAAATTGACTGTCACTCTAACACACAAGATGGCCACCCCCATGTGGTCAAAGATGGCTGCCCCATGTGGACACAAGATGGCTGCCACAAGATGGCCAGCAGGGAAGGGCAGTTGTGGGCAATCAGGCCAGTAAGGGAGGGCAGTTAGGGGTGAACAGGCCGGCAGAGGAGGGCAGTTGGGGGTGAACAGGCCTACAGGGGAGGGCAGTTACGGGGGACCAGGCCTGCAGGGGAGGGCAGTTGGGGGCAACCAGGCCTACAGGGGAGGGCAGTTGGGGGGGACCAGGCCTGCAGGGGAGGGCAGTTAAGGGGAACCAGGCCAGCAGGGGAGAGCAGTTAGGGGTGACCAGGCTGGCAGGGGAGGGCAGTTAGGGGTGACTGGGCCAGCAGGAGAGGGCAGTTGGGGGAAACCAGGCCAGCAGGGCAGGGCTGCTAGGGGCGACCAGGCCAGCAGGGAAGGGCAGTTAGGGTGACCGGGCCAGCAGAGGAGGGCAGTTAGGGGCAATCGGGCCGGCAGGGCAGCAGTTAGGCGTTGATCAGGCTAGCAGGGGAGTGGTTAGGGGATGATCAGGCTGGCAGGCAGAAGTGGCTAGGGGCAATCAGGCAGGTAAGCAGGTGAGTGGTTGGAAGCCAGCAGATTGTGAGAGGGATGTCTGACTGCCCATTTAGGCCCAACAGGATCTGGCCTAAATGGGCAATCAGACATCCCTCGAGGGGTCCCAGATTGGAGAGGGTGCAGGCTAGCTAAGGGACACATGCCACCCCCCCCATGCATGAATTTCATGCACTGGGCCTCTAATATATATGATAAAAAACTCTCAGCAAAGTGGGGATAGAGGGAACATATCTCAACATAATAAAGCTCATATATTGCAAACCCACAGTTAACATCATACTCAACGATGAAAAGCTAAAAACTTTTTTATTAAGATCAGGAATAAGACAAGAATGTCACCAATTTTATTCATCATAGTATTAGAAGTTGTAGCCGCAGCAATCAGACAAGAAAAAGAAAAGCACCCAAATTGGAAGTGGAGAAGTAAAGCTGTCGTTATTTGTAGATAACATTATACTATATAGAGAGAACCCTAAAGAATACACCAAGAAACTATTAGAAGTAATAAATGAAATCAGTAAAGTAGCAAGATACAAAATTAACATTCAGAAATCAACTGTGTTTTTATATACCAACTAGAGGCCCGATGCACTAAATTCATGCATGGGTAGGGTCCCTAGGCCTGGCTGGTGATCAGGGTTGATCTGTGGAGTGACTGGCAGGGCGATCAAGGGGCCCCCACTGGCACCTGCCTTGGCCGGCCTGGTGCCACTCACCAACCCTGCCCCCCACTGCTGCTGCCACTCACACAGAGGTAGGTGACCGGTGGGGCAATTGGGGGCCCCCCGCTGGCACCCACCTTGGCTGGCCTGCGGGCTGGGGGCAGCTCCTGGTGGTCAGTGCATGTCATAGTGACTGGTCGTTCCACCAGTCATTCTGCCGTTTGGTCAATTTGCATATTAGGCTTTTATTTTATAGGAATGCATCAAAAGTAATGCAACACCAAGGAATAAATTTAACCAGGGAAGTAAAAGACCTGTGCTAAGAAAACTGTAAGACATTGAAGAAAGAAACTGAAGAAGATACAAATAAATGGAAGGATATACTATACTGAGGTATAAAAAGAATTAACATCATTAAAATGTCCATACTACTCAAAACAATCTACAGATTCAATGCAATTCCTATCAAAATACCAGCGGCATTTTTCACTGAACCAAAACAAATATTATTAAAATTTATATGGGACCACAAAAGACCCTGAATACTCAAAGCAATTTTGAGAAAGAAAAGCAAAGTTCACAGTATCACGCTACATCAATTCAAACTGTACTGCAAAGCTATCAACAGCATGATACTGGCATAAAACAGATAGACACACAGATCAATGGGACGGAATAGAGAGCCCAGAAATAAACCTGCACCTATATGGTCAATTAATCCATGACAAAGGAGACAAGAACATACAATGGGTAAAGAGTCTATTAATAAATGGTATTGGGAAAATGGGACAGATACATGCAAAACAATGGAACTAGACCACTTTCTTACACTGTATATAAGAATAAACTCAAAATCATTAAAGACTTAAATGTAAAACCTGAAACCATAAAACTCCTAGAAAAACATAGGCAGTAAACTCTCTGACATTATTCTTAGCAGAATCTTTTTGGATATGTCTCCTTGGACAAGAAAAACAAAAGAAAAAATAAACAAGTGGGACTACATCAAACTTACAATTTTTTACACAGTTTACAAAGCCACTAACAAAGTGAAAAGACAACCTACCAAATGGAAGAAGATACTTGTCAATGACACATGTGATAAGGGGTTAATATCCAAAATTTATAAGGAATTTACACAACTTAACACCCAAAACAAAAAACTTCAAACAACCTAATTAAAAATTAGGCAGAGGATCTGAATAGACATTTCTTCAAAGAGGACATACAGATGGCCAATAGACATGTTAAAAGACTAGAGGCCCGGTGCACGAATTCGTGCACCAGGGGGGTCCCTCAGCCTGGCCTGCAAGATCGGGCCGAAACCGGCTCTCTGACATCCCTTGAGGGGTCTCAGATTGCAAGAGGGCACAGGCCAGGCCAAGGGACCCCACCAGTGCACAATCGGAGCCAGGGAGGGATGCGGGAGGTTGGCCAGCCAGGGAGGGACCGCAGGAGGGCTCCAGGGTGTGTCCGGCCCATCTCACTCAGTCCCGATTGGCCGGACCCCAGCAGCAAGCTAACCTACTGGTCGAGCATCTGCCCTCTGGTGGTCAGTGCACATCATAGCGTCTGGTCAACTGGTTGACTGTCTGACCCCTGGTAGTCAGTGCATGTCATAGTGAGTGGTTGAGCAGCCTTAGCATATCATTAGCATATTACGCTTTGATTGATTGAACAGACGACTGGACAACCAGACACTTAGCATATTAGGCTTTTATTATATAGGATACTCAATGTCACTAATCATGAGGGAAATAAAAATTACAACCACAATGAGATATCACCTCACACCTGTCAGAATGGCTATCATCAATAAATAAGCAAACAGCAAGTGCAGGAGAGGATATGGAGAAAAGGGAATCCTCGTGTGCTGCTGGTGGGATTGTAAGTTGGTGCAACCACTATGGCAAACAGTATGAAGGATCCTCACAATTCTAAAAATAGAATTACCATGTTTATCCAAAGAAATCTGAAACACTAATTAGAAAAGATTTATGCACCCCCATGTTTATTGCAGTATTATTTACAACTAGAATTCTTGCACGATGGGGAGGGGGTCCCTCAGCCAGGCCTGCACCCTCTCACAATCTGGGACCCTTTGGAGGATGTACAACTGCCAGTTTAGGTCCAATCCTGGGCCTAAACTGGCAGTCAGACATCCCTCTCACAATCCTGGAATACTGGTTTCTAACTGCTTGCCTGCCTGCCTGGCTGCCTGATTGCCCCTAACCACTCTGCATGCAGGCCTCATCACCTCTAACCATTCTGCCTGCCTGCCTGATTGCCCCTAACCACTCACCTGCTTGCCTGATTGCCCCTAACTTCTTGCCTGCCTGCCTGATTGTCTCTAACTGCTCACCTGCCTGCCTGATCACCCCTAACCACTTTGCCTGCCTGCCTGATTGCCCCTAACTTCTTGTCTGCCTGCCTGAACATCCCTAATTGCTCGCCTGCCTGCCTGATCACCCCTAACCACATCTGCCTGCCTGCCTGATTGCCCCTAACCCCTCGCCTGCCTGCCTGATCACCCCTAACCACTCTGCCTGCCCGATGCCCCTAACTGTTCCCCTGCCTGCCTGGATGTCCCTAACTGTTTGCCTGCCTGCCTGATCACCCCTAACTGCATCTGCCTGCCTGCCTGATTGCCCCTAAACACTCTGCCTGCCTGCCTGATTGCCCCTAACCGCTCGCCTGCCTGGCTGATCACCCTTAACCACTCTGCCTGCCTGATGCCCCTAACTGTTCCCCTGCCTGCCTGATCGCCCCTAACCACTCGCCTGCCAGCCTGATCACCCTAACCACTCACCTGCCTGCCTGATCGCCCCTAACTACTCTGCCTGCCTGCCAGCCCCTAACTGCTCACCTGCCTGCCTTTCTGATCACCCTTAACCACTCATCTGCTTGCCTGATTGCCCCTAACCACTCGCCTACCCTAACCACTCACCTGTCTGCCTGATCACCCCTAACCGCTCACCTGCCTGCCTGATTGCCCCCTACCACCTCTGCCTCGGTCCCTGCCACCATGGCTTCATCCAGAATGATGTCCAGAATGACGTCCAGGTTATTTGGCTGTCTGGTCTAATTAGCATATTACGCTTTTATTATTATAGATAGCCAAGATATGGAAGCAAACTAAGTGGCTAAAGAAGAGGTGGTACATATATACAATGGAATAGTACTCTGACACAAAAAAAGAATGAAAGCTTGCCATTTGCAACAACATGGATGATCTAGAGGATATTATGCTAAGTGCATAATTTGGATACAGAAAAACAAATAGCATATGATTTCACTTATATGTGGAATCTAAAAGATTTAAAAAAAAAGAGAACAGACAAACCAGAAATAAAGTCATAAGTACAGAGAACAAATTGTAGCCAAATGAGAGGGGGGTGAAGGTATGAGTGAAAAGATGAAGGGATTAAAAAGTACAAATGGACAGTTTATAAAAATAGTCACAGGGACGTAAAGAACAACCTTGGGAATACAGTCAATAGTATTGTAATATCCAAGTATGTTGTCTGATGGGTAGTAGACTTATCAGGGTGATCATATTGTAAGCTATATAAATGTCTAATTACTATGCTGTACACCTCAAACTAATATAATATTACATCTCAACTGTAATTAAAATTGAAAATAAAAGTACATTAATAAAAGAAAAGAATCAGATTTTCTTATTTGTTTTGCATTCCATTTGTTGTGCTATGCAGTTTTAGTTGAAGTATATGGAAATAACTCTAGTTCACACAGTTGGCAAAGGAAGGAGAATTTTAATAGCCTTTCTAGATAATTGGGACATTTTGATACTGAACCAAAATTAACAAGTGGTAGTTTTTCAAAAGTTAGTTGCAATATGAAATTTGAAATCAAATCAGTAAACTTTTCCACCATGTTATAATAAAATCAATTGTTTACATTGTGGATCTTTTAAGCGGATCTTCACTTACGCGTGATTTTGCAGCAGCATGCAACAAACTTTTGGGAAATAGTCCTTCACAGCATTATGGAGACCTTTCAAGTGTTGACACATTTTATCGTACAGTATCAAAGGTCGTATCTGTTAATATCAGCACTGAGCTCATCCCAGAGTCTGTACAGAGAGCGCCAAGCACAGTGGAGGAACCCAGCTCTCTAAATGCCAATTTTTTGCTTGAGAGCTCATAATTTTCATTGGCAAGAAATTCCGTCAGTTGTTTTCTTAAAATGACAAACCACTTCATTAATTTTTTTAAAAAATGTCAATAGTGCTGAGGTTGAAAAAGCCTGGGTTAATATCTATATATATAAAGAGCCAGGGTCCGTAACATCCAAAACAACCGAAGGCTCGACCAAACGCTGGCAGGGGTGGGTGGTGGGGCGAGGCGGGCGAGGCTAGGTCATTAGCCTCTGGCCCAGGCCGTTCAGAGGCCTAACGACCTTGCCGCTGCCTTGGCAGTTGACTCCAGCAGGACCTGGGTCCCCCCCTCTGTGCACCAGAGGCCCTTTTCCTGATACCATGTTCCCAGGATCTCTCAGACCCATTTGTGGAAGTCAGGAAACACTGCCTGTGGTCATCCCACCCTGGGGACTTCCAGGGCTGATAACAAGGGTGGGCTTCTGTGGCATCCCCTCTGTTATGCGATCCAGGGTCGCTACATCCTAATGTTGACTCTGGAAGGACTTGTGTATCTGAGGTCCCACTCCCTATACCAAAGCCCCCCGAGTCTCTGAGACCCGGATGCAGAAATCGCACGTTGTCGTCATCCCGCCCTGGGTGGGATGGTTCTATTCTAGGGTCCAGGGTTCCTCCCTCCTCCTTCATGTTCCTCACCTTGAGCCCTGGCAGGTCCTGGGATCCTCCCTCGGTTGACCCAATGCCGGGCTCCTCAGACCAAGGCCTCACCGCCCTGAGTCCTCTGCAGGAAGTCAGTGTCCGTCACATCCGGTACCAAGCCCACAATTCCAAAGCCTGGTGGCAGGGGCTGAGATGGATTCCGTAGGGTCCTTCAGCCCTGCCTCTGATCCACAGGGCCTGGGCCTCCTGTCCTCCATGAACCTGAGTCTGCAATCCTCAGACCAAGGGTCTGACTACCCGAGTTCCCTGAGGAGGTGGGCGGGGGGAGGGGCAGTTTTCAACACACAAACAGGAAGCCCAATTTCGGAAATTTAAATTCCTGCCTCATTCACCTTATACTGTTAAACCCCAAATCTAGATACTATACCTACTATGATCACCCCCAAGATTTTAAACAAAGCTAAGATAACCAGTTGAGCAACTCTATTCATTAAAGACAGCCTAAAGGCAATGATTTTAACCTTGAAAACAGAAAGCCGGGGAGAGCCACATGGACAGTGGAAAAAGGGGGGTGAGAAGGAAAATTTCTCTGGTAGTAGCCAAGAAGTGAATGGTTTTCAAGGTGCATAAGAGCAACCCGTACTAGGGAAGCAGGATGATTCACATCTCCACAGAGACAGTCACATTTCCTTGAAAAGATTTTAGGTAAACCTTATGAAAACTAGCTAATGGTGAAGGATGAGAAAGAACAATGAACCACTGAAATGGGTGGCCTAGGGAAACATTTGGAGGAAGCATCATCTCCCTACCATGTGACCCATCAGAATTGAAGATGGGGTCAATAGGTTTGAGAAGGCTTAGGAGTGCTAAAGAAATGCCCCCTTTCTCTTACCAAAGCACCTCGGCCTCCTCACCCCTCCCATGGAACGGTCAGGATGGTGCTTTATGATATCTAAGTTTCTCTCCCAGAGCTACCATTAGCTGGAGGAGAGGCTTCCTCATCAATTAAAGCCTAGGGGGTGTGGGCCCTCATTGTCCTAGAGAAAAGCGTATGTTCAGGAGGCCTGGGGTAGGGCCCTGGGAAATTTTGACATGATGAAGATGACCAGGAAACCACAAACTCCTAGCACAGTTATGTAACAACAAACTGCATTCACCAAAAGAAGGTAAAAGAGGAAGAAGCCCTGTTAACCCAGCTCCAGTGTCTAGGATGAAAGGAACACACCCAAACTTCTCCTCCTCTTCTTTAGCAGCATATGTCCAAGACTTCCTGGTCTTGCCTGGCAGAGTCCATCCTCAACCCATACTTTTTCTCATGAAGATTTTTTTCCCTTTCATCCCAGCCATTTCCCCACAAACCAATGTCCTTCTGCGCTCACTCTGTTGTCCTTCCAGGTACTAAAGACATCCATGGGGGTAAAAAGATGTCTTTAAGGGAGTTCAAGGAAAGGAGCCTTTCCAAAAATTCCTACCCCTTCAAAAAAACCTATGAAAGCTATAAAGCCAACAATATGTGGCCATTTTCACAGGCCAAATGAGGAACTGAATAAAAATGATCCAGAAAAAGACCAAGACAATGTAGAAAATTTCACCACCTTTAGTGATAACTTGGGCAGCCAGTAACTTCAGAGCAAGGCCAAAGACCTCAGAACTATCTATGAAGTCTCTGAAGTCTGGCCCCCAAGAAATGCTGACAATGTGGAAACCAAATTTTACACCTACAGGGTACACCAATAGTGATGATTAAAATAAAATTGGTAAGTGGTTCACTTCCAGTGTAAGCATAATTTGCAGACAATTTTTACTAAATTTATTGGGATAACATCTATACTAATAAAAGAGTAATATGCTAATTAAACCAGGAGACCTTCCAGAGACCTTTTGGACGTCCTTCTGGACAAAGCCATGGTGGTGGGGCAGAGGCAGAGGCAGTTAGGGGTGATTAGGCCGGCAGGGGAGAGCAGTTGGGGGTGATCAGGCTGGCAGGGGAGGGCATTTGGGGGTGATCAGGCCGACGGGGGGGGGGGGGGGCGGGGAGGGGCAGTTGGGGGCGATCTGGCCGGCAGGTAGAGGCAGTTAGGGGTGATCAGGCTGGCAGGGGGGGCAGTTGGGGACCATCAGGCCATCAGGTGAAAGTGGTTAGGGGCAATCAGGCCAGCAGGCAGAGTGATTAGGAGCCAGTGGTCCACCCGGAGGAAGGCACCCTCGCACAGGATCGGGCCTAAACCAGCAGTCAGACATCCCCTGAGGGGTCCCGGATTGGAGAGAGTGCAGGCTGGGCTGAGGGACACCCCACCCCTGCTCCCTGCACCATGCAGGAATTTCGTGCACTGGGCCTCTAGTATTACATAAAAAAGACATTTATCACTTCCCATCCTGGATCTTAGTTTTACACCTGTCACAGGTACACTTGGAGGGACTGGAAGGGTTGTGTGATTTGTTCTTTACATTCCCAACCTTCTATGAGTCTGAGTGTTCTTCCATTGCTATGACCCTGGGCCTGGCCCTCTCATGCCAGCTCTGTGGCCCTGAGCCTGGGCCCTCTGAGCCTCTCCTTACACATAACCCTGGTGGAGCCCGACAGATCATGCAGAACAGAGGCCCAAGATCCAGACACCCCTGGGATCAAATCCTGGCATCAACCCTTGCCAGCAATGAGACATGGAGCAATTTTTTTTTCCTCTCTGAACCTCAGTTTCTCTGTCCATAGAATGGGATTGATAATAGAATCCCCATAATGACACAGTTATGAGGGTTTGAAAAGCCTTTAGCCCAGCAACTGGTCTATCACAGGTGCTCCCTCAGCATCAGCCCCAGGGCTCAGTGGGGCTTTGCCTGCTTCCCCACCAAGGGTCTGAGATTGGTAGACACAAGGGAACCTGTGAGAAATGGGCCCAGTAGACGTGCAGACGGTTCTCTCTGGATGCCGGTAACTCCAGGAACACATACTCCTGAATTAATCAGGAAAGAGGAGCAGGAAAGGAAAAATGAACCCACAGTGCAGGGCTCACCAATTCAGTGCCTCTGGTCTGGGGAGGGATGCAGATGGCAAGGTTAGTGAGTAAGTTAATTACTTAATTACTTGACTGACTGGTACAGAGATATGGAAACAAGAAATGCCTTCCTCAGAGACGGGGGGTGGGGTGGGGATGACAGCCTCAGGAGCCCAAAGCGCTGGGTTAAAATTCCAGCCTCGCCATGAACTAGCCTGGACAGCTGACCACGCTGCTTGGTTTCTCCTCGCCTCAAGTGCCCCCTTCTAGGAGTAGGAATCTGGAGATAATCCCCCTGTTCCCAGAGGTCACAGTTCTTCAGGGGTGTTGCGGGTAAAGACTCTCAGGGACACTCACACAGGAGGGATTCTAAGTGGCAGTGGTAAGGTTTATTCGCATGAAAAGAGACAGGACACTCTCAAAGGCAGAGAGCAGGCCAAACCAGCTTTTAACCCACAACCAGCCACACTGCCTATTGTCATGGGGTGGGGTATGTCTGTGCTGCGTGCCGGTCTGTTTACTGTGCTCACCAAGTACTGTTTGTCCTTCTTCGTGCCTCTCTCTATCCCTGCTCGCACACTGGTATAGGCCTCAGAAAAGTTACTGACCTGCTTGTTTGTTTGTTTTTGTCTTGCTTTCCTCACACATAAGCAGGTGGTTAGTAATGCTGGCCGCGTTGCATTGCTGCCGAGTTGGGTGGGTGAGCGTGAGTAGCATGGCCACAGCAGGGCCTGGCTTGTGCAGCCGGTGGCTGAGTTTGCAGCAGCTGCTGATGGGACTTGCCCCTGCTCTGCTTGCCTTGTCCTCTCCCCAGCCAGGCCTGCCTCCTGCCGCTCTGCGCCTCGCCCCCATGCCAGCCTCTGCACCAGCTGTGCCCTGGCCCCAGCACTTTCCCTGCCCTCATGTGTCTAATTAACCCCTGCCTATCTCTCAGCTACCAGCTCAATCAACTGAAATATTGCACTTTTCAGGAAAGGCAAGCTCTCTCCTCTTGGTGTCATAGGTGCTAACTTTGAGGCTGAAAGTGTGGAATGAATTCTCTGATTAGCAACACCTAGGTCATCTGTCCTCTTGGGACCAGTGCGAGAGGACCAGACCAGAGACCCATCAAAAGCCCCGGGGTTTTGAGAGGAGGGCTGGCAGTGCCCCAGGAGGAGGGAGCTGCTGTTCTTGGCAAACAGAACTATCATTGTCCAAACATTGTCCCAGGACACAGAAAATGCAATGTGTGTCTTAGGACAGTCACCCCAGAAGTCATGTGAGGACTGTCAACCTCTGGCCATTGGCACCAGTTCAAACAACAACAGGAATCTCCAATTTGGGGTGCGGTGAGGAAGGAAATTTATTCAGTGCAAACAACTTGCGGCATGGCTGTAAAACTTGGGTGCTTTAGCTCGGCCAGGAGACACATTCTTCAGTGAGAAAGGAAAGTAAGTGCCCCAAGCCAGAGGGGAGCTGGCTTATGTGGACAGAAGGCCCTGCTCCTGGTCCCTGATTGATCTGTCCTCATGCAAATGAGGGCTCCAAATTCTCACAGTTTGATTGGCCCAAAAGGCACTGTCCTGATTGGTTAGAATAGATAGGCCGCTCTGATTGGTCAGAGTTGATTGGACGGGGAAAGCCTCAGTCCTATTGGTTGAAATAGGATTCCAGGAAACCTTTATAAGGGCCGGCTCAGAAGGCCAGAGCTCGGCAAGAGGCAGTTTAGTGTAGAGGCCTGTCTGCTGTAAGAGGCCTCCTGTGCCGAGATGGCTGCTGGGCTCTGCTTTCTTCATTTGAGCCCCGTCACCACCAGGAGCCCTTGTTAGGCGCCTTTGTTTCTCGGGGTTCACCGGACTCACTGGGTGGGTGACGAGTGCTTCCGTTGAAGCGAGAAGGATGAGGACTGACGATTTGGGAGACATTTCAAAGGAGATAAACCAGAGAGGCTGCTAGCTTCTCAGCTCCATGGGCCCAGAAAGCCCAAAGCCTAGGCTCGAACCTCGCCTCTCCCTTCCCCATATCCAACCACTAGTGGGTCCTGTTGACTCTACCTCCAAGATAGATTCCCGCCTCCCGTCCAACAGTACCCCCCCCCCCCCCCGCCACTCCTATCCAGTCCAGGGGATGGCAAATGTTGCCTGTAAAAGCTAGAAAGTGAAAATTTCCAGCCTTTCAGGCCAGACAATCTGTGTTACAGTCGCTCAAACTTGCCTTTAGGGCAAAAAAGCCGTAGATGGGGCATGTCTGTGTTCCAGTAAAACTTGGTTTGAGAAAAGTGTGGCCCACAGGCTAGGATGTGCCAACCCCTTTTCAAACCTACCCCAACCGTGTCTGTCTGGCCAGTGCAAAACCTCCGAGCTGGTCTCCCTGCTTCCACGCCCCACATGGCAGTGCAAGTGATCAGGCAGCCACAGTCATGTTCTCAAGGCCCCAGACCATGACCCAGATGCCAGCCATAAAGGAGCTGAGCCTGGCGGGGTGCTGCCTGGGCAGCAGGGCAAGAAGTCACAGAGGAGCTGCTGCCCTCATGATGTCTGGTGACGAAGGCATTTCTGCCTTCCCCAGTTGACCTTTTCAAACGGGCGGGGGCCATCCATGCAGTAGTGGCACAGTGAACGGACCTGAGGCCCAGCTCTTCCTGGAGCTCCCCAGGGTCTGTCCTTCAACAGGTCCTCGGGGAGGGCCTCACGCCCTGCCGCCGCCCCACGTGGACAACCCGGGGCCCTCTGCCTGGACAGCCTGCAGGACAAGTGGTCTCCCTGTGTGGCGTCAAGGCCATTGTGCTGCCTGCCCAGAGCTGGCTCCAGACAAGCCTGCAGTCCTCGGGGAGTGCCTGCTGCAAGAAGGCCAGGCAGAGCAGCCTCAGCCCTGCCCCTGCCACTACCCCTGCCCCCCTCTTCCCTGCCATCCTTCATTTCCCCTAGATGGTCTGTCCTTGTCCTCGTTTCTGGAGAGGACTTGAATTTTGGTTGTGGTGTCACATTTGTTTTGTTTCTGCTTTTTAAATTAAGTCTCTGGTTGAGCCCCTGTGATGAATATATTAAACTAGTGGTCTGGTGCACAAAATTCGTTCATGGGTAGGGTCCCTAGGCCTGTCCATGATCAGGGCCGATCTGTGGGGTGACCAGAAGGGCAATTGGGGTCCCTGCAGGCACCCACCTTGTCTGGCCTGGCACCACCCACTTGCCAGCCCTGCCCCCCACTGCCACACCCGGTAGGGGCCTGCAGGCTGGAGGCAGCTCCTGCATTGAGTGTCTGCCCCCTGGTGGTCAGTGTGCATCATAGTGACTCTTTGTTATGCCGTTCGGTCTATTTGCATGTTAGGGTTTTATTATATAGGATAAGTACATTTTGGTTTCTGTTTTTAAAAAATCCTATATAATAAAAGGCTAATATGCAAATTGTCCCTTCCACTGGGAGTTCGACCAGGGAGCAGGGTTGGCCCGCCAACCACCTTCAGCCCTACTCCCCCCTCCCCTGGCTGGCCCAGCCCGATCGGCCCAGGGCGGGCTGGCTGGACCCCACCCATGCACGAATTTGTGCACCAGGCTTCTAGTAGATAAATAAAAAGTAATCAGATGGTGTCTCTCCCTGGCCTAAACTTGCCCTGTGGCTTCCCCATTGCCCTTCCCAGAAGACCCATCTCCCTGCCCCGTCTCCCCATCTCCCGTGCCTCCCCATCTCCCTGTGTCTCCCCATCTCCCTGTCTACCTGTCTCCTGTGTCTCCCCATCTATCCATGTCTCCCCGTATCTCCCCATCTCTCATGTCTCTCCATCTCCCCATGTCTCCCCATCTTTCTTCCTGCCATGACCCAATTCCCACTGACCTCACCCCGCCTGTGCACAGGGCCCCGCAGCCATGGCTTCCTTCCTGCTCTGCCCCTTCAGCTTCGCTGGAACATTCTCCCTGAGTCCGCCCCACTCACCCCCATGTCTGGGTCCTTTTCATCATTCAGCTCCTGACTCTCCCCCTCCCCCAGAAAACGCTCTTATGCCCACCGCTGCTGCCTCCCTCCCCGTGATGCCACTGGGTGTCCCCCAGCCTATCCGCCATGGACGTGGGCACAGCGTCCTGGGAGGAGCCCTCAAAGCTCTGCTCGCTGAACAGAGAGGCTGCTGACCTGTGTCCAGCAATGCCTGCTTCACGCCTGCTCCCCTCACGCTTCTCCAAGCCCGGCTCCTGCGCCCATCACTCCCTTGACGTGTGATGACACCAAGGGCTCACGGCTTGTCTGACCCTTGTGCTTGTCTGGGACCCTGTGCAAATGTGCTTGCCACCCAGGCCCACCCAGAGAAAGGTGCCCTCCCGCAGCTGGACTGGGGGCTGCAGATGGTCCCAGGAAGCACCCATCCCGGAACCTGACCTCGGTTCCCACTGCTCCTGGGGTGGGAGAAGAGTTACTTAGTTTCTTCGTTTTGGGGTTCTGTCCTTGTCCACCCACACTGCCTCCCTCCCATGAGGCCAGTGAGGCACAAGGCTGCGCATTTCCACCAAATGCCCTTCTCCCCTCCTTCCTCCTTCCCTCCTCCTGCTGTAGGCCCCGCCTTTCTTTGAGGGCAGGGGCCACCGGACTCTGCTTAGCTAGCCGGTTCCTTCTCTTCTTATGCAAGCATTCTGCGCCCCGGCCTGGCCAGAGGCCCATCTGCGGCCGGGCGTGGAGGCAAGCATCCCACCAGGCCGCTCACGCTGCCCACTCTCAGCAGCCACCCTGCCGCCCGCCCCCCCAACCCCCCACACCCCCCCCCCCCCGGACTGGGGGACTCTGGCAGGGCTGAGAGGACTGGGCGCCATCTGGTGGCTATGGGCGCCGCCATCTTTGTGATGGTTAATTTGCATATTACCCTTTTATTAGATAGGAAGGCTTCAAAATATAAATTTTTGGGGACACCATTCCATCCACAGTAGCTAGGCAGCACATCATTTGGCCGCTCCCTTCCTTACTCCCACCTCGAGTGCAGATATGATGGCTGGAGCGCAGCAGCTGCCTTGGAGCATGCGGTGACCTGAGAATAAGTGCCAGGTGCGGAGGATGGAGGTGGAGAAAGATGAAAGGGCCTGGGTTGACCTTGTGGAGCCACTGGTGCCTGGGTACCCGCCCCGCCCCCGCCAGATGCTGATGTAATTTGTCTTTGGGTGGCTTAGGCATCATGGTGTTTAAAAATCTCCTCTGGTGTCTTGGCCAGTGTGCTTAATGGTTAGAGCATCGGCCTGTGCACCAAAGAATCTCAGGTTTAATTCCTGGTCAAGGGAACATACCTGGGTTGCAGGTTTGATCCCCAGCCTTGGTCGGGGTGCATGCAAGAGGCAACATTTCTCTCCCTCCCTCCCTCCTTTCTTCCACTCTCTCTAAAAATCAATGGAAAAAATAGCATCTGGTGAGGATTAAAAAGATAAAAATCTCCATAGTGTGGTGAAGGCTTAGGAGAGGCGGGTACAGGGTGGAGGTGGTCAATGGGAGAAAAAAGGGGGGGAAACATCTGTAATATTTTCAACAATTAAGATAAATATTTTTAAAAGCTTCTCTGGTGATTTTAAAGTGTTAAGGTTGAGAACACTGTTAAAGAATAAAATCTTGTGTAAGAGAATACACTACATTTAAACTGTTACTTTACTTTTGTTATAGGAGACTAACAACTCCTAACAATTAGACATCTAATTTTGGGAGATGAGTCTTTTCTATCTAATAAATGTCAGGATTAAAATAAGCATTCACATATAAACTGGTGGCATTTTTATCAACGCGTGTATTTGTGGAAGTGAAACCCTCGGGTGAGGACCATTAGGGGCCAACAGGCTCTTTCCTTGTACGATGCCATGTCCCTCCGTGTCCCCAGCCCGATCGAGGAAAGGCCCAGAATAGCAGCTCTCCCCATTGGTGAGAGGACTGGTTTAAAGGCAGTGAGGGCCTGGGTTCGAATCCCAGTCCTGTCACTAGAAGCCGAGAGCCCTCGGGCAAGTCACCGAGGTTCATGGTTCCGCCCACGGCCCAGGACTATGTGAGGACTAACCAGCAGCACAGGAAAGCACTCGCATCACGCCTGACGGTGATTGCTCAGCACGAGGCAGCCGTCCTCGTGGGCTGGCCGCGGCTGGGCCTCCCCCTGGGTCCTTCCCGCCAGAGGAGGCTTGCCCCTGCGCTTCGGAAAAAGTGGGGAGCTAAGTGAGCAAACATGTCTGGAAGCAAAGCTGATTCCTTTCTGGGGAGACATCATCTCCTGGGGTCAGAGGTTAATGGGCTCAGAGGGTTCATAACAAGCAGTGCTCCAGACAGATTGGCTGAGCAGCTACTGTGTCTCAGACAGCTCCTCAGCTGTGTTCCCCTGTTTGCATGGCTGCCGAGACATCACTGGCAAGTGCCCTCAAAGATAACAGCCACTTACACCACACACAAGAGTAAACTCAAAATGGATAAAAGACTTAAGTCCAAGGCATGAAACCATAAGAATCTTAGAAGAAACCACAGGCAGTAAAATCTCAGACATCTCACATAGCAGAATTTTTGCCAATTCATCTCCTAGGACAAGAGAAACAAAAGAAAACATAAACAAATGGGACTACATCAAAATAAAGAGCTTCTGCACAGCCAAAGAAACCAACATCAAAATGAAAAGGGAGCCCACTGCATGGGAGAACATATTTACCAATGATATACCTGATAAGGGTTAATCCCCAACATATATGAAGAACTCATACAACTCAACAAAAGGAAGACAAACAATCCAATCAAAATGGGCAAAGGACCTGAATAGACATTTCTCCAAAGAGGACATACAGAAGGCCAAGAAACATGTGAAAAAATGCTCAAAGTTACTAATCCTCAGAGAGACGCAAATTAAAGCCACAGTGAGATACCACCTCACACCTGTCTATCATCAACAAATCCACAAACGACAAGTGCTGGCGCGGATGGGGAAAAAAGGGAGCCCTCGTGCACTGCTGGTGGGAATGCAGACTGGTGCAGCCACTGTGGAGAACAGTATGGTGTTTCCTAAAAAATTAAAAATGGAACTGCCATTTGACCCAGTGATCCCACTTCTGGGAATATACTGGTAGTCTAAAAACACTAAAACACCAAACAGAAAGGACATATGCACCCCTATGTTCATAGCAGCATTATTTACAATAGCTAAGATTTGGAAACAGCCCAAGTGCCCATCAGCAGACGAGTGGATAAAAAAGCTGTGGGACATTTACACCATGGAATACTGTGCAGTTGTAAAAAAAGAGGGATCTCTTACCCTTTGGGACAGCATGGAGGGACCTGGAAAATATTATGCTGAATGAAATAAGCCAGTCAGAGAAAGACAGATATCACATGATCTCACTTATCTGTGGAATCTAATGAATAAAATGAATTGACCAACAAAATAAGACCCAGAGCAGGGAGGCATGGAACAGACTGACATACCGCCATGTGGGGGTGGGGGGACGAGAAGAGATAAACCAAAGGACTTATATAATTACTTGCATAGCCCACGGACCCGGGCAATAGGGTGGTGAAGACCTGGGGGTGTGTAGGGGCTGGGAGGAGGGAGTTAAAAGCAGGGGCAGGGGAATGGGAATGGGAGACATCTGTAATACTATCAACAACAACAAAAATATATATGTACTAGAGGCCCGGTGCATGAAATTCGTGCATGGGGGGTGGGGAAGTGTCTCTCTCAGCCCAACCTGCACCCTCTCCAATCTGGGACCCCTTGGGGGATGTCCGAGTGCCTGTAAACAGGCAGTCAGACATCCCTTTCACAATCTAGGACTGCTGTCTCCCAACTACTTGCCTGCCTGCCTTCCTGATTGCCCCTAACCACTCTGCCTGCCAGCCTGATCACCCCCTAACCACTCCCCTGCCAGCCCGATCAATGCCTAACTGCCCTCCCCTGATACCCCGGTCACCCCCAAATGCCCTCCCTTGCATATTCCCTCTTTATTAGATAGGGTTTTTTCTTTAGCATATTGGACAGTCCTAACTGGTTTGGCTCAGTGGATGAGCTGATTGTCTGCCGGCCAAGTGCCAAGGGCTCAGCACATTCACTTAACCCAGTGCCCTGCGGGCATGCGTGTGGCCGTTTCCTGGTTTCCTGGATGAGGCCCAGGGAAGCTGTCGGCTGTTAAGCAGTCTCCCAGGACAGGGCAGAGCTGGGATTTGAACGGACGAAGACTCTCTTCTTGACCAAACTCCTTAGGTCTGTCCCACCCAATCTTAGCTCATTTAGAGAGAACCCCATCCTATACCTGACTCCCTTAAGATCTCAGCAAGTCCCGCCTTTGATATATAAGGGCTTGGCCTTATTTTAGCGAGGACCCCCTGTCCCAGACGTCTTCCCCTTCGTCTTTTCCATTCCCCAACACTCGCCCTGCTTCTTGGCTATAAATCCCACCTGTTCTCGCTGGTTCCCTGTGGAGCCACGCTCTCTCCCTATGGCAACAGTCTCCTTCCCGGCTTTCCTGCTGTTCCAATGTGGGCCAGACTCATTTCTCTTTAAGAGAATCAGGCAGTTGGACCCTGGAATCAGTCCAACTGCCTGATTCTCTTAAAGAGAAATGAGTCTGGCCCACATTGGAACAGCAGGAAATCCCACATTGGAACAGCAGGAAATCCCACCAGACCAGTGCCGTCCAATAGAACTGTAATGCAAGCCACCTGTATCATTAAAATTTTTTGGTAGCCACATTAAACAATGAAAATGAAACATTTTCGTTAACAATATTTTAAAAAATATTTTTATTATTGAATATGTCATTTCAACATGTAGTTGGCACTAAAAAATTATTCACGAGCTACTTTACATTCTCTTTTCTCTCAAGTCATAGACCCAGTGTGCGTGGCACTATGAGCACATCTCAGTTTGGACTCAGTCTTCACTGCTGGCCAGTGGCACCTGCCGTGGCACCACCCAAGGGGGAAGAGTTGCTCGTGGGAGTGCCCAGGCAGAGGGCGCACGGGGAGGGAAGCGGGAGGCGAACACGGAGACAAGGAGCCTGGCTGAGCAGAGGTTCTGCGGGCGGCTCTGGGACAGGGCCCAGGAACCACTGTGGGGGTTGGCTGCTTAGGAGTTTGGTCGAGAGCTGGGAGTGTGCCTGGGATGGAGGTAAACACTGACCTTGAGTAGAAAGTGAAGACAGCAGGGTGTGAGCGGCTGGAGGAACTGGCTCCAGGCTGGGACAGAAGAGGCCTGTGTGGTTGGGAAAGGCAGGCGAGCAAGCAGCGAGGAGTGTCTCTCGTTGTGATGTGCAGGGACAGCACCAGGGACCCTGTTCAAAGGCAGATTCTGACTCCATTGGTCTGAGGTGACACCTGGACCCTGCATTTCTAAACAGCACCAAAGTGTGGCTGCCACTCTGCACGGGCCACACTGGAGCAGCACGGGCTAGAACACACAGACCCATGCTCTGGGTGACGGACAAGTGAGAAGGTAGGGGTCGAGGTTGAAACTTATCTAAGCTGTGGAATGCTCTTGGCTTGAGTTCCTTCTAAGTTGTGGCAATAATAATTGCAGCTTGCTCACTGAGCACCTACTGTGTGCCAGGCACTGTGCTATGTGCTTTATACCAGAGTCAGCCAATTATGGCTGCCAGGAAAAATCTGCCCCTTCCTGGGGGCGTAAATGAGGTCTTACCGGGACCCAGCCACACCCACAGGTTCACATATCGCCCCGCGCCTTCCTGTCAAAGCAGAGGCGAGTAGTTCACTGCAGAGACCAGGTGGCACAGCCTGTGTACCCGGGCCTGTATGGAGACATTTTGCTGACCCTTTGTTTGCACAGTGTGGTATTTAATTCTCATCAGATTGCCCTGGGAAGTCGGTAATATATGTCCCCTTTCACAGATGAGTAAACAAAGGCTTAGAGGAATCAAGGTACTTGCCAAAATCCCCGCAGCTCGTAAGAGAGACAGAGCTGGTCCTCAGACCCAGGCTCTCCACTGCACAGGCCTCAGGGAAATAGGAGTGAGCAGCAGAGGTCACGGTGGGAGGTCATTGTTTCTGCAAAGGGCACAGCACACATATTCCTTGAGCTCCTACTATGTGCCAGCACGGGCTCGCTGCTTCTGTTGCAGCTCTTGATCCCTCCCTGTCCCCTTTGCCCACCTCTGCACATGCCTGCTCCCGCCTAAACTCCCACGTGCCTCCGTCCAGGCCCACCCTGTCCCGGGGGACGGCGGTGGTTAGACACCCCTCTCCCCCTTCCAGAGGCACAGTTACAGGCTGTCCAAGGTGCCCGGGCACTAACTTGTCCCCACGTCACTTCCCCAGGCCCTACTTGCATTCAGGGTCATCTCCCAAATCAACGGCCTGTCCCCAGACCTGTAGGCTCTGCTCTCAGGCCGCCCAGACAGACACAGGACACGTGGACGCGCCGGGCTCACACCCTGCGGGTGAGGAAAGGCCGAGAGGTGGGAGATGGTCTCGGTGCGGGGCCCATGGCCTGAGCTGCGGTGTGCTCACGGCTGACCCTCACCAGCCATGGCCATGGTGGCCCAGAGCCTGCTGGGAGCAGATGGCGAGTCCATGGCTCAGCCAGCTGGGGTGGCTGCCCCAATGTTGTCCACATGTTAGAAGGGATTCAGCCTAGGAAGCCTGCGGGATAGAGGCCCACCGCCCTCGCGTGGCCCCTGGGTGGGCGAGCACCTCTCAATGACTGCTGCAGCCTCGGGCGCGGACTGAGCGGGCGTGTGCAGGCCTGCACCGGCCGGCCCAGGCCTGGTGACTGCCCGGGGTGGGGAGGTGGGCCTGCCGCCAGAGGGCAGGGGCAGCTCTCCCGAGCTCATCTCTGGGACCCAGCGCGTTAGCCACGCCGCTGTCCCCCCACTTTGTCCCCGGCCAGCACCTGAGCGAGCAGCCTGCCGGCCTGGCTGCCCCCGCTCGGGCCTGGCTGCTCTTTCATGCCATGGTCTCAGCCCCCATCTTGCCGCCTCTCTCCTCCGCCCTCACTGGCGCCCACTCTTACAAAGGCGGGGTCCGGAGGGGCCCGAGTCCTGGAAGCCCCTGGGCCCTGAGCAGGGAAGTCAGTTCCCGGGGCTTCGCATCTGCAAGTGCGGCGGTGGCTGCTGCGCAAACGGACGCCCATCGCAGGGCAGGGCTGGCCCTCGGGCGGGCACGCCGCGCCCTCCGCGCCTCCCTCCCTCCCTCTCCGGCGCCCAGGGAAGCCTGGTGCGAAGCAGGTCCCGCTGGCCTCGGGCCGTGAAGGGCAGGGCCTGCTCCTCTTGTTGGCGGCCGGCGCGGGGCAGGCGGCGAGGCGCCGGGCGTCTGGGGCTGCCTGCCGCCGGGCCCACCCACAGCTGCGGGGCCGCGGAGCGGGGCTGTGACAGGACGCGGAGCTTCTGGAAGTCCGTGTGCGGCTCCAGGCGAGAGCGAGGGCAGAGGAAGGGAGCCGCCTCGGAGGGCCTTCACCCGGGCGGCCTCGTCCCCCTCCCGCCCGCAGCCCAGCGCTCGCCGGGACCTGCACCCTGGGTGGCTCTGCACCCTGGGTGGCTCTGCACCCTGGGTGGCTCTGCCTCGGAGAAGCTCGTGCCACTCCAGCGCGCACGCTCTGCGGGAGGGGCGCCGCAGCACCCCGTCCTCGCCCGCGGGTCTCGCTGCTCCGCGCGGGCGGCCCTCCCACTCGCAAGCGCTGATGGGTGGATTTTCAGGAATTTTGAGAACAGATCTGAAAAACACAAACATTAATAGCAAACAATATAAACTCACAATAAAAGCAGCTCTGCCCAAAGCAAAGGTAATGACTACCCCACACCCATCACTTCCTGCGTGTTTGCTCCCCGGGCTCGCCTCCTGGTCCGCGGTCCCTGCGCTGTGGCCACGAGGGAGGACTTACAGGGCGGAAACGGGACCTCTGCCCGCCAGCCCGCGCCCCAGCCGTCACACCTGCCCGCAGCCGCAGGCCTCCTGTGGCAGGACCACCCGATGCGCTGCCACAGGCTCTGGGGGGGCCAGGGAACCGGGGTTCCAGGGAGCCCACGTGAGAGAGGGAAGGAGCGGTGCAGGGAGAGTGAGCAGGAGGCTCTCCCAGGGCCAGCCACGGAGCAGGCGCAGTGGGCCCAGGCTCATGCCAGCACCCACCCCCTTCATTCTTTTTTTCATTTTAATTTCTTTATTGATTAAGGTATTACATATTTGTCCTCATCCCCCCATTACCTTCCCAAACTCTCCCCCCCCCACCCCCCACTCATGCCCTCATCCACCCTGTTGTCTGTGTCCACTGGTTAGGCTTATATGCAGGCACACAAGTCCTTTGGTTAATATCTCCCCCTTACCCCCACCCTCCCTTACCTTCCCTGAGGTTTGACAGTCTGATCCATGCTTCCCTGTCTCTGGATCTGTCCCTGTACATCAGCTTATGTTGTTCATTATATTCCACAAATGAGTGAGATCATGTGATATTTATCTTTCTCTGACTGGCTTATTTCACTTAGCATAATGCTCTCCAGGTCCATCCATGTTGTTGCAAATGGTAGGAATTCCTTCTTTTTTACCGCAGCATAGTATTCCATTGTGTAAATGAACCACAGTTTTTTTAATCCACTCATCTGCTGATGGGAACTTAGACTGTTTCCAAATCTTAGCTATTGTAAATTGTGCTGCTGTGAACATAGGGGTGCATATATCCTTTCTGATTGGTGTTTCTAGTTTCTTGGGATATATTTCTAGAAGTGGGATCACTGGGTCAAATGGGAGTTCCATTTTTAGTTTTTTGAGGAAACTCCATACTGTTCTCCACAGTGGCTGCACCAGTCTGCATTCCCACCAGCAGTGCACAAGGGTTCCTTTTTCTCCGCATCCTCGCCAGCACTTGTCATTTGTTGATGATAGCCATTCTGACAGGAGTGAGATGGTACCACATTGTCGTTTTGATTTGCATTTCTCAGATGATTAGTGACTTTGAGCATATTTTCATATGTCTCTTGGCCTTCCTTCTGTCTTCTTTCGACAAGTTTCCATTTAGGTCCGTTGCTCATTTTTTTATTGGATTGTTTATCTTCCTTTTGTTAAGTTGTTTGAGTTCCCTGTAAATGTTGGAGATTAAACCCTTATCGGTGATAACATTGGCAAATATGTTCTCCCATGTAGTGGGCTTTCTTGTTGTTTTGTTGATGGTTTCTTTTGCTGTGCAGAAGCTTTTTATTTTGATGTAGTCCCATTTGTTAATTTTCTCTTTAGCTTCCATTGCCCTAGGGGCAGTGTCAGTGAAGAAGTTCTTTTGGCATATGTCTGAGATTTTGCTGCCTGTGATTCCTCTAGTATTTTTATGGTTTCCTGTCTTATGTTAAAGTCCTTTATCCATTTTTAGTTTATTTTTGTGTATGGTGTAAGTTGGTTGTCCAGTTTCATTTTTTTGCATGTGACCTATTTAAATCAATGCAGTAGTTAGGGTGTCAGCCTACAGACTAAAATCTGTCCAATTTTCCCAACACCATTTATTGAAGAGACTGTCTTGACTCCATTGTATGTTCATGCCTCCTTTGTTGAATATTAATTGGGCATAGTGGTTTGGGTCAATTTCTGGGTTCTCTATTCTATTCCATTGATCTATATGTCTGTTCTTGTGCCAGAACCAGGCAGTTTTGAGAACAGTGGCTTTGTAATACAGCTTGAAATCTGTTATTGAGACCCCACCTACTTTGTTCTTCTTTCTCAAGATTGCTGCAGCTATTCGGGGTCTTTTTTTATTTCAGATGAATTTTTGGAGTTCTTTCTAGGTCTGTGAAATATGCTGTTGGTATTTTAATGGGGAGTGCATTGAATCTATAGATTACTTTGGGTAGTATGGACATTTTGATGATGTTGATTCTACCAATCCATGATCATGGTATGTTCTTCCATCTATTTACATCTTCCTCTATCTCTTTTTTCAGTGTCCTGTAGTTTTCCTCATATAGGTCTTTTACCTCCTTAGTTAAGCTTACTCCTAGGTATCTTAATTTTTTTGGAGCGATGGTAAATGGGATTGCTTTTTTAATCTCTCTTTCTGTAAGTTCACTATTGGTGTATAGAAAGGCCATAGATTTATTGGCGTTAATTTTGTATCCTGCTACCTTACCAAATTCACTTATTAACCTTTTGCACTCGGATGTCAAGTGTGACTCGACACGGTTAGCATTAGAATAAATGAATCGAGAAAAAAGCAAGCGAGTGCAAAGGGTTAAATCTAATAATTTTTTGATGGAGTCTTTTGGGTTTTCTGTGTACGTATCATGTCATCTGCAAATAAGGACAGTTTTACTTCTTTTTTCCCCGATTTGGATGCCTTTTATTTCTTCTTCTTATCTGATAGTAATGGCTAGTACTTCTAGTACTATGTTGAATAGGAGTAGTGAGAGTGGGCATCCCTGTCTTTTTCCTGTTCTTAGGGGAAATGGTTTTAGTTTTTGTCCATTGAGTGTGATGCTGGCTGTGGGTTTGTCATATATGGCTTTTATGATGTTGAGGTATGATCCTTCTATTCCCACCTTGCTGAGAGTTTTTATCAAGAAAGGGTGTTGGATTTTGTCAAATGCTTTTTCTGCATCAATTGATATGACTATGTGATTTTTCTCCCTCAATTTGTTTATGTGATGTATCATGTTTATTGATTTGCGGATATTGTACCATCCTTGCATCCCCAGGATAAATCCTTCTTGGTCATAGTGTATGATCTTTCTAATGTATTGCTGAGTCTGATTTGCTAGAATTTTGTTGAGGATTTTGGCATCTGTGTTCATGAGGGATACTGGCCTGTAGTTCTCCTTCGTGTTGTCTGTATCTGGCTTTGGTACCACCTTCATTCTTATTGCTGCCCTGAGACAGCTCTGTGGGGCACCCACTATGCTGAGTGCCTTAAGTGTAAGTCTCATCAGTACCCCACCCGTTTTTCAGGTGAGGAGACTGAGACTCGGGCTCACATGCCTTGCCCAGGGGTCACATCCAGTGAGAGTTAGAGGCAAAGTTCAAACCACAGATGTGAGCTGACAGCAGAAGCCATGTGACCTCAGTGTAGCCACAGTGGCCGCCCGCCGGCACGAAGGAGGGGCTTCCCCACACGGGCTGCTGTCAGAGCAGTGGTGTGACTAGAGGTTATTTCAGCAGGAAAAACATGCTTAGGGCGGCCCCCAGCTGGCCAGGTGTGTGGAAGCCACACCCTGTGGGTCACAGAGCAAGGCTACCCCCGCCCCCCCACCCCCCCACTGGCTTGGCCTTCCTCTGTGGAGCTCAGTCAACGCACTCAGAACACATCGGTGAGAATGAGGGTGAGGATGGCGATGAGCTCCCAACATGGTCTGGAAGATTCAAATAAAATGACACAAGAAATTAGAAGATCTGCAGGAGTTGAACAAGAAAGCAAGTCACTCCTGTGGTAATGAATCTAGTTTACAAGCACGGGAGGGGGGCGGGGGGGGGCAAAGGCAGGCGCCAGCTGTGTACACGAAGCCGAGTCTGTTCTTGTCTGATTACTTATTAATTGTTGCATTATTTTCCATACGAGCCGCTGTACGCCACGTCTGCTCCACCCTGTATTTAGTTCAGGAGAGAGTAGGGGAACGTTGTGGGGGGCAGGGGCGCACAGGCGCAGCGAGGGATGGCTGTGGCTGGTGGGCTGATGTCACATGTGAAAGACTGGCCACGAGGCTGACTCTGGGAGTCACAGAAGGATGTTGAGGTCCAGAGAGGGGAAAGAAGCTTGGAAGGGCCTCCTTGAAAGCCCTCAGGGACCCCGGAGGGTCCTAACTAGGAAAGCATGCGCTGTGGGGTCAGCCAGAGGGCACCCCATCTGCTGGCCGCCCCTGGGGCTTGAGAGGACTTGAGGACACTCAGCCAGGCAGAGAGCCTTCCTGCTCTCCTCCCCCAGGCCCTCGGAGCTGCGTTCCCCAAACCGGGTCCGGGAGAATTCTGGAAAGAAATGTCTGGGAATTGCTGTATGTCGTAGCCTTTCCCACAGAGAAAGCTATGATCACGCTAAGGGCCCTGAAAAGTCCTACAGACAAGAAGCGTTTGTAACTTTGTAGATCGTTTCCACTTGCCTGAGCAGAGGACAGCGGCAGATGCCTCCCGCCTGCTCGGCCTCCGCTCCGATTGTCCCGGGCGGCAGCCCTCCTCCAGGGGAGCCAGCAGGCCTAGTGGGACTGTCCTTGGGCCCGGCTCTGGAGAACTCCCAGACGAGGGGCAGGTGAGCAGGGCAGCAAGCACCTCGGATTACTCTGCCTGGCCAGCGCCGGCCAATGCTGTCAGCTGGGGCACCTCTGGGGCTAAGTTCAGGGCTAACGCTGCACCCCTGGGACTTTTGGGGGCTCCCTCCCTGGCTTGGGCTCTTCCTGACTCGCCACCCAGCCCAGCAGGTCTTCTGGGAGCACAGCCCTGGGCAGTGGACGGAAGCACCTAATTTCTCCGACATTCGAACTGTTTTCCCTGAAACACCTACCCGTGTCTTTTGGGTCTTGAATTCTTTGGCAGGTACTTTTGCTAAGAATTGCCTCCAACCCCGGAACTGAGTGTTTAGAGGAAGAGCCCTGATTTGGCTAGGAAAGAAGGCGTCAGGGGCCGCTCTGGCTGAAGGATCAGCAATGGGTTGAACAAAGTGATTGGGAACCCGGAGGGCAGTCCCAGGAACCCCGACACAGGCCATCGGCCTTCACTTTCCTGAAGAGCATGGCATGTGGGCCGTCTTCAAAGATAAGTCAGTTCCGGGGCAGCGAAGGAGCCCGCGTGGAGGTGGAGGTGTGTTCAGAGGCGGCGGTGCGCGCCAGGGCAGGTCTGCTCAGCTGGCGGGAGCTGGGCCACGCTGCGGGGATGGGATAATGGCTGAGAAGCCAGAATCAGACCACACAAGGCCTGAATGCCAAGCGTGCTCTCCCCTAAGGCAGGAGCCTCTCTTTCTTCTCCCCTTCCCTGGGGAGGAAGGAATGGAGACGAGGGTGAGGGTAGATGTTTGAAAGTGGGAACAGTCCAGCCCGGACGGATGGCTCAGTGGTTGAGCACCAACCTGTGAACCTGGAGGTCATGTCATGGTTAGATTCCAGTCAAGGGCACATGCCCAGGTCACAGGCTCAATCCCTCTATGGGGGCATGCAAGAGACAGCGAATCAATGATTCTCTCACATCATTGATGTTTCTATCTCTCCCTCTCCCTTCCTCTCTTCTTTTAGATGTTTATCTTCCAAATCCTTTTCCATGGGATGTTTAGGGATATCAATTGTAACATAGAACAAGAGGGCCCCAGCCGGTTTGGTTCAGTGGATAGAGCATCGGCCTGCAGACTGAAGGGTCCCAAGTTCAATTCCAGTCAAGGGGACATGCCTGGATTGTGGGCTCCATCTCCAATGTGGGGCGTGCAGGAGGCAGCTAATCAATGATTCTCTCTCATCATTGATGTTTCTATTTCTCTCCCTCTCCCTTTCTCTCTGAGATAAATAAAAAATATTTTTAAAAAACCCAAGAGAACTATAAGGGAAGTTTTATAAACACTTTTAGTATAAATTTTCATATTTATCTGGTGTTTCATGGGCTAAGCCTAAATGCATAAACTGATAAAAAAAAAATGACAAAACAGAGTTATGTTCAACACAACCAAACCACCAACGATGTTTATAACAGCTGGTTATAAAACATTTTGGTTGACTGGATAAAGGTAATCAATTTTTTAAAATTATTCACCTTTAGATGCAAACATAAGAACTGTCTTCAGTTTATAAAGTGCTGCCTGGGGTCTCATCCATGTTCCCAGACACGGTCCCATTTCACAGGTGAGTTTCCAGGGACCCGTGGCCTTGTCCCAGAGCTCATGCTTATCGGAGGGCATGGAGGCTTTGTCCTGGCCTCTCCCCACCCTGCCCCTCTCCCACCCCTCTCATCTACACACTCCATAGGTGATCTGACACAGTTTCATGCTTTTGAATACCATCCCGAGCTTGTGCGTCCCAAAATATATCTACTTCCAGCTCCAACCCCCTTGCACACCAGGCTCAATGCCCCAACGGCACCTCCATGGATGCCTGGAAGGCACTGCTGACTCCTTCTACCTCCACAGCCTGGGCCTTCCTGACCTCCTCACTCTGCACACCACATCCACATCCGTGTGCTGTCGGCCATTCCTGCCCTGTGACTCCAACTCAGCCCTCTCAGCATCTCTATTGCCACCATCCTTTTCTAGACGCCATCCAAGTCCCTTGATGTGCTCTGGGGCGCCCCCAGGCAGCCCCTGCTTCATGTGTCCTCCTGCCACAGACTTTCAGGCATGTGACCTTCTATTTAAATCAATGCAGCCCTGGACAGGGACTCAGTGGTTAGGGTGTCAGCCTACAGACTAAAAGGTCTTGGGTACCATTCCTGGTCAAGGGCACGTGCCTTGGTTGCAGGTTCCCCAGCCCCAGTAGGGACGTGTGTGGGAGGCAACCAATCCATGAGTCTCTCTCTCTCTCCCCCTCCTCCCTCACTTCCATTCTCTCTCTCTGAAGATCAATGGAAAAATATCCTTGCATGATAACTTAAAATAGTAAAAATAGAAAATGAAAATAAATAAATCAATGCATATAATGCTGTTGTATAAATGTCAACACTTTTCCAAGCATGGCTATATTTTCCTTTTCTCGTGAAGAGAAGTGCTGTTAGAGTCTGTTTTCAGGGCTGACCCTCAGGTAAGATGTGGCCCCTCTGAGCTCCGACTTGCTCACACTAAGCCTGGGCTCTGGTGAGCGAAAGGAGCTGCGGAGGCGCCTCTAGGACGCCCACAGCCTCCCTGGCCTTGATGGGCTCGTGCTTTGGTGGGGAGGGGCTTCTCACAGAGCCTGGCACGTGAACTCGGTTGGCCTCCCTCTTGTTTGGGTTGGCAGTCACTCATCTTCATAAAAGCTCGGCACACTGAGGATGGAGTTTCCAGACGGGGCTCTGTGGCATTTGGGCTTCTTGACCAGCTTCCGGCGACTCAGGGGAATCTCCCTCCTGTTCATTTCATGCTGGCATTCAGCTCTGACCCCATGGCAGAGGAATGGCCGGGGAGAGCTGTCTGTCGACCCAGGTCCGCCAGCACAAGTCCCTTTTGGGTTCCAACTCTGGAGGTCTGCTTATCCTCAGACTCTGGCCGGAATCCTAGCAAAGTGAAATGGGCGGCACTGAGGTCCTTCTTGCACAAAACAACGTGACTACGCCCTAAGCCGGTCCTGCGCATGGTGCGTGGATGGGAGTCCCTGCTCTCGCAGGAGAACTGTTCATCTGTCAGTCGGTTCCCTGAAGACTTCCACAGAGGTCGCTGCGCTAGGAGAAAACGGTACAACACATGGGTTCCAGCCCAGCCCAGGGCCCCACCTCCGGATGTTCAAGCCCTTATTAGCCCTCTTCCACTCTGAAGGGGCCGAGCTGGTCCCCAGCTGCATCCCACAGGAAGGAAAGAGGTGTCTGCTGAAGCTGGGCCACATGGCATTGCGCTGCCATCATTACGCTCTTCTTGGGCCACTTGGGCCAGGGGGCCCTGCCAGCGGTGAGGACACAGGCCATGCCCCAGGAGGCCGTGTGGGCAGGAACGCAGGCTGGCCTGCAGCCAGGCCAGGAGCCATCAGGAGGCCCTGGTCAAGCTCAGGGGACCCAGCCCGGCCGACCTGCTGACTGCAACGTCACGCGACCCTGGGCCAGAGCCACTGGCCACGCTCCTGACCCAGAGAGATGGGAGACAGTGATGCTTGCGATGGAAGCCTCTGAGGTTTGGTAATATTTTATAATTAGTATTGATAACTAATACAGGTGTACTTTCTTTTTCTATTCATTTCAGAGAGGAAGGAAGAGGGAGAGAGAGATAGAAACCTCAGTGTGCCAGAGGAAAACCAGTGCTGGAAGCCAAGGTAAGGAAGGCCTATTGCATGAATCTCTTCAGCCTGTTGCACAAGAGATTAATGCAATAGGCCTTCCTTACCTTGGCTTCCAGCACTGGTTTTCCTCTGGCACAATTTGCATATTACTCTTTTATTAGTTAGGATGGAGATCTCCATCCTAACTAATAAAAGAGTAATATCAAATTAACCATCACTCTGCTACACCCACAAGCCATGCCCACCAACCAATCAGGAGCGAATATTCAAATAAACCCAACCAAGATGGCTACAGCCACAGAGAGCAGGAGGGAGGCTTGGGTTTCCCTGGCAATGGATGAAACCAAGCTTTCCACCTGCCCTTGCTGGCCTAGGCCTCCACTCAAGGCTACAAAGTTTCAATTATAGAAGGTAAACAAATCCAAACAGAAATGGCGGCAGCCATGGAGCTAAAGAGAGCAGGAGGCTAGGGTTGCTGCTGGTGATGGAGGAAGCCAAGCTTTATGCACACCCTGGCCAGCCCAGGCCTCCATGTAAGGCTACAAAGTTTCAATTGTAGAAGATAAATAAACCCCAGATACCAGGGCCTCTGCTTGGGTCGCCGGGGGGCATGGCCGGCCTGCAAACCACCACAGGCCCATAACCTTGGTCACCCCATGCCCCAAGGGAACCCCCACCCTGATCCGGGACATCCTTCAGGGCAAATCAGCTGGCCTAGAGGGACCAGGCCTGCAAGGAGGGTTAGAGGGACCAGGCCTGCAAGGAGGGCAGTTTAGAGGGACCAGGCCTGCAAGGAGGGCAGTTTAGAGGGACCAGGCCTGCAAGGAGGGCAGTTTAGAGGGACCAGGCCTGCAGGGAAGGGCAGTTAGGGGTGACCAGGCCTGCAGGGAAGGGCAGTTAGGGGTGACCAGGCCTGCAAGGAGGGCAGTTTAGAGGGACCAGGCCTGCAAGGAGGGCAGTTTAGAGGGACCAGGCCTGCAAGGGAGGGCAGTTTAGAGGGACCAGGCCTGCAAGGGAGGGCAGTTTAGAGGGACCAGGCCTGCAAGGAGGGCAGTTTAGAGGGACCAGGCCTGCAAGGAGGGCAGTTTAGAGGGACCAGGCCTGCAAGGAGGGCAGTTTAGAGGGACCAGGCCTGCAAGGAGGGCAGTTTAGAGGGACCAGGCCTGCAAGGAGGGCAGTTTAGAGGGACCAGGCCTGCAAGGAGGGCAGTTTAGAGGGACCAGGCCTGCAAGGAGGGCAGTTTAGAGGGACCAGGCCTGCAAGGAGGGCAGTTTAGAGGGACCAGGCCTGCAAGGAGGGCAGTTTAGAGGGACCAGGCCTGCAAGGAGGGCAGTTTAGAGGGACCAGGCCTGCAAGGAGGGCAGTTTAGAGGGACCAGGCCTGCAAGGAGGGCAGTTTAGAGGGACCAGGCCTGCAAGGAGGGCAGTTTAGAGGGACCAGGCCTGCAAGGAGGGCAGTTTAGAGGGACCAGGCCTGCAAGGAGGGCAGTTTAGAGGGACCAGGCCTGCAAGGAGGGCAGTTTAGAGGGACCAGGCCTGCAAGGAGGGCAGTTTAGAGGGACCAGGCCTGCAAGGAGGGCAGTTTAGAGGGACCAGGCCTGCAAGGAGGGCAGTTTAGAGGGACCAGGCCTGCAAGGAGGGCAGTTTAGAGGGACCAGGCCTGCAAGGGAGGGCAGTTTAGAGGGACCAGGCCTGCAAGGAGGGCAGTTTAGAGGGACCAGGCCTGCAGGGAAGGGCAGTTAGGGGTGACCAGGCCTGCAAGGAGGGCAGTTTAGAGGGACCAGGCCTGCAAGGAGGGCAGTTTAGAGGGACCAGGCCTGCAAGGGAGGGCAGTTTAGAGGGACCAGGCCTGCAAGGAGGGCAGTTTAGAGGGACCAGGCCTGCAAGGGAGGGCAGTTTAGAGGGACCAGGCCTGCAAGGAGGGCAGTTTAGAGGGACCAGGCCTGCAAGGAGGGCAGTTTAGAGGGACCAGGCCTGCAAGGAGGGCAGTTTAGAGGGACCAGGCCTGCAAGGGAGGGCAGTTTAGAGGGACCAGGCCTGCAAGGAGGGCAGTTTAGAGGGACCAGGCCTGCAAGGAGGGCAGTTTAGAGGGACCAGGCCTGCAAGGAGGGCAGTTTAGAGGGACCAGGCCTGCAAGGAGGGCAGTTTAGAGGGACCAGGCCTGCAAGGAGGGCAGTTTAGAGGGACCAGGCCTGCAAGGAGGGCAGTTTAGAGGGACCAGGCCTGCAAGGAGGGCAGTTTAGAGGGACCAGGCCTGCAAGGAGGGCAGTTTAGAGGGACCAGGCCTGCAAGGAGGGCAGTTTAGAGGGACCAGGCCTGCAAGGAGGGCAGTTTAGAGGGACCAGGCCTGCAAGGAGGGCAGTTTAGAGGGACCAGGCCTGCAAGGAGGGCAGTTTAGAGGGACCAGGCCTGCAAGGAGGGCAGTTTAGAGGGACCAGGCCTGCAAGGAGGGCAGTTTAGAGGGACCAGGCCTGCAAGGAGGGCAGTTTAGAGGGACCAGGCCTGCAAGGAGGGCAGTTTAGAGGGACCAGGCCTGCAAGGAGGGCAGTTTAGAGGGACCAGGCCTGCAAGGAGGGCAGTTTAGAGGGACCAGGCCTGCAAGGAGGGCAGTTTAGAGGGACCAGGCCTGCAAGGAGGGCAGTTTAGAGGGACCAGGCCTGCAAGGAGGGCAGTTTAGAGGGACCAGGCCTGCAAGGAGGGCAGTTTAGAGGGACCAGGCCTGCAAGGAGGGCAGTTTAGAGGGACCAGGCCTGCAAGGAGGGCAGTTTAGAGGGACCAGGCCTGCAAGGAGGGCAGTTTAGAGGGACCAGGCCTGCAAGGAGGGCAGTTTAGAGGGACCAGGCCTGCAAGGAGGGCAGTTTAGAGGGACCAGGCCTGCAAGGAGGGCAGTTTAGAGGGACCAGGCCTGCAAGGAGGGCAGTTTAGAGGGACCAGGCCTGCAAGGAGGGCAGTTTAGAGGGACCAGGCCTGCAAGGAGGGCAGTTTAGAGGGACCAGGCCTGCAAGGAGGGCAGTTTAGAGGGACCAGGCCTGCAAGGAGGGCAGTTTAGAGGGACCAGGCCTGCAAGGAGGGCAGTTTAGAGGGACCAGGCCTGCAAGGAGGGCAGTTTAGAGGGACCAGGCCTGCAAGGAGGGCAGTTTAGAGGGACCAGGCCTGCAAGGAGGGCAGTTTAGAGGGACCAGGCCTGCAAGGAGGGCAGTTTAGAGGGACCAGGCCTGCAGGGAGGGCAGTTTAGAGGGACCAGGCCTGCAAGGAGGGCAGTTTAGAGGGACCAGGCCTGCAAGGAGGGCAGTTTAGAGGGACCAGGCCTGCAAGGAGGGCAGTTTAGAGGGACCAGGCCTGCAAGGAGGGCAGTTTAGAGGGACCAGGCCTGCAAGGAGGGCAGTTTAGAGGGACCAGGCCTGCAAGGAGGGCAGTTTAGAGGGACCAGGCCTGCAAGGAGGGCAGTTTAGAGGGACCAGGCCTGCAAGGAGGGCAGTTTAGAGGGACCAGGCCTGCAAGGAGGGCAGTTTAGAGGGACCAGGCCTGCAAGGAGGGCAGTTTAGAGGGACCAGGCCTGCAAGGAGGGCAGTTTAGAGGGACCAGGCCTGCAGGGAAGGGCAGTTAGGGGTGACCAGGCCTGCAGGGAAGGGCAGTTAGGGGTGACCAGGCCTGCAGGGAAGGGCAGTTAGGGGTGACCAGGCCTGCAGGGAAGGGCAGTTAGGGGTGACCAGGCCTGCAAGGAGGGCAGTTTAGAGGGACCAGGCCTGCAAGGAGGGCAGTTTAGAGGGACCAGGCCTGCAAGGAGGGCAGTTTAGAGGGACCAGGCCTGCAAGGAGGGCAGTTTAGAGGGACCAGGCCTGCAAGGGAGGGCAGTTTAGAGGGACCAGGCCTGCAAGGAGGGCAGTTTAGAGGGACCAGGCCTGCAAGGAGGGCAGTTTAGAGGGACCAGGCCTGCAAGGAGGGCAGTTTAGAGGGACCAGGCCTGCAAGGAGGGCAGTTTAGAGGGACCAGGCCTGCAAGGAGGGCAGTTTAGAGGGACCAGGCCTGCAAGGAGGGCAGTTTAGAGGGACCAGGCCTGCAAGGAGGGCAGTTTAGAGGGACCAGGCCTGCAAGGAGGGCAGTTTAGAGGGACCAGGCCTGCAAGGAGGGCAGTTTAGAGGGACCAGGCCTGCAAGGAGGGCAGTTTAGAGGGACCAGGCCTGCAAGGAGGGCAGTTTAGAGGGACCAGGCCTGCAAGGAGGGCAGTTTAGAGGGACCAGGCCTGCAAGGAGGGCAGTTTAGAGGGACCAGGCCTGCAAGGAGGGCAGTTTAGAGGGACCAGGCCTGCAAGGAGGGCAGTTTAGAGGGACCAGGCCTGCAAGGAGGGCAGTTTAGAGGGACCAGGCCTGCAAGGAGGGCAGTTTAGAGGGACCAGGCCTGCAAGGAGGGCAGTTTAGAGGGACCAGGCCTGCAAGGAGGGCAGTTTAGAGGGACCAGGCCTGCAGGGAAGGGCAGTTAGGGGTGACCAGGCCTGCAAGGGAGGGCAGTTTAGAGGGACCAGGCCTGCAAGGAGGGCAGTTTAGAGGGACCAGGCCTGCAAGGAGGGCAGTTTAGAGGGACCAGGCCTGCAAGGAGGGCAGTTTAGAGGGACCAGGCCTGCAAGGAGGGCAGTTTAGAGGGACCAGGCCTGCAAGGAGGGCAGTTTAGAGGGACCAGGCCTGCAAGGAGGGCAGTTTAGAGGGACCAGGCCTGCAAGGAGGGCAGTTTAGAGGGACCAGGCCTGCAAGGAGGGCAGTTTAGAGGGACCAGGCCTGCAAGGAGGGCAGTTTAGAGGGACCAGGCCTGCAAGGAGGGCAGTTTAGAGGGACCAGGCCTGCAAGGAGGGCAGTTTAGAGGGACCAGGCCTGCAAGGAGGGCAGTTTAGAGGGACCAGGCCTGCAAGGAGGGCAGTTTAGAGGGACCAGGCCTGCAAGGAGGGCAGTTTAGAGGGACCAGGCCTGCAAGGAGGGCAGTTTAGAGGGACCAGGCCTGCAAGGAGGGCAGTTTAGAGGGACCAGGCCTGCAAGGAGGGCAGTTTAGAGGGACCAGGCCTGCAAGGAGGGCAGTTTAGAGGGACCAGGCCTGCAAGGAGGGCAGTTTAGAGGGACCAGGCCTGCAAGGAGGGCAGTTTAGAGGGACCAGGCCTGCAAGGAGGGCAGTTTAGAGGGACCAGGCCTGCAAGGAGGGCAGTTTAGAGGGACCAGGCCTGCAAGGAGGGCAGTTTAGAGGGACCAGGCCTGCAAGGGAGGGCAGTTTAGAGGGACCAGGCCTGCAAGGAGGGCAGTTTAGAGGGACCAGGCCTGCAAGGGAGGGCAGTTTAGAGGGACCAGGCCTGCAGGGAAGGGCAGTTAGGGGTGACCAGGCCTGCAAGGAGGGCAGTTTAGAGGGACCAGGCCTGCAAGGAGGGCAGTTTAGAGGGACCAGGCCTGCAAGGAGGGCAGTTTAGAGGGACCAGGCCTGCAAGGGAGGGCAGTTTAGAGGGACCAGGCCTGCAGGGAAGGGCAGTTAGGGGTGACCAGGCCTGCAAGGGAGGGCAGTTTAGAGGGACCAGGCCTGCAAGGAGGGCAGTTTAGAGGGACCAGGCCTGCAAGGAGGGCAGTTTAGAGGGACCAGGCCTGCAAGGAGGGCAGTTTAGAGGGACCAGGCCTGCAAGGAGGGCAGTTTAGAGGGACCAGGCCTGCAAGGAGGGCAGTTTAGAGGGACCAGGCCTGCAAGGAGGGCAGTTTAGAGGGACCAGGCCTGGTTTTAGTATTTGGTGAGGTCTCGTGTGCTGTTAGGTTTCCGGGGCTAATCAAAGGCAGTAGCACCTGGACATGGGCCCTGGCGAGGCAGAAGCATGTGTCCGTGGGTGTGCAGTGCTGGAGAAGTATTCATTTGACTTCTTGCCTCCAGACAGAACACATTAAGCTTATGAAGAGTGTCTCCGTTTCCCCTGGCTGACCCTCTCTCATTTGTCTTACTCCCCGCTCTAGAAAATACCTTCCTTAATTAGTCTTGCTGCAATTTATGCCGCCTTCTGCCTAGTGTCAAAAAATATATAAACGGGCCACTTTACAATGAGGCCAGAGCTGCCACGCCAGAGGAGCCGCCTTGCCCGCTGTAGGCCTCAAACCGGGAGGGCGCTAAAACAGGGCAAAGCAACCTTGGGGTTGGGTCTAAGCAGCCTGGAGCCTCAGAGAACTGTTGGGAAGATGACAAGAAAGCAGACATGACTGCCAGACTAATGACTACAGTGAAAACTAAAGACACCACTCTGCTGTCTGCACCTCCTACTGATGTGTGTGTGCCTCCTCCTCCCTCCAGCACACCATCGTCTCTGTCCCCTAACCGAGCACCGTCTGGGCTTGTGCTCGGACCAGTGTGCCCCACACAGCTCTCTTTGATCTGAAATAAATGCTTGTTGCCTCTCGCTTTGAAGGCCTTTTATTCTTCGGTGACACCAGGTAGGCATCCACATTCTGTTCCCTCAGAGGCACTAGAGCACATGGCTTGGCTCACTATAACTCTAAGCTCTGGGGGTAGGTAACGCTTAAACCCCACCTCTGTTCTTATTAACTGTGTAATTAGCTGTGTAAATGAGAGCATTTTTACTGTGTAAAACAGGCCTGACAATATGGTGCCGACCTCATTGGATTGTTGGGAAATTCCTGGCATTCAGGGCAAGAAGAAGCAACAGCCGCCAGTTTGAAAGTCTCCTTACACAAAACATTGTGTGGCTTTACCAGAATGTAAGAATTTCTCTCTCTCTTTTTTTTATGGTCATTTTGGGGTTAAATTAAAGCTCCAATTTAAAATGCAAATATTGGGAACTCGTGGAGTACAGAGCACATGTGCTATTTATCTTTGTATCCTTGGCATCTAACCCACAGAAGGTGGGCACCGAGTGACTGTTGGATGAACAGTGCCCAAGGGTATATCAGGTCGTGGTGACTGCGAACCTTGACCGAGTGCTTACTACAGGTCAGGCTAGTTCCTCGGTGCTTGGCACATCCTTTGAGTCACTTAACCCTTAGGAGGCAGGTAGCTTTATCATTGCCGCTCTGCAGGAAACAGAGGCCACAGAGAGGTTAACTTGCCCAAGTTCACCTTGTCTGTAAGTGTGACCTTGAACAAAGGACTAGGTAGCTCTCTCCCAAGACCTCTCGCCCAGGTCAGCTCCCCGGGCCGGTGGGTGCCGAGGGGAGAGAGGGTGCTGGTGGTGGCTTTTCTTCAGAGAACACTTGCACAGGATGCCATCTGTTCTCAGTTGGTACTGTGTGTCCTACGTGGCCATCCTCTGCCTGACACACGCGCTTAAGTTGTTGGCCAGAGCTAAATTTATTTGCATGCCCAGGGCTCAAACGGGTACATAAATTACAGTTATAGAGCCTCAGCCCAGTTTGTCACAGAGGAGTACTCGTCAGGGTTTCACAGGCTATTCACGTCCCTTGCTAAGCTGTCTGCTCTTGTTGGGGTGCCTCCAGCTGGCCCCCACCTCAGGCGGCCCACGCAGCGGGCACTTACTAGTATAAAGGAAGACTCCCTGAGGGTGTTTGGTATGAACTCTTCACCCAACCTCGTCCTTGCATCTTACTCTGTCACTTTCTCACATCTTCTGACCTCGTGAATCATCTAACTCACACTCCTTAACGCATTTTCATCACTCCCAGGGTGAAGTCTAACCCCCTCCAAGGATTCACATGCCAAGTAGCCTGCAGCCCGCCTGCCTCTCCGGCTACCCCAGCCTCCCTGGCTTCCTGCACCTCCTTCAGTCTCTTGCCAATGAGCAGGGTGTTTTTACCTCATAAAGATGGGAGAGTGATTTTTCCACAACTATTAGGCACTTGCCTTCTTGTGATGGAAAGGCTGTGTTCACCAATGATTCTCGTTTTTTTAGGGCTGGATAAGTACCCGCAAACAGCTCACAATTTAAATCACTTCCTTGGAGTATTGGGACTACACTCTAACCAACTGAGCCACGTGGCCAGGGCTTAAATCACTTCTTTTTAAGTCCATTCAACCACTGAATCAGTTTTCTGCTTTTGTAACTGACACCAAGGTTTGGCTGCCTGCCACCACAAAAGCCAAACCCTGGATACAGGTGAACAAGGAAAGAGGTTTATTCAAGTGCTGGTCACCTGAGAAGATGGGGACTCTTGTTCAAAGCCCATCTTTCCCCACTTCAGTGCAGGCAGAGGTTTTCTTAAGGAGGGAGAGGAAAAGCAGAGCATAGAAACCAAGGGTTAAAAATTATCTGTGTGCAGGCCACACAGTCCATTCCAAAAAGTACCTCCAACCTGTTCAAGTGAGGGTCTGGTGTGTGTCATCCTGGTCTTTGTCCCCCTTGCTCTACATGATCCTGGTTCTGTGGTTGAAAGTCAGCAAATCTCCCAGAACTGGGATGACTGAAGGTCAAAGTCTGCATATTTTTTAATTGGTTTCAGAGAGGAAGGGAGAAGGAGAGATAGAAACATCTATACTAATAAAAGGGTAATATGCTAATTAGACCAGACATCTTCCAGACAAAGCCATGGTGGCAGGGGGCCGAGGCAGAGGCGGTTAGGGGCGATCAGGCCAGCAGGGGAGGACAGTTAGGGATCAGGCCTAAACTGGCAGTCAGACATCCCTCGAGGGGTCCTGGATTGGAGAGGGTGCAGGCTGGGCTGAGGGACACTCCCCTGTGCACAAATTTTATGCACTGGGCCTCTAGTCATGTGTAATAAAAGGGTAATGTGCAAATAGATTGAACGGCAGAACAACCAGACAACCAATCAAAGCAAAATATGCTAATGATGTGCTAAGGCTGCTCAAACACTCGCTATGACATGCACTGACCACCAGGGGGCAGGCAGTCGACTGGTCGATCAGTCACTATGACGTGCACTGACCACCAGGGGGCAGATGCTTCAACTGGTAGGTTAGCTTGCTGCTGGGGTCCAGTGATGGGGACTAAGCGAGATGGGCTGGACACATCCTGGAGCCCTCCTGTGGCCCCTCCCGTGGCCCCTGGCCTGATCATGCACCGGTGGGGTCCCTCAGCCTGGCCTATGCCCTCTCACAATCCAGGACCCCTTGGGGGATATCAGAGAGCCGGTTTCAGCCCAATCCCGCAGGCCACTTCCCTCGGAAGGACACCAGATGCAGGGCTCATGACTGGCGAGTGCTGCTGTGGCAGCGTGAGCCTCTCCCGATCGGGATGGACTGGGCATGAGCCTGTGGCAGGCACAGTGGGGCCAGGATGAGCGGGAGCGGCAGGTAGGAGCTGCAGGCAGCATTGGACTGTGGGTTTTGGCCCAATCCCTGCAGGCCACCCAGAGGTTACCCCACCAGTACACAAATTTGTGCACCGGGCCTCTAGTCCTATATAATCCTATATAATAAAAGCCTAATATGCTAAGTGTCCAGTCATCCAGTTGCCCGTTCAACCAATCAATGCACAATATGCTAATGATATGCTCAGGCCCCTCAACCGTTCACTATGATGTGCACTGACCACCAGGGGGCAGATACTATGACTGGTAGGTTAGCTTGCTGCTGGAATCTGGCCAATCGGGACTGAGCGAGACAGGCTGGACATGCCCTAGAGCCCTCCTGTGGTCCCTCCCCAGCTGGCCAATCTCCCACATCCCTCCCCGGCCTCGATCATGCACCAGTGGGGTCCCTCAGCCTGGCCTGCACCCTCTCACAATCCGGGACCCCTTGGGGAATGTCAGAGAGCCAGTTTCAGCCCAATCCCACAGGCCAGGCTGAGGAACCCCACTGGTGCATAAATTTGTGCACTGGGCCTCTAGTCAATAATGAGAGAGAATCACTGATCTGCTGCCTCCTGCATGTCCCCATAGGGGATTGTGTCTGCAACCTGGGTAGGTGCCCTGACCAGGAATCAAACAGTGACCTCCTGGCTCATGGGTTGATGCTCAACCACCGAGCCACACCAACCAGGCTGGAGTCTGTATCTTTTGAAGTTAGTTCCTAGGATTCTTATACAAATGTGCTATTTATCTATAAGCTACAGTAGTCAAAGTCAGCATTTACAGAAGCCAGGTCCAAAGAATGATGGGTGGGTTACAATGGTGGGGACACTGCTGAACTTTCATATTTACTGTAGTCGCATAATATGTATGCCTTTCAGAGGAAATTTTAGGAAGGCCCACATCACGAAGGTTTCATAGACTCCTTAAACAGGTTTGTGGAAAGACCCGTCTCCTCAACTATAATATTTTGGGGGCGGTAAGTAGACTAATAGGCTAAAACCTCCTGAGAATAGGGCCTTATTTTGGGGTCTTTGGCAGAATTTGGCATTTGCTAGACTGAATGGAAAGGGGTGGAGTCTGGGGAAGAAGAGAAGGAGAAAATGCTCCTAGCATTCATTGCAGACCTGCCCTGAAGCAGTGCATTGTTACATCGTGTCCTTGAATCCTCACAACCAGTCCCCCCTTTCAGGGGCCGGCAGCAGACGAGAGCAGTTAAACAAGGACTGCCCGTTGGCAGGCCCTGGCAGTGCGGGAAGCCCCATTACTCCCAGCTGAGTCCCTGCTGCCCTCAGCGAGCTGCACTCGGCTGCAGCTCAGGCCCCGCTCCATGCTTTTCCCTGCAACCACGAGACCCTGTTCTCAAGCCTCTAGTGAGGGCCTCTTGACATCTCAAGAGCCTATAACTCAGTCACACTTCACGGTTTGTCAGAATTCTGCGTGCAGAGCTGGCAGCACGCAGATTTCCAAAAAGGGCGCACAGCGTCCGGCTGCCTGGAGCCCAGGCCTGGACACTCGGAGTGTAGCCAGCTGGGGGAGGGGTGTTGAAGTCTCACTCACACGTGCCTGCATCGCAGAATTAGTCTTGTTGTCTCTTCCGGGATGGGAATATTGGATTGTTGAACTGGTTCTAACAGGGAACATTTATTTTTTCGAGGAGCCTAAGTTTTTGTTAAATGCTGAGATATATTTTGGGGATTTAATTGCTGTAGACATGGAAACAGGAACACTTGGGTTATGTTACCAGTTGCCAATTTCTCATACACATCAACAATCTGTCTCCTTTTGAAGTATGACAGTTGGCAGAAAATCTTGGGCATATGAAGTTGCCATTGTTTTCAGATATTGAACATTAGCCTCCGATCCTCACAGCTGTACTTGCAGCCATGCCCGCCTGCTTGCACCCAGCTCCGGCTCACCGCCGCGCCTCGCGAGGGGCAGGGGACTGGACTGGATGCTCCCCACCTTCGCTGTGGGGTGGCAGCTAACGGCTGCGATTACCTCATGTGACCATCGCCAGCTGCGGGGAGAAGGCAATGAGACATGTGAGACCCAGGAAATAATCTACTTCCTAGCAACCAAGAAACCATTTCTCCTCTGTCAGCAGGAATGCTCAGATGCATGTTAGCCACAAATGCCCCTTAGCCCCAAATAAACTGTGTGTTTGCAGGCGGTGTTTACCGCCAGCTAACTGTGGCACTCTGTCCTGGCGTCCCCACCTCGCGTGCTTGCCACTTGGAACCCCCCAAAATACGACTGGGTGGACGCTGGCTGCTAATGTGCTCAATGCTGGGCCTGGCGGACCTACGGTCGCCGAGTTACAAGGAAGATTACTGGTGCCGTTCATTGAGTGGTTGTAAAACTCGGGTCAAGTCAGAGGGTAGTCAGTCCATCTTCAGTTTACTAGGCCACTGAAAGTATTTCCGGCTCTAGCATAGACAGACACCACGCACACTGACAGGCCAATGTGGAGACAGACACAGAAGCAGCGCGTGGGCAGCAGTTAGGGGTCAAGGTTTGCGATGCCACCGGGCGGACGGTGGTGGCTGCCGCGCTCTGTGAAACACGGGCTGGCGCTGTTCTGACGGGCGGGCTGGCGCGTGTGGATTCCATTGCCAAGAATCACCTCCACCTCACGCCGCGTCAGGCTTCCTCGGGACTGCGGGGCTGTCCCTGTAACGGGAGACGCTTCCCGCTGCAGCTCCTCACGCGGGGCCTCAGTTTCCCCGAGGGGCTGGTCTCCGGGCCTGGCCGCTCTGAGACCTGCGACGCCCTGTTCCAACATCATGTCCTGCCCACCGAGCCTGGCCCATGGGCGAGGAAGACGGGTACCTTCTTAGACGCCACCCCAGACCGACCGCGTCAGAATCGCCGCTAACAGACGCCGGCGTGTCCTGTGCACACTGCAGAGTAAGGAAGGCCACTCCCACGGCTTTCCAAGTTGTCCCAGGACAAGACTCGGTGGAGGTGTTCCTTGGACACCTGCCTCCGGCCCTCTCTAGGGGTTCCCACCGCAGAAGGACTAGGAGGGGCCTGGCCTGCTGCCTTCCTTTTCCGGAGAGAAAGTCGTGACTCTGCTCAAACCTGTGGGCCTTGGTCCTGGTTGTACTTGAGAACCATCTGGGAGCTTTCGAAAACACATGGAGCCAGGGGTCACCCATAGCCTCCCGCTCACCTGGGGGCAGGGAGAGTGGGCACTTCCCTGGGGATTCCGAGGTGCAGCTGCTGTGCCAACCTGGAGTTCCCAGAACCAGTGGTTCTCAAAAAAAAAAAAAAAAAAAAAAAAAGGCCGTCAGTAGCCCAGCAGCGCCAGCAGGACTTGGGACTGGGTCAGAAATGCACCGAGGGCCCTCCTGCTAAGGCGCTGCAGGTACCCCGCTCTGCTGCACTCCATGGTCCAGCAAGACTGGCTCCATCATGAGTGGGCCAGTGCCGAGGGAGAACACGGGGCCTGCTCAGGAATTATTGGGAACTTCACGATGTTGACAGCACAACACTGAGCCAAACGTAGAGTCGTCTAAGCACCCCCAGAGGCCGGCTCTGCCTCAGGGTCAGTGCACCAGCGCTTAAGACCACAGTCCGCACCCTCTCCAGGCGACAGCTCGGTTTCTGCTGCTCAGCGTGGCCAGCGCCCGGAGGCCAGCTCAGTGCATTCATCCCACTGTCCCGGCGGGAACCAGCACAGGCCAGGGCCACTGGTCGGCTGACTATCCTGAGTATCGGTTGCTGCCCCCTCCCAGCTCCTCCTGCTGCAGTAACTACCCACTCCGCCAGCCTTGCTCCTCACGGTGCTGAGGACCTGCTGCTGCCGAGGGCCCTGCAGGGTCTCTAACGCTGTGCCAGGCACTCTGCTCTGTCAGCACAAACGGGCTTATAGCCACAGGTTTTCTGTTTATCCTTTGCCAACGAGGACCTGGAGGCTCACACAGGGACAGAGTTAGCAAGGGTCAGAGTCAGAATTTCAGTCCAGGTCCTTCTTCTCTCTCTTTTTTTTAGTTTTTTCTTTTCTTCGTTCCTTTCTCTTTTCTTTTCTTTTAATCCAGGCCCTCTGACCCCTCCCTTCTTTCACCGTCCTGGCTGCCAGTGCTCTAAACGTTACAGGAGAGCTGTGCCCCTGCCGAGTCGTTTTGAAAAGGAAAGGCGTGAAGCACGAGGGAAAGAAGTTCAAGTTTCCAGGAATGTAGAAAAAGAGCCGGGCCGTCGATGACACGGGGAGAGGGAGCGCTAAGGGGAAACTGATCCCAGCTGCTGGGTGCCTTGGAGCAATTACTTCCCACTCCGAGTCTGATCCCCCTCTGGATTCCAGGGGTGAAACAACACCCACCTTTGAAGCCTAACGCTTAACAAGCCAATGTGCTTGCTGTGACCCTCAGCACATGGTAAGCACTCAGCGAAGGATGGTCCTTGTTACTATTAAGCAGACCGTTGCCCTCATCAGTGAGGCTGTGTTTTAATCCTCGCCCAACCAGATGTTGTCAATGAGTTTTGGGGAGAGAGAAACTTTGACGTGAGAAAGAGAGAAACTTTGACGTGCGAGAGAAACATCTATTAGTTGCCACCTGTTTGCGCCCTGACGGGGTATCAAACCTGCAACCAGGTGCCCGTCCTGAGCAGACCACCTTCTTGGTGTACGGACTACACTCCGGCCTGAGACACCTGGCGGGCAGGCCCGTGGGAATTCTGAGTGAAAGTCTTTGCTCCACGTCTCTCTACCCCCCTCCCCCACCTTGCTGCCTCCCTCACAATGGGAGACGGGGAGTCGGAATTCAGGACAGACCTGAGCTTCGGTCCCAGCCCACCACTGAGCCGTTTAGACCTGGCACTCGTACCTACGGTCTCTGGCCTCGGTTTCCTCATCTGACAGGAGCAGGCTTGACCCAGTGATCTTCTGCCGTGAAAGCCCTGTTTCTGGACATTTGGTTTCTTGAAAGACATTTGAAAAGAACTTGGGAAGGAGGGGTGCCATGGGCCAGTTCCCTGAGGCTGGAGTGTGGGGTGCCCTCGTGTGGACTGGAAGGAGGTGGGCACAGAAATCCCAGCCCGAACCTGGGGGTCTGGTTCAAGTTCACCTGGCATTTCCATGAAGACCTTCAGGACTCTCGACCCCGAGGGGACCCTATTCTGCACCCTGAAGCTGCTTTGGGGGACATTGATTTTAAACTGTTTATAAAAAAGCAAAAAACTCAGGAAGAACCTTTGACCCTCCCCCATTCCCTGCCCAAGAGACTCAGACAGAGAACCCTGCTCGGGAAGGGCTGTAGGCTGCTGCCTCGGCCTAATCTGGTCCCGCCGGGTCACAGGAGGGCTGCGCAGGTGCCTGTTGGCTAGACGCCCAAGCCCAGGGCCTCTCATGGCCTCGGGGACTCTCCTGTTCCACTCTCACCACCTGCAGTCTCTTTGTCACTTCTAAAACTGGACACCCATCCTCCCTACCCCGGCCTTGCCCTTTGTCCGGAGAAGCCTCGCACACCCATGGGGCCTCCCTGTCTCTGAGCGTGGTCACTGCTGCGGCGGGCAGCACTCCTCCGCGGTGCTGCCGGGAAAGCATTAGGGACTCACGTGGCAGGGTTTGAGGGGCAAGGGTTACGGGAGCAAAAACAAAAGGCTGCCACACACCCAGCTCAGCTCTGTCCCCAGTGGGAGAAGCCTAGCCCTGGCAAGCAGGGGGCGCCAGGACCCCAGCAGGCCATTAGCCAGCATGGAGGCTCCACCCTGCAGCCTCCTCTCTGCTGCTGCACAGGGCGTGGACCCCAGGCTTTGATTGTGTTTCCTGGGGCTCAGGAAGAGCAGGCCTTCCTTCCAACCACAGAGCCTTTCCTCCCCCCCCCCCACCCCCGTATCCTTTCCCCAGGCTTTCCCCGCCCCTTGCCCCTCATGCCGCCAGTGGGCATGCCCCCCAGTGCATCTTGGTGCCCAGAAGAGGAATTCCCTCATTATCACTCCCCGCCCACCCCCCTCTCCGCCCCCGGGAATCTGGGGAGCAGCTGGTTGCTGGCTGAGGAGATTGGAAAGTGCTCTTTCCTGCCTTCTTGGGGATCAGCCTCCTTGAGGGAGGATTCGAGGTTCCCTGGAGTGTCTGGGAAGTGCCCCTTCCTGGGCAATCAGCTTAATTAGGTGTCTGGCTTCCTTCCTTGTGGTTACTATCCAGCCAGCAGCCTGCTGTAGGGGCTGAGCAGCCTGCTGTAGGGGCTGAGCAGCCTGCTGTAAGGGCTGAGCAGCCTGCTGTAAGGGCTGAGCAGCCTGCTGTAAGGGTTGAGCAGCCTGCTGTAAGGGTTGAGCAGCCTGCTGTAAGGGCTGAGCAGCCTGAGTGGGTCTCAGGCGCCTGTGTGACACCCGAGTTCTGCTCCTGCCTCTGTTGATTGGTTACTAGCGCAGCCAGAAGGCCTGAGGAGGCAGGAAGAAAAGTGTGACTATTTGTTTAGCCCACAACACCCTGAGCTCAGATCTGCATTCGGAGTCACATGAGCGGTGCTCCAGCTCCAGCTCTCTCCTGTGCATGCGCGTCTCCCAGAAGCCAGCGGAGGGGGCTGGTGAGCAGGAAGTCCTCTTGGGATCCACATCTGGGGAAGGCGCCAGAGGAGGCGAGATGGCAGAGGGAGGGGGAGGGGGGGGGGGAGGGGGAGCGGGCGGGGGGAGGGGAGCGGGCGGGGGGAGGGGGGCTGCGAGGTGGCCACAGGAAGGCCTCAGCGCTCAGGGGTTTCTGCAAAGAGCACCTCAGAGTCATCTGAGTGGGGTGGGAGGTGAGGACTTTACACCCCAAGTCCACCAGTCGATGCAGCAGCCCAGGGAAAGGGGCGTGGCCTTGCTGGGGGGCAGCTTTCCTCAGCCACAGCCATCCTCTCAGGCCACTGAGGGCCAGCGAGGGGATGTGTGGGATCACTGCCCTGTCCTAGCCGCCTGCGTAGGAATCCCACTCGGTGGTCTCCTGGGCAGAGTTAATGGATGGAGGTGGTATAGTCTCCGTGTCCCACCGCCCTGGCGGGGAGGTGGGATCTGCTCCAGGTGACACTGAGGGAGCCTAGCTGTAGGTTGCCAGTGCTGACTGTACGCCAGGTTCCTAATGTCTCCTAAACTTCCTGGACAGCCCTTCAGCGTAACTAACGGGACACTGAGCGCTGGTCTGCACCCGTGACCCAGCAGCCAGTGGGGATGCACGGCCTTGAGGGGCTGGCACACCGGTTTGTCTCCCACACCCAGCAGCCATGGGAGCTGTGCCCAGTACCCTCCGTGACGTCAGCACATCACACCGGCCGTGGCTATCGCACCGATGAGATCACAGGTATTCACGGTGAATGGACGGCTCAGGCCTCAGGGACCGGCCCCTGAGTTGTCCTGACAGGAAGGATTCAGGGAGGTCTGCGGGCTGCCCTCAGAGCTTCGCTGGGCAGGCCTGCGAGTGCTCCCACGCACAGCCACCTCAGGTGAGGAGTGCGGCCACCAAGCAGGTCATCTGACGGTTTCTGTGTTCACTTGCTAATTAAGAGCTGAGAACCCTAAGCGTGGCAGAGCCTTCTTTAAAACTCAGGCCTTCAGCGGCAGCTCGGTCTGCAGGTACCAGGTTTACTGCTTCTCAGACGCTGCGGTTCTGTACAAACTGAAGGCAAGGCCGGACAAAGGAAGGCAACTTGCTGAGGCGCCGTCCTCGCCCCACGTGGTGGCCTCAGAGCCAAGCCTGCGGGGTGCCCGAGCTGGGCCTGTGTACCAGGAGGAGGCCCTGGGGAGCCCGAGCTGGGCCTGTGCACCAGGAGGAAGCCCTGGGGAGCTGGGCCTGTGCACCAGGAGGAAGCCCTGGGGAGCTGGGCCTGTGCACCAGGAGGAGGCCCTGGGGAGCCCGAGCTGGGCCCGTGCACCAGGAGGAGGCCCTGGGGAGCCCGAACTGGGCCCGTGCACCAGGAGGAGGCCCTGGGGAGCCCGAGCTGGGCCTGTGCACCAGGAGGAGGCCCTGGGGAGCCCGAGCTGGGCCTGTGCACCAGGAGGAAGCCCTGGGGAGCTGGGCCTGTGCACCAGGAGGAAGCCCTGGGGAGCTGGGCCTGTGCACCAGGAGGAGGCCCTGGGGAGCTGGGCCTGTGCACCAGGAGGAAGCCCTGGGGAGCTGGGCCTGTGCACCAGGAGGAAGCCCTGGGGAGCTGGGCCTGTGCACCAGAAGGAGGCCCTGGGGAGCCCGAGCTGGGCCCGTGCACCAGGAGGAGGCCCTGGGGAGCCCAAGCTGGGCCCGTGCACCAGGAGGAAGCCCTGGGGAGCTGGGCCCGTGCACCAGGAGGAGGCCCTGGGGAGCCCAAGCTGGGCCCGTGCACCAGGAGGAGGCCCTGGGGTGCCTGAGCTGGGCCTGTGCACCAGGAGGAGGCCCTGGGGAGCTGGGCTTGTGCACCAGGAGGAAGCCCGAGCTGGGCCTGTGCACCAGGAGAAGGCCTTGGGGTGCCCAAGCTGGGCCTGTGGACCGAGAAAGAAACCCGGAGCTGTTTTCAGTCAGACTCTCGGGCCGCTTGCTGCTGGGCACTGGGCAGCTACTGATACACGGGCTCTGTTGTGCCCACTGCAGGCCTAGCAGGCAAGTGCTAATGTGTCTGTTCATTTGATTAGTGAGGAAACCAAGCCTCAGAGCGATTGAATAACTCAGGCTGAGGTCCTCACTGCTGGGCAAACCAGGACTCGACCGGACGGAGCGGTCCCAGGCCTGTGCTCTCCACCCGGCCGCGCTGCCCACAGAGGGTGGAGGGAGGGCCAGGGCTTCGTCGCCGGCTGTCTCTGGTCCCCGTTACCAGGCGGATCACAGGCAGCTGTGCTTGCACACCTGTGCGGCACCTCTCTCAGTCTTCCGCCAATCAATCCAGGGGTCTCGAGTTTCACCAATTTTATTTCATTTCACAAATGAGAGTTTATTTCTGATATTTGTCAGGCTGGTTCACAGGCCCAGATTTCCTAAATAAACAAACAAGACATACTCTCCGTCTGTGGCCACTGCTGTGTGGTGGGCCTCTGAGACCCTCCGCCCGGCTCTCTAACCTGCCCCTGCCTCCCTGCTCCTTCCAAAGGGAACGTGCCGCCTACAGGTTCACGTTGGTAATGTGTGCGCTGAAGAGGACACAGGGCGGGTGGCACCGGAGGTGGTGCTAATCGTGGGAGCGGCCGGGCCGTGGGCAGGTGGGACCGTGGGCAGGTGGGGCCGTGGGCCGGCGGGGCCGTGGGCAGGCGGGGTCATGGGCTGGCGGGGCCGTGGGCAGGCAGAACCTGGGAAGCCTGTGCCCACGAGCCTCTCGTGAGCAGGACTGGCCTGTGGCTGGTGAGAGGGACAACTCTGAACTCAGCGCCAGTTGTCCACCGGGAAGTTAGCCCCGCCGTACCTCGCACTCACCTCACTGTGCCACATGCCTGGGCTTTCCCTGCCCAGGGAGTAGGCTCTGCCCACACAGGCCAGACTGGGTGTGGGGCCCATGCCCTCAAGAGCAGCCCCAGCCCAAGAGGAATGGGCGCTGGAGGACAAAGCCCCGCTGCACTGCCGCAGACAGCAGGCTCCCTAGTGCCCCACTGCCCTCCCTCAGCTTCCCTTCCCGTCTCCACCGGGGCTCCGGGGATGCTGGCGGATGAACGGCTAGCACTCAGGTATTTGTTTCAGGATCCACTTCTGTGGGAGCCAAGATGCCCGCTTCAAATCCCTGCTCCGCCGCGGGCCAGTGGTAAGTCTTCGGGCACATTTCCCGGTCATCTGGACCTCAGCAGGCTCCCCTAGGATGGTGAGCGAATGAACTCAAACAAATGTCACAAGGCAGTGTGAGCATTCAAGAACATATTCTGTGTAAATGGTTTAGAGTAGCACCGGCATGCAGCAGGCACTCAATAAGTGCTGGCAGTGTTGTTTATCATTGTAATAACTCGTAGCTTCTGAGATGTGAAGGCTGGTCTATCAATACAGTCTGACAGCTCTGGCTCTCAAATCTCACACTTACTCTGGCCGAATTTCCCTGGTGACTCCAGGAGGCCTAATTCCTTTAACACCTCTTCAACAAATACTGACTTAACACCTATCGTATCAAAGACCTGGTGCCATGGTGTCATGGAAAATACATGAGGTCCCTGTCCCAGGGAGAAAGACACACCCACCCAGCCACTGCCCAAGGCAGGCTGTGACAGTGCCCCCCGCCCCCTCCCCCCCGCACGTGCCAGTGAAGTGGACAGTGAGCAGGAGGAGGTGAAGGCCGCTGCACCTGGTGAGGAGGAGGAAGTGGTATTGGAGGTGGTTTGGAAGCTGGGTAGACTTTCAATGGAGGAGGTGAGGGGAGAGAATGTGACAGAGGTGGGTGCACCGGGCCCTCTGGAGAGCACGCATCTCTGTCTCAGGGCAGGTTCAAAGGTGATGACCCTCCACCTAAACTCTTCAAAGGTGATGATGAGGGTGAAGTGCCTGACACAGTGCTTGCTGTGTGCCAGGAGCGGCACTACACGGCAGCTCATCTAACCTCACCGTCAAGGCCAGACCCTGCTGGCTGCATTTCCAGGGAGGGAGGCTGAGGGCCAGAGGGCAGTGTCTCCCCACCCCCCGCCCTTACCCCCCGAGCTCCCTCGGACACGAAGTGCTGGGCTGGCCCAGAAGCTGGGCAGTGGGGACCCAGGGGGACATTCTCTGCGGCCTCTCAAGAGCAGTGGCACCTCGCGGGCTTGAAGGGCACCTGTGGCTGTGATGCTGACAAGATGCTCCATGAGACACTGAAAGGAGCCCCTGAGCCCATGGAGAGGTGTCCACAGGATGACGATGGCTCTGGAAGCTGCAGGTCACCATAGCAATGTGCCCTCAGCTGGTCAGGCCCAGGCTCATGCGCACCTGCTTCTAAGCCCAGCTTTGGCCCTGCCCAACCCCGCCCCTGGCCCCGCTGGTTCCAGCCTGGAGGCAGCAACAGGGGCGTGGGCCGTGGAGGTGCCAGGCTCCGCAGGAGGCGGGAGGACTGCGGGTGGTTCTTCCAGGACAGACATCTCAGTCCCACTGGTGGGGAGGGAGCGGGATTCATAGGCAGTTCCCCCAGAACCTGGGGACACTCTTAGTCCCCATAAGCTTAGGCTCTGGGTCTCTTCCACTCCGACCGGCTAACAAGACACTCCCCAGGAACAATGTCCCATCGCGGCCCCTGCTGGGGCCTCGGTGAGACTCCTCCGCGCACCTGTGCTCATGTGACAGAGGCAGGTGTCGGCTTGCAAAGCACACGCAGAGTCTGGGTTCCAACCAGGCCTTTCAACTGCCAGTTCAGATTGCGTCCCACCGAGGCATGTTGTGTGGGTGTGTGGGAGGGGACATAAAACATGTGTTGTTTCAGGAAATTTGCAGTCTAGAGGGAAAGTGGAGTTGCCAGCAGGTGACAAATGACAGCACACGCGGTGGCATGTGCTTCAGGGGGTTACGGCAGAGGGCAGAGGGCAGAGGGCAGCGTCAGGGAGGAGGTGCCCCTGAGCTGAGGCTGAAACTGCAGGAGAAGAAAGAGCCGATGTCCACATCAAACAATAGATTCACTGGTTAAAAGCGGTTTCTGCCTCCAGACGCGCTGGAAAGTAAGCCCCGCATTCAGCGCCCAGCGTCTCCGGGGCGCGAGCTGCAGGGATTCCGCCCTTGGGCCTCTCTGCCGCTGCCCGGCGCCCAGCGCCCAGCGCCCAGCGCCCAGCGCAGGCTTCCGATCTGATGGGACGCAGCGCGCCTGCGGGTTCCATCCTCCTGGTGTCTACACTGGCCTGAGCCACGCCTCTCACCACTACCTGCACTTCTGTGTTTCCATTTTCTGCTCATTAAAGTAGTTACAGAATCACACTAACCACACCCCCATGCCACCCTGCGGCCAGGGAAGTGGGCCGCCCAGGAGGGCCGCGCTGAGGGGTCCCTGGTCCTGCACAGAACCTGACTTACACCTGTGAAGGGCCACCTGCGCCTCCCAGGGCAGAAGGCGTGAGGTGCAGGTGACAAATCCATTCCTTTGCTCACTCACTGCATATCATCCATCCCCACTCCGTGCGGCCCTGTGTCAGGGGGTGGGGAGACAGTAATTAAGTTAGCAAATCCATAACCAACGTAAGTTCAAAATGGGACAAGCAGGGTCGCAACTCAAATATGGAATATCCAGTTACGTCTAAATTTTAGATGGAAAAACACGTTTGTTTTCATAGATGTATTTCCCATGCACCCTGCACTTCCATCTCCTAGTTAGACAGCCCTCGCTAAAGACAATCAACGAGCCCGGGACTGGTTTCTCACGCAGGCCCACCAGAGGCGGAGCCCGGCGTCGTATTGCGACTCATTGCTCGAAATGGGTTGAAGCAATTTGGGGGGCTGGAGAGCTAAGCCTTCAGGGAGGGTGGGGGCCCAGCTGGAGGGAAGCCGCCCGCTGGCAGAATGTCTTCAGGGAGACCTCAGCTCTGCTCTGCAGGGAACGTGATCACAGACTCTAACTACATCCAGAAGTACCTTCCCGGCAACCCCTAGATGAGTGTTTCATCGAATAACTACGGCTTCAGTCTGGCCAAGTGGCACTAAAGCGACTGTCCCAGACGCAAGGGGAGGGTGCCCACAGGTGTCAGGGCCTCTCTGAGGTTGGGACATTTAAACTGAGGTTGAAACACTGAACTGCATTCTAAGAGCTAGGAGATCAGAACACGTCAGATAAAGAGAGCAGTAGGTGATCCCTGACCTGTGTGCTCAGTGGCTAGAGCGCCAGCCGAATAGCAAAGGGTCTCTGTTTCAATTCCTGGTCAAGTGCACGTACTTGGGTTGCAGCCTGCCAGGGTGCATGCGGGAGGCAACTAATCGATATGTGCCTCTCACATCATGTCTCTCTCTCTTCCTCCCTCCCTTCCACTCTCTCTAAAAATCAATGGAAAATAGATCCTCAAGTGAGGATTAACAAAGGGGGGGGGGGGTGGCAGGTGTAAAGGCCCTGAGGTAGGAAACTGTCTTGTTTTAGGAACAACCAAAGGTCCAGGTGGCTGGAATGGAACAAGGGGGAGAGTGAACTGGTTGTGTGGGAGAGGACGTGGGGCTGGCTACATCGGAGTTGTATATTTAAGTCAAAACTCAGACTATTACTGTCTGTAAAAGATGCCAAGAAAGAGAGAGAGAGAGAGAGAGAGAGAGAGAGAGAGAGAGAGAGAGAGAGCCTTTGAAAAAAGCTTCATCCTGAAGTACCCGGTTCCTGTTAAAGCTATTTGCTTGATTAAGTGGCTTAAGTGCCAGGGGCCATCTAAGGCGCACAGGCCTTTATCACACTGAAGGTACCTGGGACTCCACAACAGAAGGCCAACGCTTCTTATTTCTGCAAAGGAACCTTTTTAAGAGCTGAATCATTTAACGAGCATCCACTGTGAGGCACCTTCCGTTTAGAGATTTCTCCTCAATCTTTGCATTCAAGAGCCTTCCTTTGAAGGCAGGGAGGCAGATGGTAGTCAGTTGTTTGCCAGAAGGAGCTGAAGATGAGTCAACACTCATTCCCGCCTGTGTTCGGCCTTAAGGTTTGTTTAAGGAAAGATGCCAACTCTGTTCCTGGAACACAAATAAATAAGTTTACATATTAACCCTGAACTGGAATTTCACCAGCAGCTTTGTTTCCTGGAAATTGCAAATGTATCTGTGAGCCCTCAACATTGATGGCACGCAGGCAAGCCTGCGCCTGGCCGCTGGGAGATCCCTGGCATCGTAACTAGAGTTTGCCTTTTGCCTCCAACGACCAGGGTCCCTCCAAAATGGATATCACCATTGGGAAAAGCCCCTCTTTTCTCCTGACCTACATTTCTCTCTATTTTTTTTAAATGAGGGTTTTCTACTCTGGACTGTCATTCAGCTGGAGAAGTCTGGTCCCAGGGGATGTATGCAATGGTGAATATCCCCAGTCATGTGCTGGGTTTGGCTCTCTCTCCCCACCCCACTAAAGCTCAAATAGGATATTGTCAAATTAGTAGCAAGTTACCCCTAAAATTCAGAGGCTTAAAACAACAAAGACGCACCAGCCCACCATTTCTGCGGGTCAGGAGTTGGGGCGCGCTCGGCAGGTTCCTCTGGCTCTGTTGTGGTTAGGGAGCCAGCGGGGCTTGGCCACCTGAAAGCTGCTGGCTGTTCGCGGAGACCGAGCTTCCTCACCACGTGGGCCTCTCCAGTGGTTGGCGGTGTCCTGACAGGCACTGCTTCGCCAGAATGACTGGCTCCAGAGAAAGGAGGAAGCTCAGCTGCCTGTGACCATGCAGTCTTGGAAGTCGGACATCAATTCCACCACATGTGTGTGTTAGCAGTGAGTCCTCAGTCCAGCCTCCCACAGGGAGGGGAGTGTCTTCCGAGAGAAGAGTGTGAAACGTGCGGACTATGTTCAACAACTGCAGCCGTCCTCCGTGCACGTGGAGGACTGTCACCCCAGTCCTTGGCCGTGTGCTCTTCCAGGTCTGTCTCAGCCTACCCGCTGGCACTCAGATGCGACTCCATCTCTCCTCTTCCTGCAGAACGTGCTCTGAGCACGTGGGCCTGGTGTGAGGATGCCTGCACACCGCACTGCTGCTCTCCTGCTTCAAGTATCACTTGACTACGAGGCAGTAATTGGCAAACTCTCCCTCCCCTGACCCTCGGGTAGGCCGTTGATTGGAGACCGAGATGGAGGGAAGTGGGGGGTAAAATAAGAGGGTTTTATGTCTTTAACTCCCTTAGATGAGCCGCTTTGTCCCACCTTCTCCCTGGGAGAGGGCAGGAGTGCACAAGCCAGGCCTGGGGCAGCGGCCTGCCCGGGAGGCAGCCAGTCCCTCTGACAGAGGAAGTGGGAGCCGGGACCCCACTTGGACTGCTGTCATGGGCAACAAGGACCTCAGGCTGAGCTCCCTGAGAAGGAGAACCGAGACCAGGATTTGGGAGTAAGGTGTTTATTCAGGAGACCCCGGAAGTGGGCAGAAAGTGAAGAAATGAGACAGGCAAACAGGACCGGGGCATCGCGCACCTGCTCCCTGGTGCTGGAGGCTCACCCACTGAGGAAACCTGGGACACGGCTCTCCCCCACCTCAGAGTCCCTCTGCTGCAGGCGGCAGGAAGTTGGGTTATTTATCCGCTGACTCCCAGCAGACTTGGCCTGCGCGCTGCTCCGGTAAGTGCCCAGCCCTCTGGTTACCAGCGCATGCGGTCTGGGGCTGCTAACAAAGTGCCACACTGAGGGGCTCAGAACCCCAGAAATGTGTGGTCTCCCAGCTCTGGAGGCCAGAAATCTAAAGCTGAGGTGTCGGCCGGGCCAGGCTCCCCAAGAAGGTGCCAGGAAAGGGACTGGCCCAGGCCCCTCCGCTGCCAGTTTCTGGTGCCCTCGGGTGTCCTGGGCTTGTGGGTGCACAGCTCCAGCCCTCTGTCCTCACATCACTCCCTCTGTGCGTGTCTGGCTCTGTGTCCCGGTTTCCCTTTTATGAAGACCCCAGTCACATCGGGTTACAGCGCACCTAGTAGCCTCGTTCTACTCTCTCTCTAATGAGCCTGCTTCTAGGTGCATCACGCTCGGAGTGCTGGCGGCTAGGACTGCCACGTGTACTCTTGGTTACACAGCTACAGCCCATCGCACCCTGTGTTTAGGCTGCAGTCAGTGTTGGGAGCAAGGCTGTGCATCCAGGAGGGATCCTGGCCTGGGGCCTTCGGGGCACTCTGGATGTGGCCTCTGTTGGGTTATATTTGGAAGAGCCAAGGCTTCGAGGTGCCAGACACAAGGCAGGAAAGAGGGGCCCGCTGCAGGGATCCCCAGCATCCAGAGGCTTCCGTCTGTTGTGCTGTCACATCCCACTCCCGGCCCTCCTCACCCCCACCTCCTCCACCCCCAGTTTCTGCTGCAGCCCCCACCTGGTCTCACAGCATCTCGTTGGACCTGCCTGGGAAAAGAGTGTTTTAGTAGGTGTTATGGGCTGAATTGTGTCTTTCCAGAAGTCATATGTCGGAGCCCTAACTCCCAGTACCTCACAGTGTGACTATATTTAGAGATAGAGCCTTTAAAGAGATGATTAAATTAAAATGAGACCAGCAGGGTGGGGCCTGGTTAAATCTGACTGTGTTCTTACAAGAAGAGGACATTTGATACACAAAGAGACACAGAGCCGAGACCACGTGAGGCACAGTGAGAAGGCAGCCACCTGCAGCCAAGGAGAGAGGCCAGGGGAGAAACCAGCCCTGCAGACACCTTGATCTTGGACTTCCAGCCTCCAGGGCTGGAGGCAGGACCTGCTGTTTAAGCTGCCTGTCTGTGGAGCTTCCTCTGGCAGCACTAGCAGACTAATGCAGAGTGAATGTGCTGGGAACTCCCTGGGCCAGGAGCCCACACAGAGAGGCAGGCGGCTCCACAGTCCATGATGAGTCTCCTGAGGGAGCTTACGTGGCAGGCGTGTCTGTTGGCAGCAAGAAGGCACAGTGTCTTCCGCCCCTGGGCAGGCACTCGGGTTGTGTGGGACAGGGCGGGCACAAAGGGGTCCTGGAGCGCCCCCTGTCCAGCTAAGAGGAAACGCCTTCCATGCTTGCAGCACCAGCACATCTGGGCACAGGCGTGGTGAGGGTGTCCCCAAGGGGTCAGGGAAGCCCACCGCACCAGGGTCCCACAGCGTCCTCCACACCACATGTGCTTGGAAAAGCCTAAACCAGGCCGTCACGCCTGCTGAAGTCTGTCAGAGCCTGCGCCATGCCTGACCACTGAAATGCAGGGTCCTAATGTTGTTCCACCAGCACCGGCTCCGAGCTCTTCCAGCTGCCATCGCACCTGCACAACCTCCCTCGCGGCCTTGCCTTCGCTCTTCCTTCTGCCTGGAAGCCGCTCTCAAAGCGCCTCACCCAGTTGGTACATACGCATTCTTCCAGTTTCAGCTCCAAACCATCTCAGAGAGGCCCGCCTGGCCAGTGCGCAGTCCGTTCCCCTCCCCATCTCTTGGCCTCAGAGGCTGGTTCTGGGCCTTTGCGTCTGGGTGAGCATAGCCTGGCAGCCCCACGCTCTGTATCTTGGAATATTACTGCTCAGAACTGGCTCTCACGCCGGGAGGAAGCACAGACAGCCAGGAAGGAGCCTGTTTCATTCTTCCACTTACCTCTGCCGCTCTCCCTCCCCCTGCATTTCTATTTGCCGTTTAATGTCCCACTCTCTCAGGCAGGGGATACGCACCCAGCAGCGCAGCCCAACACAGGCGCCCGGACCCTGTGGCGCAGGCTGGCACCCACATCACCTCCTCCACCCCCCAGAGCTGCCAGGGTCCCCCACCAGACTGACACTCCTGCCCAGCCGGGTGTGGGCAGTCACTCTCCCTAGGTTGTGACCTCTGAGTGGGGACCCTCAGTAGAGACGGGATGGGCAAGAGGCTTGTCCCTGACCACTGCCTACCACACCTGCCCAGACACCGTGTCTTGCCTTGTTCCTAGACACCACCCAACCATGACTCTTCACGTGGTGAGTGCCTAGGCCTCTGTTGGTAAGGCAGTGTTGATTGCTGGGGGGCCACGTGGGGGTGGGGCCACGTGAGGGTGGGGGGAGAGCTAGAAGTGGAGAGGAAGTACACATTCCATTTTCCCATCAGAATTGACTTACAAGGCCTAACATCAAACATAATTATTATTATACTAGTAGCCCTGCACATGAATTCACGCGCCAGTAGCTCGCTACTGCCCTCCAGTAGCTCCCCCCACCCACCTCTTCCTCACCCCCTCCCTCATAGCTTGCTGCTCTGCCCTCCTGTAGCTCCCTCCCCCTCACTACCCCCTCATAGCTTGCTGCCCTTCCCCGTCCTGTAGCTCTCCACCACCTGCTTGTAGCTCGCTGCCCCACCCTCATAGCTGATCCGTGATCTGGTCGTTACTCGGTCAGTCATTACGCTTCATGGCATAACGACCATTTGCATATTACATCTTTATTATATAGGATTTTTTATTAAACTCTTAATCCTCTTTTCTTTTTCTTAATTTGTTAATCCTCACCTGAGGACATTTTTCCATTGATTTTTTTTTTTTTTTTAGGGCGAGTGGAAGGGAAAGGGAAAGACAGAAAGAAACATTGATGTGAGTGAGAGAAGTACATCAATTGGTGGCCTCCTGCAGTGGCCCTGACCATGGCCTGCACTGGGGAGGAGCCTGCAACCAAAGAATGTGCCCTTGACCAGAATCGAACTCATCGGGACCCTTTGGTCTGCAGGCTGATGCTCGGCTAGGGCCTGGTGCACGAAATTCGTGCACTTGGGGGGGGCGGTCCCGCAGTCCAGCCTGTGCCCTCTTGCAGTCCAGGAGCCCTCAGGGGATGTCCGGCTGATGGCTTAGGCCCGCTCCCTGTCACTCCCCATGGGGAGTGGGCCTAAACCAGCAGTCAGACATCCTTAGCGCTGCCACTGCGCTGGCCAGCCGTGAGCCAGGCTTCTGGCTGAGCAGTGCTCCCCTTCGGGGAGCACATTGACCACCAGGGGGCAGCTCCTGAGTTGAGCATCTTCCCCCTGGTGGTCAGTGCATGTCATAGTGACTGGTCGTTCTGCCATTTAGTGGCTTTGCATATTAGCCTTTTATTATATAGGATTAACAATTTCAAGATGGTGACTGCAGAGGACCAGACCCCTGAGTGGGCTGAGCTGGAGGCCCTGCCCAGCAGTGCCCCTTGGGTGATTCAGGCCCTGGATGGAGGCAGTGGCTGTGCCACAACCCAGCACAGGTTCCTCTCCCACATAGAACCCGGGTCTAATCCCCGCTCTACCACTCACTTGTTCGGTGGCCTTGGACAAGTCATTTAGCCTCCCCAAGCTTCAGTGTCTGCCTCTGTAATATGAGAATTATAATAGAGTCCAACTCACGACATTGTTACAAGGATTAAAGGAGACTATGCAAGTAGGGTTTAGAATGCTGCTTGGCAAAAACCAGACCTTAAAAACTGCTAGCTATTGCTAGCAAAGTGACTCCTCCAGATGTGTCTCCTAGAGATGCAATCCCTCCCACTTCCCAAGCCCAGGGCGCTTGTTCTCCTTTTCATGGGACTTGGTGAGCAGCTAGGGGAACACACCAGTGAGCAGGCTCCTCTAACAAATGAGGATGTGGAGAGCTTAGCCACTCCCAGATGTGCGAGCTGGCATGCTTTGCTTCTATCACAAGCTCAACCTTGGCCTTCCACAGAGGACGGGAAGCTGGAAGGCAGCACATGGCTTCTGCCCGGCCCGTCGGTCCCTTCGCTGATGTTGACTTCATCTGAGTTTCCTAAAAAGCCCTTACCTCCCAGGAGAGTGCACTGCCTGCAGGACCTCGAGGGAATCACATCTAGTTCCTCCTTCCATGTGCTTAGTGACGGTCTCTTTACTGAAAATAAGAGGTCGAGGACAGTCATGCTCTGTGTCTGGTTTTGCCCAGTATGGACCCTCCTGGTGCCGTGCATGACCCATGCCTTTGGGAGACAACACCTGTGTCAAACTAGTGGAAATATGGATGGATGGATGGATGGATGGATGGATGGATGGATGGATGGATGGATAGAGTGAGGATTACATTGCATGATCTCCAAGGTAATTCTCTGCTCTGATGATCTATTTTATGGTAAGTCTACTTCATTGCTCCCGAATCTTCCCTTGAAGGAGGACATCAGAAGCTTCAGAGCCTTCTCTTAACGCAATGAACCATGGATGCAGGAAAGTAAATCAAAAGTGTGGGGTGGGTTGGAGGTTCCTGCGCTGGTGAAGGAGTGAGAGCTTTATCTCCTAGTCCTGAGGGAGGCAGTTAGACTCGAGCAGAGCAAGGAATCCTTGGCCCACTGACTTTTCCTCCCTGGAGAGAACATCTAGGCCTCAGTTGTATTTCAGCTCCAGGCCCAAAAGAGCAGCAAAACCAGCCAAGTTGACGTCAGGCCCAGCTGCCTTGGGTAATGACCCTGCCCTGGTGCCGGCCAATCAATCAGTGGAGACCCCGACCCTGGAAGGACACCTGGAACGCTGCTGAACATTCTATTGAGATCTTCCCCGGGAGCTCCCCTGAATCTCCACCCTTAAAACCCTTAGGATGGAGGACCCAGTGCCTCTCCCTCCCAGGAGCACAGGGAGCCTGTCCCTCCTCCCCCTCTTCCCCAGGCACACTGCCATCACCTTCCTTACTCCCAAGCTCCTGGGGCTCTTCGTTTGCCTCTGTTACTGGTTTCCTAGCCCTTTTCTTCTAGGAATGACTTCTTCCACCTCTGTGATTTACCAATAAATGTCCTCTTACAGTTTGGGTCTTGGCTCTGAATTCTTTCCTGGCCAGAACCCAAGTACCAAGGTTGCTGAACCCAGGTTTGGTCTGACCCCACAGGTCTAACACCCGGTGTGGTCCCCGCTGCCTGCGCCAGTCCCATCTCAGTGCTAGCAAAGCTTTGCTTCCAGACACATCACCTCTTTAGCACTCTGGGACGCCTGCTCCATCCTAGGGAGCTGGGCTCACATGGGTCTCGGGCAGTCAGATGGGGGCTGAGGCAAGTCCTCTGGCACAGGAAGAGCTGGAACCTCTGTATGCAATCCTTCTGGCACACGTCCACGAGCGCCCCCAGCTGATGGCCATTGGAAGGGCAAGTGGGCATTGACCGGGTACCGTGCACCTCCTGTTGGGATGAAGTCCTTTGGCATCACTTAGCTCTTATTTTCATGGTCATCTTCACCTCCTCTCCCCCAGGGTGGAGTCTTTTAATTTGTCCAGCAAAACAATGGATTCTGTAAATACGCATGCAAATATTCCTGCCTTAAATTTAAACCAGAGTTTTATTAACTCAGTATTCAGGAATTTTCATACCTCTTTCCCACTTTATTTTCTGATTCTATAGGGATTGTTTTCCCCCAAAGCAGTGGGTGACTCGGTCCAACTGTACGGGCGAGGGAGGCAGACCAGGCGGGACTGCACCCCTCAATCTCAGAACAGCCCTGAGGGTCTTGTTCAGCTATGGCTTCTGACTCAGGTCCGGGGTGGCGGGGGGTGGGAGGCGTTGGGAGGCAGCAATCCTAACAGACTCTTGGCAAGAGGCTGAACTTGAACAGCAAAGCTCCATGAGGAAAAAGAAAGGAAAAGAGCAGGAAGAATAGGCACATGTCTAATATTTATATGGAAGACTGCACTCATTCTGTACCACATGCAAACGTGAGTGCTAGGAACGAGCTTGGAGGGGGAGGGGAGTGCAGCCAACTGGTCTACTCTTCTGCTTTTGCTCCAACTGAGGCTGAAAACCAGATGTTGATGAAGAACTTGTCAGCCGTCCATTTTCACAGCCCGGGGAGGTGGTACAGCGAAGGGAGAGAAGAACAGAGGCAGCACAGCAGCAGAGGTTCCCACGGGCCCAAAGATCGCCCGCAGGCAGGCCGGCAGGCAGGATGGGCCTGCCCGCATCCCCACGCCAGGCTCTCCTTCCCACTGAGAGAACGCTGGCCCTCTTCCTGCCCATCTGCCCCCCAGATGAAAAACACTGTGCTTGCCGCAGCCCTAGGCTGTGCTCTCACACACAGCTTCCCCAAGTGCTCCCCAAATGCTCCCCAAGTGCTCCCCAAGTGCTCCCCAAATGATCCCCAAGTCCTCCCCAAATGCTCCCCAAATGCTCCCCAAGTACTCCCCAAGTGCTCCCCAAATGATCCCCAAGTGCTCCCCAAATGCTCCCCAAGTGCTCCCCAAGTGCTCCCCAAATGCTCCCCAAGTGCTCCCCAAATGCTCCCCAAATGCTCCCCAAGTGCTCCGAACGGCTTTGGGCTTCAAGTGGCATTTCCTCCTGCTTCTTGGCAAGGCTCCAGGGCACTGTCTCCAGAGCAGAGCAGCGTGAGGCCCTTGAGCAGTCAGCACTCACAGTCCGGAGTGTCTAGTGGCCTGGGCTTTGGGGCCATCAAGGGGAGGACGGCGTCTCTCCTGGCTGCTCAGCCTCTTTCACAGAGCAGGGAGGGCGCAATGGCAGCCCTAATTGGGGCTCCTTCTTCACCATCCATTGGGATCTTCTGCTCAAAGGCCTGCAAGAGTCCTTGCACGTTCCCTTTCCAGCCAAAGGCCAGAGAGCCCTCTAATTCCTTCTAGAGAACAACTGAGCGGGATTGGAAGACTAGCCACTGGGCTAAGGGGCGGGGCCTCGGCTTGCCTTCATAGGTGAAGGTCAGCATTGAGGCTTGCTCGACTCTCCAGCTGATCAATCCATGGTCAGGGATCACAAGCTCAAATGCAGGTGGGGCCCAGCAGGACATAGAAATGAGCCAGGAGGGCTGTGCTTAGGGAGGGGGTGAGGGGGAGGGGGCAGCCCCAGTGCTCACCGCCTGGCAGGTAGGTCTGCAGGCCCAGCTTTCTCAGGTCTGGGCCGCCCTGAAGTGCATCCCTGTGCCCGCTCCCTCCAAGTGTGGCACCAGGCAGAGGCGCGATGTGGGGGTGGACCTCCTCCTCCTTCAGACACAACCTCTCCTTCCTCCCCTTGGACACTGCTCCCGAAAACTGGGGCAAGAAAGGAGGGGACAAAGCCAGACCCTGGAGCTACCCCCCTGGCGAGTCCGGGAAGAGCCGCCAGGCACCCGCAGGCCCTGGGCACCCACAGGCCCTGGGCACCCGCAGGCCCTGGGCACCCACTGGGCCAGGTGGGCACAGCTCACCAAGCGCATTGGGAGGTCTACGACCAGCACTGCGCAGGCTCAGCCCCTGAGGAGGAGAGCGAAGGTGGAAGCCCACCCTCCCGGATCTGGGAGCTCTGTGCACATCCTCGAGGTGGGCTGTGTTAACCTGGCAATCACCCCAAAGAACCAGGCATCTGCCATGTAATGAGACAGCGGCACACGGCGCTCAGGGGGCTGGTTTCTGTCATCGGGGAGCGACTGTCCACTGCCAGCTCGAGGAGCCATCGTCATGCCCCCCAAAGGGAGGCTTTAGATCCTGTTCAGTACCAACACTGAGAGGCTGGCTGGGCGCAGACAGAGGAGCAGCCTGCTCTGGGAGGGGGTGCTCATGGCTTCACTCCGAAGGTCTCTGCTGATGGACCACTTGCCATGGTTACCAGAGCTGCTGCCGATGCCTGCCACTTCCCTGTGGATTGCACAGGCTTTTAGAGTTCCCTCACTGTTCGAGGTCCTAACAGGGCCCCCTCTGAAAGCTGGTGGCACACTGGCCCCCACTTGCCTTCCCACCCAGCCAGCCAGGCTCGCAGCCAGCGCCTGGGGTTCAGGGATGTTGTCCGGAAGGGGGACAAACCGTGCTGGCCCCACCACAGGCCTCAGCACACACCTCCCCTCCCCGCCAAGGCAGCTCCCCATGCTGCTGGGCTCTGCCTAGCCTCCCCTGGCTGCTATGCTCTGGAAGGGACTGCATGTTTCCGTCCCTCCGCCCCCAACCCCAAATTCTGTTGAAATCCTAACCTCACAGGCATGGATTGTGAGGTGGAGACTGAGGGTGAGCCCTCCTGAATGGACAGGTGTTCTTATGAGGGAGAATCCAGCGGGCACCCACCCCATGTAGGGCTCAGAGAGGGTGCAGTGATGGTGCAGTGAGGGTGCAGTGATGGTGCAGCGAGGGGGCAGAGAGGGGCAGAGAGGGGCCAGAGAGGGAGCAGAGAGGGGGCAGAGAGGGGCAGAGAGGGAGCAGAGAGGGGGCAGAGACGGGCAGAGAGGGGCAGAGAGGGAGCAGAGAAGGGCAGAGAGGGCAGAGAGGGAGCAGAGAGGGTGTAGTGGGGGTGCAGTGGGGGCGCAGTGGGGGCGCAGTGGGGTGCAGTGGGGGAGCAGTGGGGGCGCAGTGAGGGCGCAGAGAGGATGCAGTGGGGGCGCAGAGAGGGCGCAGTGGGGGTGCAGTGAGGGAGCAGAGAGGGTGCAGTGGGGGCGCAGTGAGGGTGCAGTGGGGGCGCAGTGAGGGCGCAGTGAGGGAGCAGAGAGGGTGCAGTGGGGGTGCAGTCAGGGCGCAGTGGGGGCGCAGAGAGGGTGCAGTGGGGGCACAGTGAGGGCGCAGTGAGGGCGCAGAGAGGGCACAGTGGGGGCGCAGTGAGGGTGCAGTGAGAGTGCAGTGAGGGTGCAGTGGGGGTGCAGATAGGGAGCAGAGAGGGCACAGTGGGGGTGCAGTGAGCATGCAGCGTCTGTGGACCGGGGAGCAGGCTCCCACCGCCTGATCTCTGCACCTGGGTGTTGACTTGCCAACCTCCAGACCCGTGAGGAACAAATGCCTGTATTTTGTCAGCTCCGAGCTTTGGTGTTTCTGTTGGAACAACCGGATGAGCCTCAGACACAGCGCTCAGCCTTCACCCTGGGTGGAAACTGAGATTCACAGTCTCCGGAGCTCCAGGGGTTATGAGCCCACCTGCCCTCAGACAGCCTGTCTGGCGCCCTCTCTCCTGGACCCTTCCCTCCCCATCGGATAAACCACTTGCTCTCAAAGCTGCACTTGGGGGCTGATCCTGGGAGCCCCTGACGGTGGGGGGAGGGTTCCCGCTGGAGCCTGAGTGGCACCTGGAAACCCACATCTAAAAATGGGATGGGAAACCCAGTGCAGCCCCCCAATAACTGTAGACAGGGAAGTTCAGAAGGACCCCCAGCTGCCCCGCAGTGGAGCCAGGCCAAGGCCGGGTCTCTGGCAGGAGCGTGGGCTCCCATTGCCGCAGGCTCGCACTTCTCAGAGGCACCCACGCTCTGTCCTCCTCCCACTAGGCCTCTTCCAGTGGGTGGGCCAGCCTGCGGGAGCAGGGCGGGCGGGTGAGAAACCATTGCTGGGGTGCGTGCACGTGTGTGCATGTGTGTACATATGTGTGAGTGTGTGTGTGTGTGTGCACATGTGTGTGCATGTGTGTGTGTGCGTGCACACGCGCTGCGGGCAGGGCAGGGCTCACCTGCCGGAAAAGCTGCAGAGCTGGGCGGAGCGCCCCAGGCTGCGCACCGGGGAGGGGGGGCAGCAGGCAGAGAGCCTGAGCAGAGGCCTGGGACGCCTTCCTTGGCTCACAGACGCACACCAAACCCCCTCTGTCAGCGTCCTTTGGAGCCCAATGTCCAGTCAGGGGATCAGCGCTCCCCCTCGCTCCTCCTGGCACAGGGCCCGCCCCCGCCTGTCTGCTCCTCGGTGAGAGGCATGGGAGGCCAGTGTCCCGAGAGCCGTGCCCACCTCGCCAGGACCCACGACGCGGCAGGCCTGTTCGAGCAAATCAAATTCACAGATGACAGCCCTGAGACACACAGAGAGGTCAAAGGGCGGCCCAGTGTCACCGAGCCCAGGTCAGATCCTGTCTGGGATTCGCAGTCAGGACTGGCTGCCTGGGCAGGGAGGGCTCTCAGCCACTCTGCTCCTCCGCCCCTGGGCTGTCTGGCTGCAGGGATAAGAATCTGAGGAGGGTGACATTCCGCTTAGACTCTGCTACTCACAGCACTTCACGGAGCCCCGAAGCTACAACATGCGTGTGGACCAAGGGGCTCCGTGGAAAGTAGCCTCACAGGCTGGTCTGAGCAAAACTCCCAACTGGACAGGGCATGCTGGGAGCCACGCCTCAAGCCTCGTATTTCTGTTCTGTTTGTTTTAGAGACAAGAACGGGGGGAGGGGGAGAGAGAGAGACCGGGATGGAACCTCCACAGGGTACGTGCCCTGACCTGGGCAGGCTCCCACCAATGAGCCACGTCGGCCAGGCGGACCGGCCCGTTTTCAGCAGCAGCAGCCTCTGGAATAAGCCCCCCCGCCCCCCCGCCAGGGAAGCCCCCTGCTGACTAGTCTGTAATCCAGCTGTCTTGCTTTCTCCCCTCCCCGGATCTCCCCAAGTTCCCTCCTGAATCGCAGGTCCATAAAGGAAGCTGCAGACGGCTGCTCTCAAGCTCCCACCCCCACCTTCTGGATCTCGGTTCCAGGCGTGTCCTCTTTGCAGCTCAAATAAATTGTTAGGAATGTTCTCCGTAGGGAGACACCTCTCCGGGCACCTCTCCCCATAGCTGCGTCACCCTGGGCGCGATCGTCGGCACAGACAGGGCGCTGCCTGGGTGAGCAGCGTCTCTCCTTCCACAATGCGCTCAGCGCAGGACCGAAGGCCTGGGGAGGAGGGCCTGCAGCTCCTGCCCTCTTCCCCTCTGCACCAGAGACCGTGCTCTACCAGCCCCGGGGCCCTTGTGGGCTGGTTTTCTCTGGAATGTGCGGGGCTTTCTGCGTTTTCCCAGCCCCCAGCCTCGCAAGGAAATTAGAAACAGGATGTCCAAACACCACGGGCTCCGGTTGCAGTTCTGCTGGAAGCAAAGCTAGGAAACTTCCCGTCTCTGGCGGCTGTGCGGCAGCTGGAAATGAACTTGGACTGTTCTGGGCGGGGAGAGGAGGCGAGAAGCACAGATGGGGGTGGGGGGTGGGGGGCTGCTGGCCTGGAGGCTGGCCTGCACTGAGCCACACGGTGTAGTGGGTGAGGCCCTGGACCTGCGAGGCCTGTGCGTCTCCAGGTAGGTAGGTGGGGTCACTGACTGAATTGTCCGACACCCAGCTGGTGTCCAGGCTTGCTTGGCGACATGTGTCCCAGCTGTTGTGAGAATCTTATTACATCCCACCCCGCCACAGCCAGCAGCTGTCCCCGCCAGCACCTCCCGTGTGCCCGGCCTGTGCTGGCTCTTGTTTTCCTGTCGCATGATCTTCTCTTTGTTGGGTCTTCGCTTAAGCACCGTCCTCAGAGAGCTTCCCGTCCCGCCCTGCTCGCCGCCAGTGGTTTCAGCATGGCACTCGCCCGGCCCGTAACTGTTTGAGTCACTCGGTGTCACTTCTGTGGGAGGCAGTTTCCGTGAGGACAGGGACCACGTTTCTCCGGTTGTAGCCCTGTTGCCTTGCTCTGGGCTAAGTGTTTTAAATGCACGATATTCTTGCTGTCCCCACTTTACAGGAGGGAAAACTGAGGCACAGTTTATTCGTGTATTTGCTAAGTGAATGAGCAAAACTGAGGCCCCCTTCCCCGAAGATGTGCGGTGTTTATGCTGTGGCTTAGTACATACTTGCTAACCTCCTGCTTCTGGGTCATGACCCCGGAGAGGTCCAGGGCAATGAGCACTGCATGGATCTGTGCGGCCGTGGCTTCTCACAGCCGTTGGATCGTGGGGAAGCCGCACTCCCATTCTGAGCCTCAGCTCCCTCCTGAGTCAGAACAAAACAAAACGCCGTGGGAGACCTGCGCAGCCAGGACCTCACTGCGGCAGACTCTGCCGCGAACGCGGGGCCTGAGCACCATCCTTCTCAGCCCCGGCCCCGGGCTGTGCGGAGCCTCCTGCCGGGTACCGAGGTCCTGCCCAGCCTCCACGCCTTTAGGGCCCGTTTCTCACCCCCTAACCCCAGGCAGGGCTGCACCGCGTGCCCTCCACCGAGACCAGCCACGGAGAGCGCAGGCCCTGCTCGTGTTGAGCTCCAGCAGCCGCGAGGGTCCGAGGAGCGGCTAGGCCTGGTGGACGGGGCCCAGGCTCCTGCAAGCGGCCGCAGAGAAGGCCTTGTGGCGGGCAGCCCTGAGGTCGGGCTGGTCCCAGGGGCCTGCGCCTGACAGGGGTCACGGAGGATACCTTCCTGGCCACCACACTCGGGAGCTGCGCCCGGAGGGTGAGTGGAGGGCCTTGCCTTTCGCACCCTGTCTCCGGCCTCACCACGCCTGGCATGAGCAGGTGCTGTCTTCCCCGTGTCAGGCCCAGAGGCGAGGAGAGAGCCTGAGGAGGGCCTACCGGTGTCCCCAAGGCGCAGGCCCTCTCATGACCTGCCTGGCACCCCAGAACTTGCCCTGACCTTTCTTCCTTTGAATTGGAACCAAAAACAATGAGTAAGAACCCCGGACGTCTGGGAGCTGTGCCACGCACAGCCCAGCTTCCCATGGCCGTGGCCGTGGCCAGTTTCTAGGGGGTGGGCCCCTGTGAGGACGGCGTTGTCACCTGCTGGGGTGAGAAGCGGTGGCCCCGCCGGCCAGTGCGGGGCGAGGCCCGGAACAGGGTCATCTCCGGCACCGGGACCCCTGGCGCGGCCCACGGCTCTGTGTGTGGCCCCAGGAGGAGGCAGAGTCCTTGCTGCGGGGCCTCCAGCCACCTGCCTGTGGGGCTTCCGCCCAGGGACTCGGGGAGCAGACGGCAGGCCAGGCAGGCTGAGGAGCCCTCTGCAGCTCGCCTCTCTCAGCAGCTGCTCACGGCATGGCCCCTGCTTCCCTCCCGTGGGCTGGGCCGGGAAGGAGCTCCCCAGGACCACCCGGGAGTGGCCAGGGTGCAGGGACCACGGACAGACGCAGGCGGCCGCCTCTTCCCGTCTGTCTCCATTCCCTTCCCACCGGCGAGGCCAGACAAACATGACAGCAAGTCCTGTCTCCTGGTCAGCTCTCCCGCCACTGCTCTGCTTCGTTCCTTGTGAACGAGGAGCCTCAGATGCACAGGCCTCCTGTGTTTTGGTAGATTTGGTCTAATATGCTATTTCATTTCCATGGTAACGGCTCCTGGTGCTACAGGAAGACAATTTTCCAGACAAAAGACTTGTGGGTCTTGTTACTCTGCAGGGACCTGACTGGGTGGCTGGGAAGTGGCTCCACGGCCGCCCGGGGCCCCTGTTGCCCCAGATTCCCGGTCTCAGGCTGGTTAGGGGCAGGGGTCCTGGGAAGGTGGCAGGACTGAATAAAGGTCATCTTTGAAAGACAAAGCCCTACATCCATTCTCCTATCAGCCAATGGATTTGAGTGAGACGTGCTCGAATTGTAGTGGCCGCCGGTACACAGGACCCAGGAGCTGCCTATGTGAGGGTCTGAGTGGGGCCGACGGGCAGCTCCCCATCAAGTGTCCAGCACTCACTCTGCCACGACCAGGGCCCAGCGGGCCCGGGGGAGAGGGGGCAGGCGTGAGCAGAACAGGCGCGGCCCTGCTCTGAGGCCCTGGGTGAGACCGGAAACCAGGGTGTGGTGGTGCCTGTGACCTGCTTTATCACTGGCAGGCAAGTCCAGGACGGGGAGAAGCGGGAGGGAGCGAGCTCTTTCAGGAGGCCGTGGAGGAGAGCTGCTGAAACACTAACAAAATCAATATCCTGAGTAAGCACAATCCCAGGTCCCAGGATACAAACATAAACACAGACACACTTTGTATTTACATCCTGTCAAAGTAAGGAGATTTTTAAAAACTTTTTTATTGAAGTTATTGGGGTGACGTTGGTTAATATAGTGAGGAGGTAGTGACCAACTTTGCCACATTGTTACTACAGGAGGAGATAGAAACCAACATCGCCACATTGTTACTACAGTGAGGAGGTAGAGACCGACATCACCACATTGTTACTACAGTGAGGAGGTAGAAACCAACATCGCCACATTGTTACTACAGTGAGGAGGTAGAGACCGACATCGCCACATTGTTACTACAGTGAGGAGGTAGAGACCGACATCACCACATTGTTACTACAGTGAGGAGGTAGTGACCGACATCACCACATTGTTACTACAGTGAGGTAGTGACCGACATCGGAGGTAGAGTAGAGACCGACATCGCCACATTGTTACTACAGTGAGGAGGTAGTGACCGACATCACCACATTGTTACTACAGTGAGGAGGTAGAGACCGACATCGCCACATTGTTACTACAGTGAGGAGGTAGTGACCGACATCACCACATTGTTACTACAGTGAGGAGGTAGTGACCGACATCACCACATTGTTACTACAGTGAGGAGGTGCAATAGCAACTGAGACCAGTGCTGGGAGGGAGAGGGAGTTCTTAATGCGAGGAGGAGAGGAGATGGGACTTGGACTGTATGTGGTTGGTTGATTGACAGTTTTCTGAAAGATGGCATCCCAAGAATCTTGAGAAAGAGGTGCCGCACGTTCACTAAATCGCACACAATGAAGAAATCACCTGTATGGCCTCGTGCAGCGTCTCCCAGGGGAGAAAAGAGAGATTTCCCAAGAAAGCGACAAGCTCTAGGACCGGTGCCTGAGGAAGGGACCAGACACAGGAACGGTCCGCAGGTGCTGGGAGGGGCGGCTGCATCCCAGAGACTGAGAGGAGGCCGGGAGTGGAGGCAAAGGGAGTGAGGCGGCGGCATGCGTGGTGAGCCACGGGGGAGGGAGGGCCGATGGCGGGAGGCCAACGTGTCACCGCCTGCCTAGAGTTTCCAGTATTGTTGGCTCCGGAGCCTGGCCTTCGCTGGGAGTGAGTGGGAAGGGAGGCGGCCGTGGAAAGAGCACTGGTTAGTCATGGTAACGTGGCAGACGTGGTGGCCCACGGAGCGGTGGCTCTGGAAGTCTGGCCCGTGGAGCACCTGCACCAGAATCACCAGAGACGCATGTTACACAGCAGCCTCCAGAGTCCCGCCCACCACCTACCGAAACAGGATCTCGGCCAGGGCCGGGCCTGCACCCACAGGCCTGCACCCACAGGCCTGCACCCCCACAGGCCTGCACCCCCACAGGCCTGCACCCACAGGCCTGCACCCACAGGCCTGCACCCCACAGGCCTGCACCCCCACAGGCCTGCACCCCCACAGGCCTGCACCCACAGGCCTGCACCCCCACAGGCCTGCACCCCCACAGGCCTGCACCCCCACAGGCCTGCACCCCCACAGGCCTGCACCCGCGCAGCCAGGGGAAAGCCCGCTGCCTCTGTGTTGGCACAGTGGCAGCAGCATCTGGTCCTTATGCTGCCCAGCTGGCTGGGGTCCCAGGCCAGGCCACGGCTCCCCGGATTGGCATCTGTACTGCGGTGAGTTCCTTCCTTCCTGGAAGATGCTGTTCCGCCCGCCCCAGCGCCCACCCAGGTGCAGGGGGCTCCACACCCAGGCCCCCGTGGGTGCGGAGAGCTGCGCTGGGACTCCCGAGGCTCTTACCAAAGATCCGGTGCCGGTCACAGCGGAAAGGGAGCCGGTGGTCCATCAGGCCTCACGCTAGAGCTGCCTGAGAGCGATACCGGCACCGAGTCGCTCCCCAGCCCGCCTGCGGCCCAGCCCCCGCTGTGACTCCTGGAGCCGGCGTGGCCGGCCGCTGTGTGACTGATTGTTCTGTCCTTCCTCTGGCCTGTCACCCACTGCCGTACGCTCCGTAAAGGGAGGACGCTCTCTGCAGCTCAGCACCGCCTCTGTCACCCCGGCACCCAGGAGGTGCTCGTTAGCACCCATGGGCGCAGGCGTGAAGGCGCGGCTGCATCGGAGCTCAGCGGCCAGCCCTGCGCAGCCTGGGAGCTGACAACCTCCGCAGAGGCCCGACGTGCTCAGAGAAGTGAAGCCTGGGCCGGCGAAGAAAGCGAAAGGATGTAGTGAAACTGCCTTAAAAAATAGCTGAAACCCAAGAGCCATCCCTTCACAGAACGGTGATGGCAGGACCACAGCCACACACCGGAGCCAGGAGCGCAGCTGGGTCCCGACCGGGTGGTGGCACTCCACCGGAGTTCCGAGACACGCACCATTGCCGTCACTGCACGGGCCTCTGCCTGGCTCCTTACACTTCCTGTGAAACCGAGGGCCTGGAATTTAAAAATCTAATTAGAAAACACAAACGTCATCTCTCCCGACAGGGCTGGAAGCTGGGAGAGGACCCACAGTGCCTTTTGGTGGAGCAGATTCTGCCCATCTCCCCCGGCCCGGCCCCAGGGGACAAACCCTTCACAGCCCCTTCTCCCAGCAGCACTGTCCCCAGGCAGCACTGTCCCCAGGCAGCACTGTCCCCAGGCAGCTCAGCCACGCGCCCGGGCGGCGGCCTCTCGGAACCTCTGAGGCTCCATGCGGACACCCAGCCCCTCACTGGCTTCCAGGCCCGGCAGCTCTCGGGCAGCCGCCGCTGCCCCACAGCCAGGGCACCCACCTGCACGGACGGTCCTGCTCCCGCCCCCCGAGGCCCGCCTGGCTCTGATCACTGGCCTCAACCAGGCTCCTTGCTGGCGCTGAGGCCTTGAGGGCTGGGATGTGGGTGAAAAAGGCTCCATAATAAATCCAACACGTCCGTGACCGAAAATGCCCGCCAGGGTGACCCGAGCATACATTCCGAACTGGGCACATACTCCTCAGAGGTTTGTCTTTACCAAGCCCGGGCTGCCCATCGCCCCTGTGCCTCCGGGCTAACGCGCCTTGGGAGCTGTTCCACTGCAGACCCTCAGAGCTAAACACCATCCAGAGAGCACGTAACCTTAACGCTCCCTCCGTGCCCAGCCCAGCTCACCACCGCCCTGCCGCGCACCTCCTCCCCCCCTCCTCCCTCCCCTCCATCCCTCCCCCTCCCTCCCCTCCTCCCCTACCCCTTTCCTCCCCTCCGTCCCTCCCCCTCCCTCCCCTCCTCCCCTACCCCTTTCCTCCCCTCCATCCCTCCCCCGTCCCTCCCCTCCGTCCCTCCCCTCCTTTACTCCCCTCCTCTACTCCCCTCCCCTCCTTCCCTCCCCTCCATCCCTCCCCCTCCCCTCCCCTCCTCCCCTACCCCTTTCCTCCCCTCCATCCCTCCCCCGTCCCTCCCCTCCGTCCCCCCCCCTCCTCTACTCCCCTCCTCTACTCCCCTCCCCTCCTCCCACCCCTCTTCCCCTCCCCTCCCCTCCTCTCATTCCCTCCCCCTTCCCTACCCTCCTCCCCTCCCCTCCTCCCTCCCCTCCATCCCTCCCCCTTCCCTCCCCTCCTCCCCTACCCCTTTCCTCCCCTCCATCCCCCCCCCCGTCCCTCCCCTCCATCCATCCCCTCCTCTACTCCCCTCCTCCCCTCCCCTCCTCCCCTCCCCCGTCCCTCCCCTCCGTCCCTCCCTCCCCTCCGTCCCTCCCCCCTCCTCCTACCCCCTCCTCTACTCCCCTCCTCTCCTTCCCTCCTCCCCTCCCCTCCTCCCCTCCTCCCTCCCCTCCATCCCTCCCCCTTCCCTTCTCTCCTTCCCTCCCCTCCCCTCCTCCCCTACCCCTTTCCTCCCCTCCATCCCTCCCCCCGTCCCCTCCCCTCCGTCCCTCCCCTCCTCCCCTCCCCTCCTCCCCTCCTCTCCCCCTCTCCCTCCCCTCCCCTCCCCTCCCCTCCTCCTCCCCTCCCCTCCTCCCACCCCCCTCCCCTCCCCTCCCCTCCCCTCCTCTCATTCCCTCCCCCTTCCCTACCCTCCTCCACTCCCCTCCCCTCCTCCCCTCCTTCCCTCCCCTCCCCTCCTCCCCTCCTCCCCTCCCCTACTCCCCTCCTCCCCTCCCCTACTCCCCCCTCCCTCCTCCCCTCCCTCCCTTCCTCTCCTTCCCTCCTCTCCTCCCCTCCCCTCCTCCCACCCCTCCTCCCCTCCCCTCCCCTCCTCTCACTCCCTCCCCCTTCCCTCCCCTCCTCCCCTACCCCCTTCCCTCCCCCCTCCATCCCTCCCCCCGTCCCTCCCCTCCGTCCCTCCCCTCCTCTACTCCCCTCCTGTCTCCCCTCCCCTCCTCTCCTTCCCTCCCGTCCTCCCCTCCCCTCCTCCCCTCCTCTACTCCCCTCCCCCCTCCTCCCCCCCCCTCTTCCCCTCCCCTCCCCTCCTCTCATTCCCTCCCCCTTCCCTACCCCCTCCTCCACTCCCCTCCTCCCTCCCCTCCATCCCTCCCCCCTTCCCTTCTCTCCTTCCCTCCCCTCCCCTCCTTCCCTACCCCTTTCCTCCCCTCCTTCCCTACCCCTTCCCTCCTCTCCGTCCCTCCCCTCCGTCCCTCCCCTCCTCCCCTCCGCCCTCCCAATGCGGGAAAGAGGCTGCACACTGTTGCTCTGGGAGGCATTACCTGAAAGCTCCCAAGCATGTCTTCTGTTTGGCTCCAATAAACTCTGACAAACTCTTACAAAACCCTTTTAAAAAGGCTTGGATATTCCTAAATTGAGAGCAGTGACAGGTATCCTGCAGTTGACCCCTGACCCACACTGCCTGCCACCCATGTCCAATGGCCAGCTGTGCGTCTGCTGCCCAGCTTCATCTGTCCTGCTCACAGCAGCTCTCTGCCTCTCCTTGGGGAGCCGCCTGCCCGTGCAGGCCGCGTGGAGGGAATCAAGACGCCCTGGCTCCCACTTGGGCTAAAGGGGGCAGGAGGCCCAGCCAGGAAAACCAGAGGTGGTGCGTGATGAGCCCTGGATTTTTCTTTTTTTAAAAAAAAATATATATTTTATTGATTTTTACAGAGAGGAAGGGAGAGGGATAGAGAGTTAGAAACATCTATGACAGAGAAAAATTAATCAGCTGCCTCCTGCACACCCCTACTGGGGATGTGCCCACAACCAAGGTACATGCCCTTGACCGGAATCGAACCCGGGACCCTTCAGTCCGCAGGCCGATGATCGAGCCCTAGATTTTTCACTAAAAAAATATTTTTAACAAAGCTCTTTCTTTCCTGGTGGCTGTTGTTCTGATAGGATCTCAGCTGGACACGTTGGGGCCTTCTCACTCCCTCCTGGGACAGTTTGTCTGCAAGGAGCCGCTCGGGGAAAGCCAGAGCTTGGGAATGGAGAGACAGCCCGGCATCACCTGAGCACCTGGATCTAGCCACGCCTGAAGCTGTTCTAATAGCCGGTGAGTTACTCAGTCCATTTCTTTTTGCTGAAGCCAATTTGATTTGACTTTCTATTACTTGCAATCAAGAATCCTGAATTATTCAACTACTTGGTAACCAGCAAATGAATGAATGACAAATGCCCTTCTGCCGATATTTACTGAGGAACCCCTCGTGCAAGCACAGTTTTAAGTCCTGAAGAAAAAGGCAGAGTTGCCACAGAAAACACACAAAAACGACTGTCGCTCTTAAAAGTCAAGTGTGTGGCCGGACAACCTAGAAATGGGTCAGTTCCTCCGACTATGGCGGCTGCTTAAACACCCATTTTCCTCACAGCCTTTCTCTTCTTCTCCCCCCAACGTAACGACGCTCCGACCGGGACCGAAGCCAGGCCCAGGCCCCCCACACCGCACCTCACACTCAGCCTGAGGCCACGCGGCTTGGTTCTGTCCGATGATCAGATGCCAGTGCGGTCAGAGCCAGAGTTCAGGCCGGAGGCTGGGCGTTGGCACTGGTGGCTGCTGCTCACGCTGCCCTGTGTTCAGTTTTAATATTTGACAGCGGGTCTGCCGGGCAGGCCTCAGGCGTGGTTTGGCCTCTGACTTCTCGGGTAATGCTGATGCTGTAGGTGTCCGTCAAGCTCCAAGCAGGAAAGCAGACCCCATTCCAGGTTTTTGAACAAAGGGGATTTAACACAAGGAACGAGGACACAGGAAGCAGAGGCTGAGGAGCAGGCACAGGAAGAGTGCGGTGAGCGGGACTGGCCAGGGCAGGGCACACACTGCTGCCGGGGGCGGGCGTGCAGCGGGCAGGCAGGCGGGCGCAGTGGGGGGTGGGAGGGCCCTTCCCAGGAGCCGGGCCCGGGGCGGGGCCCCCTCCTGCTCTCTGTGCGGAGGAGGCTGAACAAGAGGCACCCAGCTTCTGGCTCCATCTGGTTGGGGGCTTTGCCAGCAAGAAACAGCCCACGGGAGACCCTACCCACAGAGCTGCACCTGATCTCCCTCCCGACCCTTCCTCCTAAAGCTGAGCCTTCATCATCAGAGTGCGTGGGTCTGTCTGTGTTTGAGCCACACATACACACACGCACACACACACACACGCGCACACACACACACACACACACACACACACACACACACACACACACACACACACACACACACACACACACACACACACACGAGTGGAGAGATCTCTCTTCTACCTGGGAGTCCCTCCCTACCACTGCCCCCAAGGCCCGCAGCAGCCGCCCAGCGTGCCGCCGTTCCACAGCCCGCCCACAGCTCTCCCGCACGTCCTCCGCCAGCCCAGGCATCGCCAGTGGAACCTCAACCGCGTGGTAGCTGTCTGGGCCGCCGCCCGTCCTCCGTGATTTACACACAGAGAGGACAGGCTCCCTCACACCCCACAGCTCCGTCTTCTCCTTGGCTGTGCGCCGGGGCGGGCCTGGTGTGCGGGCCACCTGCCTCCGCCCGCAGGTGCTGGCATGCCCCGAGATGCCGTGCCCTTCTGGCCGGCCATCACATCTGGCCCATCGGCCCGGCCCTGAGGAAGGGGATGTCGCCGCCGTTTCTGACTTGCCCTCTGTTTTCACCACGAGTTTTCTCGCTTACCTGTGAAGCTTATAATAAAATGCAATGAGCAGTCAGAGGGCGGGTCTGGGGCTGCGGGGCGGGGGGGTCCTCGGCAGGCTGCAGGAGAAGCACCCTAATTAGCTGGGCCCACCAGCATTACTCTCAGGAGAGGGAGACTTTCCTGGGGTGACCTATGCCAGCTGCTCGGGCTTCCTAACAAGTACCCCGAGGGTGGCTCACACAACAGGAAGCTGCTGCCTCCTGGTCTGGAATGGAGAATCTGAGATCCAGGCGCAGCGGGACTGGTTTTCCCCGGCAGCCTCTCTCCTCGGCAGGCAGAGGGCGCCTTCTTCGGGCGCCGGCCACCTGCTCACCAGAGAGCCGAGGAGTGGGAGCTAACTCGTTAAGTCCCCGGGGTCTGAGAGGCGGGGCATGGGTTTCCTATGAATAATCAGATGCGTTCTGGCAGCATGAGCAGGTCTCATCCCCGATCCAGGGCATGTGAGCCCCAAACAGGGGCAAGCACAGCTCAGGGACCCGCCACTGCCTCTGCCCCCCAGGAGGCTGAGGGCGGCAGCGGGCTGAAGGAGCCTGACACAGCACCTGGGGTCCCACCCGCCCCCCTGCTTCCTCAGTCACAAAGCAGCTGGTTAATGTCTTCCTGCTGAGAGCCCTGCGTTTTATGTTTTGAAATCCAGACCATCCAAACAGAGCAGCCTGCTTTCAGTAGAAACTCATTCATTCTCACATTGTAAAAGTCAGTGGACGGCGTTATTGAGTTCACGTTGTTAACCAAAGGGAGACATATTGTTGCCACGTGGTTCTCGGAAATACTGAAAAAAGCTTCCACTTCATGTGAAATCTAAAAACTGAAGGAAAGGAAAAGAAACCGAAGTCATAGCTACGGAGAGCAGTTTGACGGTTGCCAGAAGTGGGGGTTGGGCGTCGGGGCTGGGAGAGATGGGTGAATGGAGTCAAGAGGTTTAACTTCCAGTTATAAAGTAAGCAGGTCATAGGCACTAAGGTTAATATAATGCTGCATCACATAGTTGAAAGTTTCTGAGAGAGTAGATATTAAAAGTTCTCACCATAAGGAAAAACGTGTAACTATGAGTGGTGACAGATGGTAACTAGCTTAGTGTGATGATCATTTTGTAACATGTACAAACATTGAATCGTTATGTCATACACCTGAAACTAACATACTGTTACCTGTCAATTAAAGCTCAATGTTTTTTAAAGGAGCTTTCGGTCCCTTCAGGGGCTGGGGACCCCTCATTTGGTGCCGGGGTCTGTCTGCAGACAGGAAGCTCCGAAATGACGGTGGCCAGCAGGCTGGAGCATTTCATTCACAGCAGCAGCCTTCACGGCTCAGGCCCAGGTTATAAAGGCGTTCCCATGCTCCCTCGTCGCAGCATTACATCTTCTGTGAGAGGTCATGTAGGTCAGCTCCTGGCTAAAAGCACTCGTCATGAAGGAGGAGCCCCGGCTCTCACATTCGTTCACGAGCCCACGATCTCAAGTGTCTTTTTAGTTTTTTTTGTTAATCCTCACTCGAGGATATTTCTCCATTGATTTTTAGAGAGAGGGGAAGGAGGAGAGACAGAGAGAGAAACATCAATTCGAGAGAGACACATCAATTGGTTACCTCCAACCAAGGCATTTTCCCTTGACAGGAATCAAACCCTGGACCCTTCAGTCCTCAGGCCGATGCTCTAACCACTGCTCGGACTTTCTCCCACGCTGCTCACTCCCCGGGCCCATCTCCGTAAAGGACACGTTTCCCCTAGTGCAGGGCTCAGGACAAAGCTCCTGGAGCCATTCCTGAGGTTTTCCTTTCTCTGATCCCAAATCCTGTGCCCGGACGATTCTGTTTCTGAAAAGTACCCAGTGTGCACTCTGGTTTCTCTCCATTTCCCGCCCTCATCCAAGACACGATGCAGTTCCCTGTCGGCTGCGCTGGTGCCCACGGTGCCTGCTCTCCCGCTTTCTGCAGCTCGCGCCTCACCAAGTGGCATTTATCACTGAGCAGGGTAACTTGCCTTAGAGCAAAGCCATCAATGGCTTCCCAGTGCACTTAGAGCAATACCTAGTCCACACCTCCCGGACCTTGGCCTGGCTGTTTCCCCAGTCCCGCCCCGCCCCTTCCCCACCCCCGCTGCCATACCCCGTGAGGGAGCCTGGGTCACTGTGCTGTTCTCAACCTGCTGCCATAGTCCAGCCAGGGCTCTGTGTGGCAGAGTGGCTGCCTGTCCCTGGATGTGGGCTGGGCCTGAGCTTTGGCCAGTGCGTGTGAGTGCTTAGGGTGTAGGCAGAGCCCTGAAGTAAGTGTGTGCGTGTGGCTCTTGGGCTCCTGTGACCCACCAGGAGAGAACAGGCCCCGGGCACCCCTGTCCAAGGAGATCGGGGAAGACGTCCAATGGATTTAGAACAGCCCGTGGTCTGAAGACAAGTCACTAATCCATGGCCCCACACAGAGCCCCCAGAGGACCCGCGCTGTGAGCGGCAAACACCGATGCTCGCTGCCATGTGCTCTGAGCCTGCAGTGTTGTGGGGTCATTGCAAGAGGGGCGGGTCCGGATGCCCAAGCCCTTTCTTCCTGTCTGCGATTTTCCTGCTGTTTGAAGCTATTCTCTTTGCCGGAACCAAGTTTCTCGCCCTGGCCCTGTTGCTGTTGGAGGCTGGCTGGTTGGGTGTGGGCTGACCTGGCACTGTAGGGTGCTCAGCAGCACCCCTGCCCTTCACACACTAGAGGCCAGTGAGTCCTGGCATCCAGCTGTGACCACCAAAACGTGTCTCCAGACACTGCAGGTGTGCCCGGGCAGAGCTGCCCTGGCTGAGGGCTGCTGTAGAACAGGCAGGGCCTGGGCCTGCTGCGTGGGCTCCGCCTAGCTCTCAGGCTCCCCTCTGATGTCAGACACCATGCTCCACTGCGCTGCTCACTGCTTCTTCCCTCCGTTTCTCCCTCTCCCTCGGCCCACACAATAGACCCGCATGTGACAGGCAGCACATGAACTGTCTAGCGAACGAAGGCTGGAAAACACCGTCGCCCGTGTCAACTGTAAGGCACTACCTCTGTACGAATTAATTTAGAAATAATAAAACACAGGAAAGCCATTGGCCGCAGCTGACGGCGTGGCAGCCAGGAGCTGCCGCGTGCTGTGATTGCGCTTTCGCAGCCTCTGAGCCTGAGGTCTGAGCAGAACTGTACTCAGAATGAATGCTCTGGAGCCTGTGCTGGGTTTGATTAACTGAGAAAGAAAGGACTCTCGGTGGCCTTAGGATATCTTTTTAAAACATATTTTTGTTGATTTCAGAGAGGAAGGGAGAGGGAGAGACAGATGGAAACATCTGTGATGAGCGAACCATTGATCTGCGCCTCCTGCAGGCCCCACACTGGGAATCGAGCCCGCAACCCGGGCATGTTCCCTGACCGGGAATCAAACTGTGACCTCCTGGTTCATAGGTCGACGTTCAACCACTGAGCCACACCGGCCGGGCTTAGGATATCTTTAGAATGGATTTAAATGGCAAAATAGTTCAGTGGGTGTGATTTAATTTGTTTTCCTCAAACAGCTGTGTTCTTCACCGATGTCTCTGGCTCTGTTTTGCATACATAACCTTCAAACAGCCACAAGTGAACAGAGTGGGGGGAGGCATGTTGAAGTGGATGAATAGGGGTGCAGATCTACTTCTTAATGACTAATTACGCATGGAATTTATCATTACATCCTCTTCCGTAACAACAATTGAAAAACCAGTTTTCCACGGGCAGGTGTTTTGTTTTTTCTCAAATTAAGACCTCACCTAAATATGGACTCAGCACCAAGGGGTTTGCTGGGGCTTTTGATGGTTCAAGGGGAAGTGTAGGGGAGGAGGGACTAGCCCCAATGCCAGTCAGACTTTAATCTGCAAGCTGGCGGGATAAGGCGCGGCTCTGGCCCGGCTGCTGGGGTGATGGCAGTGACTGGAACTCCGGGCTGGGGGAGCTCGGGGTCGGGGTGAAGGGGAGGAGGGAGGACAGAGACAATGGTGACAAGGTCTTCCTGGAGACCAGCCAGGACAGGGTTGCTTTGACTCCATCTGATAAGACTTGATCTCCACAGTAGATTCTGAGCACAACACGCCTGTTGGAAGTTTGTCCCGTATCATTATTTACTAGAGGCCCAGTGCATGAATTCGTGCACAGGTGGGGTCCCTCTGGGTGGCCTGCCCGGATCGGGCCGAAACCAGCAGTCCAATGCTGTCTGCAGCTCCTATCTGCTGCTCCTGCTCATCCTGGCCCCACTGTGCCTGCCACAGGCTCGCGCCCAATCGGTCTCGATCAGGAGAGGCTCATGCTGCCACAATAGCACTCTCAAGCCATGAGCCCTGCGTTTGGTGCCCTCCCAAGGGGAGTGGCCTGCGGGATCGGACTGAAACCGGCTCTCTGATATCCCCCAAGGGGTCCTGGATTGCGAGAAGGCACAGGCCAGGCTGAGGGACCCCACCGGTGCACGATTGGGCTGGGGAGGGACCGTGGGAGGGCTGCAGGGTGTGTCCCACACATCTCGCTCAGTCTCTATTGGCCAGACCCCAGCAGCAAGCTAACCTACTGGTCAGAGCATCTGCCCCCCGGAGGTCAGTGCACATCATAGCGAGCGGTTGAGCAACCTTAGCATATCATTAGCATATTATGCTTTGATTGGTTGTGTCGGTTTTTCTGTTGTTTGGTCTATTTGCATATTACCCCTTTATTACATAGGATTATTATTTTTTGTTAATACTCTCCAGAGGGATTTTTTCCCATTGCTTTTTAGAGAGAGTGGAAGGGAGGAGGAGAGACAGAGAGAGAAAAATATAGAAATATTGATTGGTTGCCTCCTGCTGGTTCTGGATTAAGCCTGCAACCTAGGTACCAGCCCTTGACCAGAATCGAACCCAGGACCCTCTACTCTCCCAAGGATGTTGTAGCTTCTGCCGGGCTCTGCTGTAGGAACACCTGGCTGTCACTGCCCCCGGAGCCGTAGTTTGGCTGAGTTGCCCTCCCCTCAGGACCAGCATCAGAGGCAGCGGTCACCCCTGCGAGGCTCTGGAAAGGAGCCACATGGGAGAGAGCCAGCTGGAGGATGTTTTATTGGGCTTGCACTATTTTTTAAAAATTGAAAACTTCACCAAAAATCCCGATTTTTGGTTTCTCTGAGAAAACCAGGTGGCCTGGCACACTGAGCCTGGGAGGCACAGTGGCTGAGCAGAGCAGCCCCGCTGTGGGTGGGCATCCGCTCTGCCAGCGCCCCTGCCCGCAGCCAGTCCTGCCACCCCCTGTACCCCTCTCCCAGTGCTTGGGAGCATTATGGTTTGAGATTCTTACTCTAGAAGAAAAAATCTCTAATCGCATTGGAGCAGCCCTGGTATCTGCTCATCAACTGATGGAGGGAGCCCAGGAGATGCAGTCCCAATGCCGCCTCTCCCCCTGCAGCCCCAACACCGCCTCTCCCCCTGCAGCACCATCACCGCCTCTCCCCCTGCAGCCCCATCACCGCCTCTGTCCCTGCAGCCCCATCACCGCCTCTCCCCCTGCACCCCCATCACCACCTCTCCCCTTGCAGCCCCATCACCGCCTCTCCCCCTGCACCCCCATCACCACCTCTCCCCCTGCACCCCCATCACCACCTCTCCCCCTGCAGCCCCATCACCGCCTCTCCCCCTGCACCCCCATCACCACCTCTCCCCCTGCAGCCCCATCACCGCCTCTCCCCCTGCACCCCCATCACCACCTCTCCCCCTGCACCCCCATCACCACCTCTCCCCCTGCAGCCCCATCACTGCCTCTCCCCCTGCAGCCCCATCACCACCTCTCCCCCTGCAGCCCCAACACAGCCTCTCCCCCTGCACCCCCATCACCGCCTCTCCCCCTGCACCCCCATCACCGCCTCTCCCCCTGCAGCCCCATCACCACCCTCCCCCCCCTGCAGCCCCTCTCCCCACAGCCTCTCCCCCTGCACCCCCATCACCACCTCTCCCCCTGCACCCCCATCACCGCCTCTCCCCCTGCAGCCCCAACGTCACTTCTCCCCCTGCAGCCCCACCACCACCTCTCCCCCTGCAGCCCCATCACCGCCTCTCCCCCTGCAGCCCCAACGTCACTTCTCCCCCTGCAGCCCCAACACAGCCTCTCCCCCTGCAGCCCCATCACCGCCTCTCCCCCTGCAGCCCCATCACCGCCTCTCCCCTTGCAGCCCCCAACACAGCCTCTCCCCCTGCACCCCCATCACCGCCTCTCCCCCTGCACCCCCATCACCGCCCTCCCCCTGCACCCCCATCACCGCCTCTCCCCCTGCAGCCCCAACGTCACTTCTCCCCCTGCAGCCCCATCACCACCTCTCCCCCTGCAGCCCCAACGTCACTTCTCCCCCTGCAGCCCCATCACCACCTCTCCCCCTGCACCCCCATCACCGCCTCTCCCCCTGCAGCCCCAACGTCACTTCTCCCCCTGCAGCCCCACCACCACCTCTCCCCCTGCAGCCCCATCACCGCCTCTCCCCCTGCAGCCCCAACGTCACTTCTCCCCCTGCAGCCCCAACACAGCCTCTCCCCCTGCAGCCCCATCACCGCCTCTCCCCCTGCAGCCCCATCACCGCCTCTCCCCTTGCAGCCCCAACACAGCCTCTCCCCCTGCACCCCCATCACCGCCTCTCCCCCTGCACCCCCATCACCACCTCTCCCCCTGCAGCCCCATCACCGCCTCTCCCCCTGCAGCCCCATCACCGCCTCTCCCCCTGCAGCCCCAGTGATTGGGACTTTGCGCCCAAAGGTGGCTCAGTTGCCTTTACTGCCTAAGCTCCTCTCTCTGTGTGTAACCTGTGTGTGATGCTATTGCTCCTTGGGAAGAGCTCCCCTCATAAGCCTGGTGTGTGGAAAGACATCAGCTCCTTTCAGGGATGCTCCTTGCTCATGGCAATCCTGAATAGCTAAGTGTTTGTTTCCTAAGAACAAGTCTCCTTATATAAAGACTAGAGGCCTGGTGCACGAAATTCGTGCACTGATGTGTGTGTGTGTGTGTGTGTGTGTGTGTGTGTGTGTGTGTGTGTGTCCCTTACCCCAGCCTGCACCCTCTCCAATCTGGGACCCCTCAAGGGATGTCCGACTGCCTGTTTAGGCCCGATCCCACTGGGCAGGGATCGGGCCTAAACGGGAAGTCAGACATCCCTCTCACACAGGACTGCTAGCTCCCAACCACTCACCTGCCTGCCTGCCTGATTGCCCCTAACCACTTCTGCCTGCAGCCTGATCACCCCCTAACCACTCCCCTGCCAGCCTGATCAACACCTAACTGCTCCCCTGCCGGCCTGATCAATGCCTAACTGCTCCCCTGCTGGCCTGATTGCCCCTAACTACCCTCCCCTGCTGGCCTGGTCACCCCCAACTGCCTTCCCCTGCTAGCCCGGTAACCCCTAACTACTCTCCCCTGCAGGCCTGATCATCCCCAACTGCCCTCCCCTGCCAGCCATCTTGTGTCCATATGGGGGTGGCCATATTGTGTGTTGGAGTGACGGTCAATTTGCATATTACTCTTTTATTAGATAGGATAATATAACCACCACAGTCACAGAACTAACATTGAGACTAACACCATGATCCCATTCAGGTCCCCTTTAAAAAATTACTGTTTGGCTCAATATTGTCCCTTATAAATATCATTTCCTCCCTGTTCTAGGATCAAATCCAGGGCCCCTCGTGGCTTTGGGTCATCCTGTCTCTTCAGTCTCTCAGCTGGGAACTTTGCCTCAGCCGTTTCTTAACTCCTGTGGCCTTGACATTTCCCGGGAGAACAGCTCAGTTGTTTGTTTCAGAACGTCCCTCAGTTTGGCTTTGTCTGATATTTCCACATGATTAGATTCCAGTTGCACATTTTTGGCAAGAAAGTCCCAGAAATGAAGCGTGTTTTTCTCAGTGCGTACTATCAGAAAGCACACCATGCCCACTGGTCCTAGACCTGGTGACGTTACGTTTGCCAACATTGACGAGGAGTCGGCCTGGCTTCTCCACCTTCAAGTGACCATTTCCTGTTTGCGATGACACACATTCTAGAAGAGACTGAGACCACGCCTGCAGCTGTTCCTCAGCCGACTTCTCCCACTTGCTTCGGCACAAGGGATGTTTCTTTTCCCCGTCACCACTTCCCCCTCTACCCTCCTCCATCTCCACTCCCCCTCTTGCCCCACTCCTGTAATCATCACACTGTTGTCTGTGTCCATGCGTTCTTCCTCCTTTTTTTTTTCTTTTTTGCTCAATCCCTCTGCTCCCCTCAACACCTCCATCGCCCAGAGCTGTCAGCCTGCTCTCTATGAGTCTGTCTCTAAGTGTCCTTGTTAGTTCAGTTTGTTCATTAAGTTCCACATGTGTGTGAAATCATATGGTACTTGTCTTTCTGTGATGGGCTTATTTCCCTTAACATAATATTCTCCAGGTCCATCCAGGCTGTCTCAAAGGGTAAAAATTTCCTCCTTTTTGCGGCTGAATAGTATTCCATGGTGTAAATGTACCACAGCTTTCCCATCCACTCATCTACTGATGGGCACTTGGGCTGATTCCAAATCTTGGTTTTTATAAATAATGCTGCAATGAACATAGGGGTGCATATATTCTTTCAAATTAGTGTTTGGGTTTCTTTGGATAAATTCCCAGAAGTGAAATTATTAGGTCATAAGGCAGTTCCATTTTTTATTTTTTGAGGAAACTCCATACTGCTTTCCACAGTGGCTGCACCAGTCTGCATTCTCACCAACAATGCACTGAGGTTCCCTCTTCTCCACATCCTTGCTAACACTTATTATTTGTTGATTTATTGATGATAGCCACTTTGACAGGACTGAGGTGATGTCTCATTGTGTTTTTTAAATATATTTTTATTGTTGATAGTATTACAGATATCTCCCATTTTCCCCCCTGTCCAGCCCCTAACCCCCTACCCCTGCCCAGATCTTCACCACCGTATTGCCCATGGCCATGGGCTCTGCATATAACTATGTAAGTTCTTTGGTTTATCTCTTCTCATCCTCCCAGCCCCACATGGAGGTATGTCAGTCTGTTCCATGCCTCCCTGCTTTGGGTCTCATTTTGTTGGTCAATTCATTTTGTTCATTAGATTCCACAGATAAGTGAGATCATGTGATATTTGTCTGTCTCAGTTTGGCTTATTTGACTTAGCATAATATTTTCCAGGCCCATCTATGCTGTCCCAAAGGGTAAGAGATCCCTTTTTTATAACTGCATAGTATTCCATAGTGTAAATGTCCCACCGTTTTTTTATTCACTCATCTACTGATGGGCACTTTGGCTGTTTCCAAATCTTAGCTATTATAAATAATGCTGCTATGAACATAGGGGTGCATATATTCTTTCTGATTGTTTTTTTTTTGGGGGGGGGGTTAAAAATATATTCCCAGAAGTAGGATCACTGGATCAAAAGGAAGTTCCATTTTTAATTTTTTGAGGAAACTCCACACTGTTTTCCATAATGGCTGCACCAGTCTGCATTCCCACCAGCAGTGAACTAGTGTTCCCTTTTCTCCACATCCTCTCCAGCACTTGTTGTTTGTTGATTTACTGATGATAAACAGGTGTGAGGTGATATCTCACTGTGGCTTTAATTTGCATTTCTCTGGTGATTAGTGATGTTAAGCATCTTTTCATGTGTCTCTTGGGCATCTGTATGCCCGCTTTGGAAAAATATCTATTCAGGTTTTATGTACATTTTTTAATTGGATTGTTTGTCTTCCTTTTGTTGAGTTGTCTGAGTACTTCATATATTTTGAAAATTAACTACCCCTTATCAGATGTATCATTGGTAAATATGTTCTCCCATACAGTGGGTTCCCTTTCCAATTTGATGATTATTTCTTTGGCTGTGCAGAAGCTTTTTATTTTGATGTAGTCCCATTTGTTTATTTTCTCCTTAGTGTCCTTAGACCTCTACTAAGATTCCTGCCTGCAAGAGAGAGATAAATACCCCGTGAAAAGGACTAAGCTCATGCTCTCCCTCTGGGAAGCACACCCCTGCCCTGTCCTTCCCACTATTCTTCCCCCACAGGAATGCATCTCCTAAACTCTAAGGGCCCTCATGAGACTTGCAACCAGGGGAGCAATGGGCAGCAGCAGCTCATCCCAGACTCATCCCTGAACCTGCTCCAAGGCCCCCTTTTCTCTGACTTCCCAGTGAGCCAGAGCAGCTCAGCCTAGGCTCTCCTGTTGCTTCTTCTATGCTAAGCCCTTTCTTGCTTTATGTCTCCTGCTTTTTTAGATATTATTTTTATTGATTTCAGAGAGGATGGGAGAGGAAGAGAGGAACAGGAACATCAATGCTAAGAGAGAATCATTAATTGCCTGCCTCCTGCATGCCCACTGGGGATCAAGCCCACAACCTGGACATGTGCCCTGACCAGGAATCGAACTGTGACCTTCTGGTTCATGGGGTGACACTAAACCACTGAGCCACATGGGCCTGGCTATGTCCCAGCTCTAATGAACGTTCCCTCATAGTCACCTGGACTCGGTTGTTAAATTTTTCCTGCATGAAGTCAAGAACCCACATGCACCGGCCAGCCCTAGGCAGACCAGCTCGGGGCCAGGTCCCCTGGGTGTTAACGCCCCCACTTAAGAGTGGGTTGCACATGGTGGGGGCAGAGGCATCTTGCATTTCAGCAGCCACAGGTATGCCCGGGAGGGAGGGTGGAGGACAGCATTGTGCCTGATGTGAGGGCTGGCAGGGTATGCTCTGGTGGGTGGTGACAAAAGCTCTTCTACTGACCAAGCTCCAGGCTAGGCTCCTCTGAGCACTTTTTTCAACTAGACCTCGCCCTTGGGCATGTTTCAGCAAGAACCCTCCCCGCCCCGCCCCGCCCCCGCCCCAGGGGACATCCGACCTTCTGGCTGCCTTCAGGGAGAGTCCTGGTAGGTCAGGTTAGCAACGAATTACCCTGCCCTCTTAGTAATTTTCCATCCACTGACACCCTTCATTCTACTCCTTGGTTACAATTCCCCAGTTTCTCTTGTATTTGGAGTGGAGCCCAATCTCTCCTGCGACTGCAGGCCCACTGTACGCCCCCCTCCCCCCCGAATCGTCTTTCCCACAGTAGCCTTTATTCAGTGTCAAAATAACTTTTCTTTAGCTCTGCTCAGGCCACACAGAAGTGCTTGCCCCATGAGTTCAAAGTTTATACCAGGTGCCTAAGACATGAGCGTAGGACCCACTGCTGTCAGAAAGCATGGACCCTGGGTTAGATTTACAGCTAGTGTGGTTTGGGCATTAACTCAGCACGAGGCACTCTTCTAGGCTCTTTACACAGTTTGCTCATTTGGTACCATGTTCAAAGCCATTTTTCAGAAAAGGAAACACATTTATACATTTTATTTTATTTTTTATTTTTAAGAATAATTTTATTTTTAATTTATTTTTAAACATATTTTTATTGTTGATGGTATTACAGATGTCTCCCATTCCCCGCCCCCCCCCATTTATCCCCCTCCTCCCAGCCCCCCTGCCCAGGTCTTCACCATCCTATTGCCCGTGGCCATGGGCTATGCACAGAAGTATATAAGTCCTTTGGTTTATCTCTTCTAGTCCCCCACCCCCACATGGAGGTATGTCAGTCTGTTCCATGCCTCCCTGCTCTGGGTCTAAAGTTGGTCAACTCATTTTGTTCATTAGATTCCACAAATAAGTGAGATCATGTGATATTTGTATCCATACATTTTAAACTTCAGGGTTCCTGCTTATTTTCCCCACACTGAGTTCAGCCGGGATCAGGGCCCTTTGTTCTTGCGATTTTTCATGGGTCACGTGTGGCTGAGGAACTGGTTTCTGTTCTCGGGGTTCAGGTGCACCTCCTCTTTACATTCCTCTCACAGTCCATCCCTAACTGCCTCGCCGCTCCAAATTCCTCATTCCCCCTCCGACTAGGAGTCCCTAACTGCTATTAGGGAAGAGGGACAAAACTGCTCGAACTATTTCCCTCAGGTAAGGGGCGCTGTTGATGGTGACAGTTGTTAGGGCTCCATCGGAGGTGGGCGATCTAGGGGACCATGGAAGATAGGGGCTGTCATTTGGGGGTCCATTTCCATGACCATTTGTAGTTCAATGGATTCTAGGTGAGAGAGTATGAATTAAGTGAGATGATTGCGTATACAAGGGCCAAACAATAATGCTAGGAACAGGCAGGCCAATGGCCCAAAAGGGGTGAAAGCCATGAGGTTAGTGGGGGAAGCATACCATGGATTTGGGCCCAAATTTCAGAAGATAGAGAATGTGATGAGATGCTTGTCCCCTTAACCACACAGCCTGTTTAAGAATAGCCTTTGTTCTAGTTTTTTTCCAAAGAGCTGTTGACATACGTATAGCAGGAAGTATTGGCAATAGCACAGATGCTGCCCTGCTCGGTGAGAAGGTAATCTAGGCCATTCTATGACCCAGAACCATGTGAGTCAGGGAATCTAGTGATCTCTGTATACTCTGGTCTGTGGGTGGTCTAACTGATGCAAATTCTGAGCCAATGCTTGGCCAAACAGATAAGGGCTGTCCCTGAAGCCCTGGGGCAAAGTGGTCCAGGTCAGTTGGGTGGACTGGTCAGCAGGGTCTTCAAATGCAAAGAGAAATTGGGAATTGGGATGCAAGTGTCTACAGAAGAAGGCATCCTTGAGGCCCAGCACTGTAAGCCACTCAGCGTCTGCTGGCACCTTGGACAGTAGGTGTAAGGATTGGGGACCACAGGATGGGGAGGGGTCCCTGCCTCATTTATTAGACGGATATCTTGGACCAGCCTCCATTCCCCAATGGGCCTCTGGACGCCCAGAACAGGAGTGTTACATGGGCTGCTATAGGGTCTCAACAGGCCTGTGTCTTCACGTTGTCTGTTATGGCCTGTCATCCCTTCCTCGCCTCCGGCTTGCGGGTGACTGCTCCCAGGTGGGAGGGAGGCGAGTCCCTGAGGTGTATCCAACCGCTCTGCCAACTTCCCCTTGGGTGGCCGTACCTTAGGTCAATCGCGGCCTCCACCAGGGGAGGCAGAGCACTCATCCCAGCACCTTACACATGGCAGCGCCCAAGCGGGCTACAATGGTGCATCCTAGGGGGTATCGGGCTTGCTGGAATGATCAGAAAGGCACGTGAGAGAAACACGTTTTCCCAATTGCAGCCCAAAGGCTGAGAAAAATGCCTAGTTACTGGCTTCCCAGACACACCTCTACGGTCTCACTATAGGAGGAGGAGAGGCTGGGATTGGAGAGGAGGATGGAGAAGGTGGCTCCAGTGTGGAGGGGAAATTAATTTCCTTGTTCTCAACAGTCAGGGCTACCCAGGGCTCCTGGGTGGAAATGACAGTCTGTGCCGGAGCCGGGTGGGAAGGCCCCAGGGCCCGTCAGTCCTGATGCTGGACCATTTGGGATGCAGGATCAGCCCCGGAAGGCTGCACCCCTTTGGGCAGTCCGACTTCCAGTGGTCCCCCTTTCAGATAAGACAGCCGGGGTGGCTTCCTCTTTCCTCCTGGACAATCTTTCCCTGCGATGTGTTCGGTTGGCCACATCTGTAGCAAGTACCAGGAGGACTCCATGCCCCAGGGTTCCCAAGTTATGATATTGGCCTCTTGGAGTGCCAAGACCAGAGTCAGGGCCTTCTCCCTTCCCTGCACCTTCCTCTCCTGGGCCTCCTCCTGACTCTATTGTAAGAGACCAAAGTGGCTGCCTTTAGGAGGTTATCTAAGGTGCTTTCGGGGATGATTGCCAATGTTTGCAGCTTCCTCCTGATGTCTGGTGCAGACTGAGTAATACATTTGTCCTTCAAAATGAGGGGTCCTCAGGGGACTGTGGACATGGGCGAGTGTTTCATCAGTGTTCTCTGCGCCTGTCCATGAGCACTTTCATGCTTCTCTTGCGTCATGGGTGGCAGCTTAGAATAGTTCAGGGCTTACCAGCCTCCTTCTCAGGCCTGGAGCACATGTCTGAAAATGTTCCCCACGCCACTCTCCCAGCGGGCGGTCTGGATTCCGTTTGGGATCCTCTAAAGGCACAGCTTGTCGTCCAAAGGGGAAGTGTTCACTCCACTCTTGACTGTCAGGCCCACAAGCATGAGTCTGTAAAATTCGTCTCCAAGCTTCTGGGCTGCTTCTAAACTGTCTTCTTCTCCGATCCTGTGCGGGTCTGGTCTGGGGGAGTGTAACTTCCTTCCTGGACAGATGGAAGGTTTGTGTTCGTCCCTGGCAGACATCCATGTGCTTGTAGGGTCACCTGGGAACGTCCCTAGGTCAGTTTTGATTTGCTTTAGGTCTTGTTGAGAAAACGGGACCTGGACCCGAGTGGGTCCATATTCACCTCCTGCCAGGACCTGGAGGGGACAGGGGGTAGCAGGGCCCTGATCTACTCCTGCCTTGCTTGCCTCGCGGCGGAGCAGGGGGCTTCCTACCCTACAGAGTCAGGGTAAGGGGGACTAAAAGGTTCAGAGGAACCCTGGGGAGACTTAGATCTGGCCCTTCCTAATGAAGAGGTGTATCTAGGGGCCCTCCCTGAGTTAGTCAATTCTACAATGCTGGCACAGTTTCTGATTGCCTGTTAAAGTGAAGCCTGAGTGTAAGGAACTTCTGACCACTTTCCTTCCATCTACAAAACAAATTTAACCGTGAGATAGTGCCATAGTTAACACTTCCCTCCGGGGCCATGTTTCTCCATCTGCAAGCTTGTATTGCTGCCAAGCTTGAGTGCAAAAGATCAGGCACTTTTTCTTCAGGGTTTACGGGTGAAATGAACTCCAGTTCCTCCGTGTACAACCCAGGGGGGTGCTGGCCTTGTCTTAGATGAGGAGTCCCATCTGGAAAGACAGAGAGAAGGACACCCAGCATCCTGTAGCCGGGGGTGTCCCCATGGAGGGCAGCGCAAAGATTCCTCTTTAGTGCATGTCCACTGACAGAGCCGACCGGCCAGAATATACATGTGTATTGGTGTTAGAAATAAGGCAAGCCCCCAAAATCAGGGGTCCTGGTAGAACACAAAACATACTCCGGAGCCAGGCAGCAGGCAAACATCTTTACTTCTACGCAGAAGGGTGCGCCCACATGGTCTGGAAGCGCACCCACACCAAGCAGGGAGTCTGCTCGACTTTATAACCCCTGATGCACGTGACCTGTCCCTTGCTCTTGATTGGAGCTTAGGAGAGCAGTCTTTTGTGATTGGCTAATTCAAAGGGAAGGGTTGGCCTTTGCTGTTTCAAGATGGCGGCCCCCATGGAACTGTAAGCCATGCGGCCAACATGGAGGCTGTCAAGTCATGCAGTCCAAAATGGCGGCGGTCTAAACTGTTATTTGACAGAAAAGATGACTTGTTTCTTCTCACAGTTCCCCCCTTTTCTTTATTTAAACTTTTTTCTTCAAACTTGGCTGGCACCCCCTGACTTTCTTGCTCGGCAGTGTCTAGGACAGTGATGGGCAACCTTTTGAGCTTGGTGTGTCAAACTTCGCCAAAAAACTGAGCATAACTTGGGTAGTGTGTCACTTTGAGGAAAAAACTAACTCCAAGACTCTAGTCGCAAATGTTTCATCCTCAGGAGTAGCAAATGTTTCATCCTCGGCATGCGGCCGAGGCGGCCGCATGTCATCAAAAATGGCTATGCGTGTCGGTGCCAGAATCGTATCCAAGGCCAACCTGTTCTCCCCTGTCACCCTGCTGGTGGCATCTAGCTGTACACTGTCCCTTTAACTGAATCTAGAGTGTAGTTAACAAGCCTTTGCTGGCTCTAGTAAATATAATTAATCCACCACATTCTTGTTCATGGTGGGCCACCCGCAAAGGACAGATGCAAACCTGACGATAATCTGATTTCTACCCTTAAACTCCATGACACCCCTCCTGGAACCCCAATGGGATCTGTGTGTATATGGGGATCAAATGAGCCCCCCGGACTCTCTCTCCTCTTCCTAGTCTGTCTGTCCATTGAAAAAGGTTTACGATATGTCAACGTGAAAGGGATAGCCAATTGTATCAGAGCACAAGGCCTACTCCATTTGCTTGGCAAGGCCACAAGTCAGTGTCCCCCATGACACCTCCAGGCATCAGCACGGGGTACCGACAGTGCAGCATGATGGGCTTCTGAGGATACTCGGCCATTTACGCATCCGGATACATTTCTCATAAACTCTGAGCACTGTTCTTCCGCTGAGAGGCAGGAGGTATAGTTCACGTCGGAGGATGGGGCCAGATCATTTTGGTGGAGGGGTCCTTGCTCTTTACCTCTGTTGGATGGGAACAACAGGGCAAGAGTCTTATGGGAAGTGTTTCCCCAGGCAGTTTCCTCCTGGTACAAGGCAAGCACACATTCCATCCATAACTGAATGAGGTCCAACCGAATGGGAATGGGAATGGGACCACTTGGGCCTCTAGCCTTCCTGCCACGCAAGCATAACAGTCGCTTTTATTCAGGGCGTGAACAGAATATTTAATCCATTCCACCCAGGCATTCGTTCCCTTATATCCTACTTCTATTTGCATGGTGGTGGCAGTGGCCTAGGGGATCTTATCCTGTGACATCTATTCCTAAATCTAGTCCTAGCCAAACGTAGTCTCCCGTGGATGGTGATGGACCAGAAACTCAAGAAGGCTTTGGATCAGGATGCCTTCTAACCTGAGAGAGATTAAAGTAAAAGAGATACCCAGTACATAGTTCTTAAGAACTTGGTCCCTATTTTCCATTGTAGAAAGATCTTGAGGCATCCCAGGGCCTATTGGAATCACCTACAGCTAACTCTAGGTAAAAAACAAACAAAAAAAACCCACAAAAAACTTTTCTTAAAATTCAAACCCTAGGAAGGTTGTCAAACTTGATTTTACCAAAAGATTATATATTAAGGTGTATTAGACAGGAACATAGGCCAGCAAACTTCAGTTCCTATGATTAAAAGATGGTCTTTTTATTAAATACCTGATTAATATAACATAAATATTTTACTAGAAAAGAATTGACCAAAATAAGGCTTATTTTCTAACTTCATTTGTTCTTGGGTGTGGACAGCAAATGACACTAATTGGATTTCTCCCATCAGTCTTCCTGAGTACTTTGGCATAACCCTCTGTTTAGGGAGACAAAATGCAAATCATTGACTCTTAAGTGTCCTTGGTTAGGGAAGACAGAGTTTTCTAGATGGTTGCAAACTGCTGTTTAAATATCTCAGTTTCCCTGCTCTGCTTGTCCTGGCTTACTGGCCTGTATCATTTAATCAATTTCCTTTTAACGTTTCTTTTTATAAACTTCTTATAACTTCCACTGACATTCTTACAATTTTCAAAAACATTTTTACAACTTCCAGAAATAACCACCTTTAGAAACCACATTCCTTTTTCTTCAAAATGCATAACCATGCCTCAATCCTTCCATTAATATTTCTACTCTAATATTATTTTTCTTTCCGCCATACCATCAGCAACTTGTATAGACCTTTTCTTTCTTTAAAATGTATTAGAATTTTTCATTCTTAGAAACCTTAATTTTTCAATGATTATTAAAAAGTAAACAGCCAGCATTTCTTAGATTAACATTTATGAATGTACTTTATTTTTTTTAATTTAATAAATCTTTATTGTTCAGATTATTACAATTGTTCCTCTTTTCTCCCCCCATAGCTCCCCTCCACCAGGTTCCTACCCCACCCTCTGCACTTACCCACCCCACACTGTCCTCATCCATAGGTGTACGCTTTTTGTTCAGTCTCTTCCCGCACCCCCCACTCCCCTTTCCCCCAGAATTGTCAGTCCACTCCCTTTCTATGCCCCTGATTCTATTATATTCACCAGTTAATACTGTTCATCAGATTTTTTATTCCCTTGGTTTTTAGATTCACTTGTTGATAGATATGTATTTGTTGTTCATAATTTTTATCTTTACATTTTTCTTCTTCTCCCTCTTCTTAAAGAATACCCTTCAGCATTTCATATAATACTGGTTTGGTGGTGAACTCCTTTAGCTTTTTCTTATCTGTGAAGGTCTTTATCTGACCTTCAGTTCTGAATGATAGCTTTGCTGGGTAGAGTAATCTTGGTTGTAGTTTCTTGCTATTCATCACTTTGAATATTTCTTGCCACTCCCGTCTGGCCTGCATAGTTTCTGTTGAGAAAGCAGCTGACAATCGTATGGGTGCTCCCTTGTAGGTAACTAACTGTTTTTCTCTTGCTGCTTTTAATATTCTCTCTTTGTCTTTTGCTCTCGGCATTTTAATTATGATGTGTCTTGGTGTGGTCCTCTTTGGATTCCTTTTGTTTGGGGTTCTGTGTGCTTCCTGGACTTGTAAGTCTATTTCTTTCACCAGGTGGGGGAAGTTTTCTGTCACTATTTCTTCAAATAGGTTTTCAGTATCTTGCTCTCTCTCTTCTTCTGGGACCCCCATAATTCTGATGTTGGCACGCTTGAAGTTGTCCCAGAGGCTTCTTACACTATCTTCAACTTTTTGGATTCTTTTTGCTTTTTGCTTTTCCAGAGAAGTGTTTTTTGCTTCTTGGTATTCCAAATCTTTGACTTGATTCTTGCAATCCTCTAGTCTGCTTTTAGGTCTCTGTATAATATTTTTTATTTCAGTCAGTGTATGCTTAATTTCTAGTTGATCCTTTTTCATATCCTCGAGGGTCTCGTTAAATTTATCGGCCTTTTCTAGGAAATTCTTGAAAAATCTTATAACCGTGATTTTGAACTCTATATCCAGTCTTTTGCTTTCCTCCATTTCCTTCATTTGTGGCCTGCCTCTTTGTCTCCACATTTTAGCTACTTCCCTGAGTTGATGGAGTTGCTTTGTGTGCTAGGTGTCCTAGCAGGGCCCAGTAGCTCAGCCTCCCCAGTTACCTGAGGTGGACACTCTTGGTGCACCATTTTGTGGGCTGTGTGTGCAGTCTTGTTGTAGTTAAGCCTTGATTGTTGTTGGTATCACTGGGGGGAGTTGACCTCCAGGCCAATTGGCTGTGAGGATCAGCAGTGTCTCCCCTGGGAGGGCTTCTTTGCTCAGCTTGGATGGGGCGGAGTCTCAGGGTGGAGCAAACAGTCTTGGTTTCCCCGTCAGCCCCGCCCTAAGAGGCCCGTGTCTCAGTGTCCCGCAGCAATGGCTGCACACACCTCTGAGACAAGGCTGCTCTGGAGTTTCGCCCACTGCCAGACAGTCCAGTTTCTCCCCGAATGAGTCTGGTACCCAATGTCTCACCTGAACTGGATTTCAGTGCAGTCGGGAGGTTTTGTTTTCCTCCCAAACGAGAAAGCTAGCCGCGCATTTGCTGCCCGCCCTCTCCGCGCGCTGCAAGTAAGCCAGCCACGTATTCAGCCACCTGCCCTTTCTGCGTGCATGGGTCTCCGCACCTCCACAGCTGCTCTGAGTCTGTGCCCTTTTCTCTTTCCTTCTAGTTGTAGAATTTCCACTCAGCCAGCTTTCTGGTGGTTCTGGATGATGTCCACTCTGTCTTCCAGTTGCAGTTTTAAAATTATTGTGCTAGGCAGCAGTATAGGTGTTTACCTTATGCCGCCATCTTGGTTTCTCCTATGAACGTACTTTAAATGCACTTTTGCTTTCAAAAAAGTATACCTTCAATAAAGTACAATAGACCTTATGTGATAAAAACTAAGAGCGGGCAAATTAAAATGTGTCTAGCAATTAATGTTTCAGGTTTTTAAAAAAATATTTAGATGTTTATCATTTAACCCAGCAATGCTCCAAAGCCTTTAAGTTAATTAAGACTTTTGGAAAATTATGTATAGGCATATGAGGCTAGAGAAAGGCAGGGGGTAGGGGGAGGGAGCAGGCTGTTCCAAGGCCTCTAGCTGCTTGGAAACACACCAGGGCCAGTCGGGTGCTCTTGTTCCCAGATAGCCATCGCCGACTTTCAAATCACTCTCCCTTCTTTTAGTCTAGCTAGTCAGCTGAGCCATGTGGGTCTTCCAGCAGAGTTTTAACTTTCTTTCCCCTCCCCCCCCCACTGCTCCAACTCCTTTTGCAGCCTAGAAAAGCTGGTTCCTGATGGTGCAGTGGCCTCATAGTGGTTAGAGCCTTATCAAGATAACTCTCCTCCCGAGGGGGAGGCTGGGATTGTAAATCGCCATCTTGGCTGTTCCCTCACATCATCCCTGGGTTGCATAGGGAGGGGAGGGCAGGACCAGGTTCTCATTGCCCTTGTTCTCTTTTAGGCTTGTCTGCCTTTACAGAGAGAATGAGGACTTGCCCCTTCCTCCAATAGAGAGCACAGTTAGTCTCCTCTTGAGTGACTGGACTTTCATTATTAACATATTTATAATTATTACTGAAAAGCTTTATCTAAATTCTTCATTTTAGTTACATCTATTTATTATATCTTAACAACTTTGAGATTTTTAAAGCCAATTATTACCTAAAGCATTTTAAATGTACCATTTTATTTTAATTATGCTGTTAACTATGATTGCCTTTCTTGTTCAAAGAAAGAACACACAAATCTGGCTGGGAGTCCTATGCCTCCAGGACCACCCTTGGAATGCAGTCCATCCTCATTCAAGAACTGCCCAGTCTCTTGCTGCCATGCCCCCAAAGTCAGCTTTAGTTCTGCCTCGGCTGGCCTGTGCAGGTTTGTGATGTTACAAGCAGGCGTGGGCCACCCACATTCATCCCATTCTGGTCCCATCCTGGTCCCATTCTGGTCCCATCCCGGCTAATACCAACGCTGACAACTGGATGTTTAATGGACATGATGCTGGGCAGGGTTTTGCAAATTTCTCCACCCTGCTGAGTTCGGCAAGTACCCAAGTACCACCTTCCATTCTGCTGCTTGGAAACCTCGGGCTTTTTTCCTTTTGCCTCCTGCTTTGCCTCAGGTGGGGAAGATAATGGTTTGTTAGGCTTGGAATTAACTGGCCTTTGTTTTAACTTCCCTGGGTTGCAACCTTCACAAATTTTACACTTTTAAATTAAACTTAGAATCTTAAAATTTTAACCTAGCACAGAAAAATCATAGATCAGGGAAGAGAAAATTAAAGTCCCTAAAAGTTAGCCAAAATTGCATCACAGATATACAGACAGAAATCTCACTAGCTAAGAGTTTCTGGCGGGCCCTAACCTGTTTGGCTCAGTGGATAGAGTGTTAGCCTGCAGACTCAAGGGTCCCAGGTTCGATTCAAGGGCATGTACCTTGGTTGCGGGCACATACCCGGTAGAGAGTGTGCAGGAGGCTGCTGATCGATGTTTCTCTCTCATTGATGTTTCTAACTCTCTCTCTCCCTTCCTCTCTGTAAAAAATCAATAAAATATATTTTTTAAAAAAAAAGAGTTTCTGGCAGGCCAACACCCTGACAAGGAGAGCAGGATGAATCCCCAAGAATAAGGATTCTTGGCAGCTTCTGAGACATCCTGCAATCTCTGTCACGTGTTCAGGCCCACCACACACAACTGGGCTTCCTTCAAAGTGGAACTTGCCCCATCTTTAAACAAATTAAACAAAAAACAAAGAGACATAAAACATCAACACACACTCTCATACAGGCACATGCAACACTAAAAGTTTACACCAAGAGCAATGTCTCTGTCCCTGGTTCAGGAACTTGCCTCCCCAGAACCTCAGCATTCTCCCAATGGACTATTTTGGGGAGTGTATTCCCTAGGCCTAGAATTTCTGTTTCCCATCCTCAGCAGGTCCCTTATGACTATGTACTCAACCCCCCATGTTGGAGTTTTCTTGTGCTCCCTGAGATCTGCTTCATCCCTCTCTGGCCACTTCCCTTGCAGGAGAACAGAACCACAGATCAGAACTCTGCACTCATTTTATGTCCAAGACACATCCCAGTCACATATGCCCGACCTCCAAGGACACCCAATCACCAAAGTAGTACTCAGTCCATTTCCAACCTTGGCTCATGCATGACATTACCTGATTGCTGAAGTCTTGCTTTGGGCCTGTCCTGCATTGCTGGCTGACTCTCAATCCCGAACTCATAGTCAGCCCAGGGGTAATGGCTGTCCCTCCTCACCATGGCTGCCACAACTTAGCAGCAGGTGCACTTCCTCAGGAGAGGGGTCCATTTCCCTGTGACAACAAACGGTATCCCAGACAAGCCCCCAACATTGTTAGAAATAAGGCAAGCCTCCAAATTCAGGGGTCCTGGTATAACACAAAACATACTCGGGAGCCAGGCAGCAAAGCAAATATCTTTATTTCTACATAGAAGGGAGTGCACACATGGTCTGAAAGCACGCCCACACTGAGCAGGCGGTCTGCTCAGCTTTATAATCCATGATGCATGTGACCTGTTCCTTGCTCTTGATTGGAGCTCAGGCACAGTCTTTCATGATTGGCTAATTCAAAGGGAGGGGTTGGCCTTTGCTGTTTCAAGATGGCAGTCCCCAGGGAGCTGCAAGCCATGTGGCCAACATGGGGGCTGCCAAGTTACACAGTCCAAAATGGTGGCTGTCTAAACTGTTCTTTGACAGAAAAGATGACTTGTTTCTTCTCACAATTGGCAAGGTCATGTCAGCTGAAACCCTGAGCATGGCAACACATATGTGACTGTCTGTGAGGGCCTGTGGGCATATCGCGCTTACTGACGAGACCTCCTGTGCTGCCAGTGCCTTGGCCTCTATTGTAGGGAGCGGTTATAGGATTAAGCCTCGGACTAACCTGCTGGCAAAGCCATAAACAACTCCCAGCTTAGAGGGCACAGCCCTCTTAGCATAATTAAGCTTGATCTTGTGACGCTCCCTAGATCTTTCCTGGGTAGCTAATGGGCTGTGGGAGGTGCAGCAAGTGCTGCCAAAACAAGTGAAACTCACAATAACATTGTAACTATGGTGACCACTACCTTGTTTACCTCTGACTATAAAATAAAGGCTCAGCTTGCAGTCTGGATCTGTTCTGTGGCCTCAGCCAGGCACAGATGATCCACCTAGACCCAGCTTATTCTCTTTGTCTGTCTTTTCTTCATTCTTCACCAGTCCTCCCTCAGGCTCGTCGAACCCTTGGCTGTGCTGGCGAGGCACACTCTATAAGGAGAGGAACAAACCCTGGTCTGCTGAAGAGAGTGACCCAGTGGTTGTACTATGTCTGCAGGGCAAGTTGGGCCCATTGAAATGACCTAAAGCCAATTCTAGGTCAAGAAAGTTTTCCTAAAATTCAAACCCTGGGAAGGTTGTCAGGCTTATTTGACCAAAAGATCGTTTCCCTTTTTAACAGACTGGAAAAGGACTAAACAAATTCTGAATTAGCTTACTTTAGATTCATTTATCTAATTACATTTATTACTCAGGAGTTTAACTTCATTTGTCCTTGGGTGTGGTTAGTAAATGGCACTAATTGGACTTCCGCTATCTGTCTCCCTGAGTAGGTTGATTTAAACTATTTACCATCTGGCTGGGGAGGAATAATACAAATCATTTACTCTTAAGAGTCCTTGGTTTAAAGAAGATGGGATTTACTAGATGGCTACAAACTGCTGCGCAACTATCTCAGTTTTCCTATTCTGCTTGTCCTGGCTTACTGGCCTGTGTCATTTATATAACTTCCTCTTAACATTTCTCCTTACAAACCTTCTTATAACTTTCACTTTCGTTTTCCTTCAAACTGTATATCCTTGCCTCATACCTTCTATTACCAAAACCATACAATTTCTGACTAATAAACTTTAGAAGCCTCAATTTCCAATAACTAAAAAAGCAAACAACCAGCATTCCTTAAGTTGACCCTTATGAATATATTTTAAACACACTGTTTCAAGACACACTTTCAACAAAGCACAAGACTTTACATTAACAGTTCCAAATCTATTTTGAGCTTTTTTGCATTAAAAAGGCCCAAAGTAGGTAAACTTAAGACTTGCCTAGCAATCAATGGTTTAACAGCTGAAATGAGTTAATTTGATCTGCTCACATGGCTAAGTTTTTCCCCAAGAAACTTGTCTTTTTAAAGATGGCAGATACGAGTTTTTGCATTTCTAAGGTCCCAGGGCTTGGGTTTTATAAAGCCAACTACCTATAAGCATTTTGAGCTGAGCAGGGAAGTAAAGTCTGCTCTACTGGGGTCAGGGCCCAGGAGGCAAGCGCCAGAGAAGAAACTTACCTGCTCATGCTCACCTGCTCGACTGAGCTAGTTCTGGACTAGAAGAACTCTGGAATTCACCTTCCTCCTGGCTTAAGGCAAGACAAGTGGAAAGTAAAAGAGAAAAATGGGTTCAGATCCCGTCCAACATTCTCTTTGATGCGGAGGGATTTGGCCGGTTGTCCCCCAAGAAACCTGTCCTGAGTCTTAAGTCCATCCCAGTGTTTTGCCTCCAACATAAAAGTAAAAGCAAAGCAAGAGTGTCCATCCCATTTACCTCCAAAGATGATATCCAAACTTTCTGTTCAGGTCCAAGTTCATTGTCTTACAAAATCGAAGAATGAGTTCACAGACAAAGAGGTAAGCCAAAGCAAAGCTTTATTACAGAAAAAAAACAAAACTCCCTGCTGCAGAGAGGGACCCAAGTGGGTCCCAGGGCAGCTCCTTTGTCTAGGGGTTAATATGTGCCCTGCTAACTTCCCATTGGTTGGTTTGAAAAATTCGGCCCTAGCAACATCCATACATTTTAAATTTCAGGGTTCCCTGCCCTGTGTGTTCAGCCCAGGATCAAGGACCTTTGTTCTTGTGGTTTTACATGGGAAAGGGTGTGGCTGATGAACTGGTTTTTGGTCACGGGGTTCAGCTGCACCCCTCTTTATATTCCCCTCCCATGGTCCTGTCCCTAACTGCCTAGCCACTCCTAACTCCTCAGTATTAGGAAACAGATGAAGGTGCTATTGATTGTCACAGTGACTTGGAAGAGGAACACTGCTGTCACTTGGTGAGCAGGTATCGGGGGTACATAATGTCCTCCATGCACACAACAGTCCCACAGATGAAGAGTTGGTCTCACTTTGTACCACTTCCTCCCTCAAGCCACCAAATAAATGCCAGCTGCGTTCTTATTTAGAACCATGGAATCCTTGTGAATGATTTTGTTTTGTTTTATTTTGTTGTTGTTTAATCCTCACCTGAGGATATTTTTTCACTGATTTTTAGAGAGAGTGGAAGAGAGAGGGAAAGACAGAGAGAAATATCTATGTGATAAAAACACATGAATTGGTTGCCTCCTGCACAAGCCCTGACCAGGATCTGGCCCGGGAAGGAGCTTGCAACCTAGGTACACGCCCTTGACCGGAATTGAACCTGGAACCCTTCAGTCCGCAGGCCGATGCTCTATCCACTGAGCCAAACCAGCCAGAGCATGAATGTTGATTTCACTTTCTCAAAACAAGTGACCTTAAGTCTTCGGGTCCATTACCATTTTAAACGCTGTGCCCTGACTACAGCAGTGTGAGTTCTTAGGACGGAGGAACCCCTGCACTGATTCATGCTGACATTCTGATCATCCTCATTCTCGGCACATGGAAAGGTGGGGGCCTGTGGTCAGTGCTGGCCATAGAGTGTGTCGCCTCAGGGATGAGCAATTAGTTGTCAACGAGTCACCTATGAAGGTGCTCTTTTCCCTTTGCCATGGCAACAGACATTGTAACAGATGGCGGCTGCTCTGAGCTTGGGTCCTAGAGTGAAGACAGTCATGAGTCAGAGTAGAATCTCCTGCCTGCCGATGATGAGCCTAAGTTTGAGTGAAAAGTAAGCCTTTACTATTTTCAGTCACTAAGATTTGGGGGAGTGTTTGTTACTGCAACAAACCCAGCAATCCTGACTGATACAGGCTCTCAGAATTGCTGTGTGCAAGGAAGTATTCTTAAGGTCTTTACAAATATCAACTAATTTAATTCTGACAGTGGCTTTACAAAGTAGCTATTACTATTAACTTCATTTTATGGATGAGAAAGATGAGTCACAGAAGATTGAATAGCTTGTCAAAGGGGCAGTGGTGATGCTGCGATGCTGACACGGCATTTGGCACCAGAGTCCAGATCTTGACTATAACACTATACTCTGTCATATATAGCAGTTGGATTTATATGAATGGCCTACCCCAATGTGCTTCAGATATCTAATTTCTGCTTTCAATGTTTTTTAAAATTATGATTCCTTATTCCCACTAGTTATCACTATTCGGCCCTTGCCCACGTACCTGCCTCTAGCAACAGCCCTCCTTTTTTCTCGTCTAACATGCTTTCTAATCCATTGTGGACCAGGAAACCAGATAATTAAGCTTGTTACCTGTGTTGTAATTGTGACTAATTGAGTCTGGCCACCCTGATAATCAGCACTGCTCTGCTCCCGCCCACTCACCCTTGCTCACTCTCCTGTCTCCCTCTCTATACAGCATTCTCTTTTGAGGGAAGATAATGAATTTAATTCACCTTTGTGACTCTCTGTTCTCTTCCCCCAGCACCTAGCACAACGCTTTGCATATGTTAGGTGGCTAATAAATATCTTCTAAGACTATTAAATAATTAGTTCTGAACAATGGCCTAAGAGCTTGCCTACAAGTTAATTAGATTAGCTTTGCTACGAGCCTTTGGCACATCTTTTTCAGCTGTCTAGAGGCCTTTGGGACTGTTTTAGTTGGTCTTGAATACTTAAGGTAATAGGACAAAGAGATTAATGAATTCCTTCATTTAGTCTCTCAACAATATTTATTGAGTTTTTACCATAATATTAAAAATACTAGCAGCTTACAGCTCCTGACTGTTTACCATGTGCAAGGCAATGTTTGAAACACCTTATAAGTATTAATTCATTTTATACTCACAACAACCCAATGAGACAGGTATTAGTATCCGCATCCCAACTGATAGCTGAGAAAGCTGAGGCACAGAGAGCCAGTGAGAGGCAGAGCTGGACCCCTGGGGCTGAGGATGCGGTGGGAAGCAGAGAAGCTCCTGCCCTCGTGAGGTCGGCATTCTAGTGGGAAAGCTGGAAAAGAAGCAAGGAAGCATGTACACTCACAAAGCAGGCGAGTGTCCTGAAAGGAATCAGCAGTGAGCTGTGACCAAGCAGAGCCGCGGCCCGCATGCGCCGCAGGCAGGCGTCTGAAGGGTGCATCAGTGCCTCTATTACTGTGCGAGATACCACCCCAGCGTCAGTGCTCAAAGCAAGAATCCTTTACTGACCCTCCGTTTCCTCCCTCAGGGACTTGAAAGTGGCTTTAGTTTGGTGGTTCTGGCTCAGAGTTTCCCAAGAGGTTTTAGTCAAGGGACTGGCTAGAGCTGCAGCTATCCAGAGGCCCACGGGCCGAGGATCCGGTTCCAGGACGGTGCACTGCTCCCGCGAGCGGGACCAGACCAGCAGAGCCAGCAGGAAAGAAATGTGTCCAGGAGCTGGGCTGGTTAGAAGGCTCTTTCCACACCTGATGCTGGAGCTTGAACTCCAGTGGGCAGCCGTCCAGACAGGACCTCACCAGCAGCTGAAAGCCCTCAGGAGGGACGAGCTGGTGCTCAGTCCTGGCGACGGGCGCCTTGCAATTGCCAGGCCTTGCTTCACGTCGGCAAGGTGAATCCAGAGACCAGCAATAAAGCTGTGTGGGGGCGGACTCAGCACTGCTGCCCACCCTGCCCCCTCCAAGCCCTGAGCATCTCCCTGGGCCCACCCATCTAGAAATATGCAAGCAGGGGAGGTAGTGGTTCAGTCCAGTCAAGGGGACATGTTGGGAAGCCATCGCACCATCTCCTCACTCCTGTGCTGTTAGAAGCCTCAGTCTCTGGCTCTTGACAGGAGGCTCGGTCCCCCCCGCCATGGGCCTCCTCTCAGGGCTGCAGCTTTCCCACTAGAATGCCGACCTCACCTCCTGGCAGGAGCAACAAGGAGAAAGCGGCCACATCTTCCACGGCCTCATCTCGGAAGTTGCCTATCACTTCTGTGTTCTGTTTGTTACGAGTGAGCCAGTGAGACCAGGGAACCCTCAAAGGGAAGATAGTGGGCCCCACCTTTTGCAGAGAGGAGTCTCCAAAGAATTGGCAGACGTGTTTTCCCAGGCCGCACCTCACAGGGCGAGAGCCAAGTGCTGCAGGCAGAGGTGACAGCAAGAAGCTCTGAGGAGCCCCAAGTGAGCAGGACCTTCCCCAAGGCCATGTGGCCAGCTTCCTGGGCGGCCGCTCTGCGCCAGGCGGTCTCTGTATCTGCGAAGTTTGGTCGTATTCCAGTGCAAGGTCTTGTGCGGTGTCCGGAAGAGCAGTGCAGTCTATTTGCATGTTTAAAGTATTGTCAGGTCTTCCCTGTGGGAGGAGCTGGAGGGGCCAGGGTGGAAGCAGGGGGGGCCACAGGCAGTACTGAAGTTCCAGGTCTGCTCCTGTGTGGGCTCCACGTTCCCAAGCCAGTGCAGTGACCTCGGGCACCCTCACCCCTCACCTGTGAGATGGAGCGACTCTCCCCCGCAACCGCCCAGCACGCCTGCAGGACAGAATCCAATCCGGGAGGAGCTTCGGGGAGTGTGCATGCGCCAGCCTGCTCTGGGTCAGCACCAGCCGGAGTCTAGGATCTGAGCTCCACAAGAGGAGACCATGTTAGCTCCAGAGTGTCTGTGTATACAACGGCTGCTCAGTGTTTACCAGAGCGAATGCCGCCCTGTGATGGGTAATTGGATGCGTCTGCTTGGCTGGGTGACCAGGAGCCAGGATATTTGGTTAAAGGTCATTCCGGGTGTCTATGAGAGCAGCATTTGGTTGGTAAACGGAGTGAAGGACGTGGCCCTTCCCAACGTGGGTGCGCGTCAGACCTGTTGGACCTCAATAGAGCAGAAAGGCGGGAAAAGGAAGAGGCTGTCCCTCTGCTGGCTGCTGAGCCCCGACTGGTCTTTCCTGTCCCCACACTGCACGCCGTGGGCTTCCTGCTTCGGGCGCAGACTGAGGCAGCGCCGGTCTTGGTATCCTCGCAGAAGAAGACGGCGGATCACCCGGGCCTCTGCAGCCCATGCGCCGAGCCTGCTTTTCTGGAAAAGTCTGACTAGTCCACACCGCACTGTGTGCAATGCCACAGGCACATGCTCCCACAACCCAGGTGAGGACTCAGCACCTGCCTGGGCCTCAGCTGTCTTAGATCCACATCCCCGAAGCAGAGCCAAATGGGGAGTTTGGAGCAAGAGAGATGCAGAGGGGGTGCCATCAAAAGAAACCTGTGAGGGGGTGAGGGAAGCTGGCAAATGCGGCTCAGGAGGTGCCCGCCTGCACATGTCCCCTGGGAAGCTTTGCAGCATGAAGGCTCCAGGAAGCGGATGTGGCATCCTCAGCACAAGCAGGCATGGCTGCTGGACAATGTGCTTGCACACTTGGTGATCTATTGCTGTGTAACAAGCCCTCCCCCCACAAACTTAGTAGCTTAAAACAACAGTAAGTCTATTTGCACACCAATGTTCATAGCAGCATGCTCATGATTGGCGGATGAATGGATACGTAGAATGTAGTCTATCATGCAATGGAATACCAGTCAGCCTTACAAAGGAAGCTCATCATAGCATGGATCACATGAAGGCCCTGTGCTAAGTGAAATAAGCCAGGCACACAAAGACAAGCGCCGACGGTGACCAGCAGGAAGGTAGGGAGGGAGAGAGTGTGAGAGAATGAGGGAGCAATAGAAGAGTGTGTGGACATGTGGTGTGTGTGTGTGTGTGTGTGTGTGTGTGTGTGTGTGTGTGTGTAAGCTAGGGACAGTTAGATCCTGCAGTTCGTCCAAGCGGCTGCCAAACTGGGAAGTCTTAGATGGCAGAGCCCCGCTGCCACCACAGACACTCCGGGGGCAGCCAGCGCAGGCACAGAGACCATGCCACCTTGAAAAACAGAGATGCTTGAGACTAGGATCCTTGCCCCAGCACCACCCAGTCTGGTCTCATATGCAAACCGGGACTCTGCAGCCACTGGGGACAGTGACCTGCGACCACAGATGCAGAGCCACAGACACCAAGAATCCAGACATCCCGACCGCAGATTTCTGTGAGTCACAGAGTCCATCCCTCTCCCCACAAGCTAACAGCAGTGCCATAGGAACTGCTAGACCCACCCCTCGCAGAGGGCTGTAGTTCTGCTACAGGAATTTGAGCCTGGGAGCATGTGGACACTGGGAATCCATTCCCCGCAACGCAATCTGGTGACCAAACCCGAAGCCCATGCAGGGTGGCAGTGCCACCTGACTTCTATTCCGGGCAAGTGCAAACAGAAGTCTGTTTTCAGCAGTGCAGGAATGAACCTCCTGCTGACACAGTACTACTGTGCAACCCAATCCCCCAAGCTGTCCGGGGACCCTGATTCTCCATGCAAGAGGCAGCACTGAGCACCAGTGACTTGACTCTGTTTCTCATCACATGTGCCTGGGATCCCTCTCCAGTGCATTCACATTAAGAACCAGTGACTCCAATTCTTGGTGCATGCACACACAGGAACACTGATTCTCGGTGCAAGGCCTCACCAAACAACAGAGACTCTGATACTCAATTCTTGGTGCGGGCACAGGGTAACTCTGACTCCTGGCATGAGCTAGGGGACTCTGATTTTCGGCACATGCCAGTGGAGTCTCTGTTTCAGAACGGCACAGGCGGGGTCCCCGATTCTAGATGCGTGCATGAGGCCACACTGAGCACCAATGACTCTGATCCTGGGTGAGCGTGGCTGCCACCAACCCACAGCAGCCACATGTCTTGGTGTCAGAGCTCTTCAGTGACACTTGGGTGGTGAGAAGTTCCCACTGCACACAGCCCAGGCCCATGAAACTCGATGTTTGAACCTCCTGGTGATAGTCAGAAGGGGAAGACAATGACACAATCCCCAGAGGAATGAAAATGAGAAGTTGCCAAAAAGTAAATAAGTGAAACAGAAGCATGCAACATGACAGAAAAAGAATTCAGAATAATGGTCGTATAGTTCATATGCCGGATGGATGAGAAAATCAACAATCTATGCAAAAATCAGGAAGAGATCAAAAGTGATATAGCTACAATGAAAAACACCACAGAAGGTTTCAACAGTAGACTAGAAGAAGCAGAGGATCAAATTAGTGAGTTAGAAGATAAGGTAGAGAAACAAGCTCAATCTGAACAGCAACTGGAGAAAAAAATTTAAAAAGCAGGAGAGCCTAAGGGAGCTTTGGGACAAAACAAAATGAAGTAATATATGTATAATAGGGCTGCCAGAAGGACAAGAAGAGCAGCAAGGATTAGAAAATCTGTTTGAAGAAATGACAGAAAAGTTCCCAGATATGGGGAAGAAAAAGGTTAAACAATTACAGAGAGTTCCAAGCAAGATGAATCCCAAAAGACCCACACCAAGACATGTCATAATTACAATGGCAAATGTTAACAACAAAGAGAGAATCTTAAAGGCTGCAAGAGAGAGACAGAGTTACCTACAAAGGATCCCCCATCAGATTACCAAATGATTTCTCAACAGAAACACATCAAGCTAGAAGGGAATGGAAGGAGGTATACAAAGTGATGCAAGGCAAAGGACTGAATCCAAGAATATTCTATCCAGCAAGACTATCAATCAAAATTGAAGTGGAAATCAGGAGCTTTGCAGACAAAAAAAAAGGCTAATGGAGTTTATCACTACCAAGCTAGTAATGCAAGAAATGCTAAAGGGAATTCTGTAAAAAGAAGATATAAAGGGAGGAAAGAACACAGGCATAAAGTACAGAAATGGCTACAAACAAGTACCTATCAATAATAACCTTAAATGCAAATGGACTAAATGCTCCAATCAAAAGACATAGAGTGGCTGAATGGATAAGAAAACATGACCAATATATATGCTGCCTACAGGAGACCCACCTCAGAACAAGGGACTCACACAGACTGAAAGTGAAGGGATGGAAAAATATCTATCAGGCAAATGGAAATGAAAAAAATCTGGGGTAGCAATACTTATATCTGACAAAATAGACCTCAAAGTGAAGGCCAGAACAAGAGACAATAAAGGCCACTTCATAATACTAAAGGGATTGATACAACAAGAGGATATAACTCTGGTAAACATATATGCACCAAATGCAGGAGCACCCAAATACATTAAAAAAAAAAAAAAAAAAAAAGAACTTCTGAAAGATATTAGGGGAGAGATTGACAGCAACACAATCATAGTAGGAGACTTAATACCCCATTAACATCACTGGATAAATCCTCTAGACAAAAAATTAGCAAAGAAACATCAATCTTAAATGACTCACTAGATCAGATTGACATCTTTAGAACATTCCAAACCAAAACTACAGAATATACATTCTTCTCAAGCACACATGGGACATTTTCAAAGATAGACCACATATTGGGACACAGGCAAAGTCTCTCCAAATTCAAGAGAATTGAAATCATATCCAGCATCTTCTCAGATCACAATGGCATAAAATTAGAAATCAACTACAGTAAAAACAATCAAAATAATTCAAACACTTGGAGGCTAAATAGCACACTATTAAACAATGAGTGGGTTACCAAAGAAATCAAAGAAGAAATAAAACACATCCTGGAAACAAATGACAATGAAAACACAACAATCCAAAATCTTTGGGACACAGTGAAAGCAGTCCTGAGAGGGAAGTTCATAGCATTACAGGCCTACCTCAAAAAACAAGAATAACTGGTAATAAAACATCTAACTCTGCAACTTGAAGAATTAGAAAGAGAGCAACAAGAAAAGCCCCGTGTGATCAGAAGGAAGGAAATAATAAAGATCAGAGTGGAAATAAATGACATAGAGACCAAAAAGTAATACAAAAGATCAATGAAACCAAGAGCTGGTTCTTTGAAAGGATAAACAAGATTGATGAACCTCTAACCAGGCTCGCCAAGAAACAAAGAGAGAGGACCCAAATAAACAAAATCAGAAATGAAAGAGGTGAAATAAGAACCAGTTCCACAGAAATACAAACGATTATGAAAAAATCCTATGAACAACTCTATTCCAACAAAAAGGACAACCTAGATGAAATGGACATAGTCTTAGAGAAATACAAGCTCCCAAAACTCAACCAAGAAGAATAAAAAACCTGAATAGGCTGATAATTACCAAAGAAATTGAAACAGCAATCAAAAATCTTCCAGCAAACAAAAGCCCGGGGCCAGATGGCTTCACAGGGGAGTTCTACCAAGCACTCAAAGAAGAACTAAAATCTATCCTCCTCAGACTATTCCAAAAAATTCAAGAGGAAGGCACACTTCCAATCTCTTTCTATGAAGCCAGCATTACCCTAATCCCAAAACCAGATAAAGACACCACAAAAAAAGAGAACTACAGGCCAATATCCTTGATGAACATAGATGCAAAATCCTCAACAAAATTCTAGCAAATCAGATTCAACAATACATTAGAAAGATCATACACCATGACCAAGTGGGATTTATTCCAGGGATGCAAGGATGGTACAATATCTGCAAATTAATAAATGTGATACATCACATAAACAAACTGAGAGGCAAAAATCACATAATCATATTAATTGATGCAGAAAAAGCATTTGACAAAATCCAATACCCTTTCTTGATAAAAACTCTCAGCAAAGTGGGAATAGAAGGATCATACCTCAACATAATAAAAGCCTTATATGACAAACCTACAGCCAACATCATACTCAATGGGCAAAAACTAAAACCGTTTCCCCTAAGAACAGAAACAAGACAAGGATGCCCACTTTCACCACTCCTGTTCAACATAGTACTAGAAGTACTAGCCATAGAGATCAGAGAAGAAGAAATAAAAGGCATGCAAATTGGAAAATAAAAAGTAAAACTGTCCTTATTTGCAGATGACATGATACTAACATAGAAAACCCCAAAGACTCCATCAAAAAACCACTAGACCTAATAAATGAATTTGGCAATGTAGCAGTATACAAAATTAACACCCAGAAATCTATGGCCTTTTTATACACCAATAATGAACTCACAGAAGGAGAACTGAAAAAAAAAAATCCCATTTACCATGGCACAAAAAAATTTAAGATACTTAGGAATAAACATAACCAAGGACGTAAAAGACCTGTACTTGGAAAACTACAGGACATTGAAAAAAGTGATAGAGGAATACATAAACAAATGGAAAAACATACCATGTTCATGGATTGGTAGAATCAACATCATTAAAATGTCCATACTACCTAAAGCAATCTATAGATTCAAGGACTTGTATGCATACATATAAACATAACCAATGGATACAAGACACTGGGGGGGGGGGGGTGAGGGCATGTGCCAGGGGGTAGGTGAGACCAGGGAAGGTCAGTGGGAAAAAAAAAGACATATGTATTACTATTTGTAATACTTTAACAAATAAAATAATTTTTTAAAAAAAGAAGTAAAGAGAGAGGACCCAAATAAACAAAATCAGAAATGAAAGAGGTGAAATGAAAGAGGTGAAATTACAGAAATATAAAGAATCATAAAAAAAATATTATGAGCAACTCTACTCCAACAAACTGGTCAACCTAGAAGAAATGGACATAGTCCTAAAAAAATATGACCTTCTAAAACTCAACCAGGAGGAATAAAAAAATCTGAATAGGCTGATAACTATGGAGGAAATTGAAGCAGTAATAAGAACACTTCCAACAAACAAAAGCCCTGGACCAGAGGGCTTCAGGGGAGTTTTATCAAACATTCAAAGAAGAAATAAAGCCTATCTTCCTCAGACTATTCAAAAAAATTCAAGAGGAAGGAGCACTTCCAAGCTCTTTCTACGAAGCCAGCATTGCCTTAATCCCAAAACCAAATAAAGACAATACAAAGAAAGAGAACTACAGGCCAATATCCTTCATGAACATAGATGCCAAAATCCTCAACAAAATTCTAGCAAATCGAATCCAGCATTACATAAGAAAGATCATACACCATGACCAAGTGGGAATTATTCCGGGATGCAAATCAACAAATGACAAGTGCTGGAGAGGATGCAGAGAAAAAGGAACCCTTCTTCACTGCTGGTGGGAATGCAGACTGGTGCAGCCACTGTGGAAAACAGTATGGCATTTCCTCAAAAATTAAAAATGGAACTGCCATTTGACCCAGCAATCCCACTTCTAGGAATATATCCCAAGAAAACAGAAACACCTATCAGAAAGGATATATGCACCCCTATGTTCACAGCAGCACAATTTACAATAGCTAAGATTTGGAAACAGCCTAAATGCCCATCAGCAGATGAGTGGATTAGAAAACTGTGGTACATCTACACAATGGAATACTACCCTGCGGTAAAAAAGAAGGAATTTTTACCATTTGCAACAGCATGGATGGATCTGGAGAGCATTATGCTAAGTGAAATAAGCCAGTCAGTGAAAGATAAATACTACATGATCTCACTCATTTATGGATAATAAAGAACATTACAAACTGTTGAACAAAAATAGACAAGAGGCAAAGAAGCATCGAACAGACTGTCAAACTACAGCGGGAAGGTAGGGGAGGGTTGTGGGGGGCGGTAAGAGATCAACTGAAGGACTTGTATGCATGCATATAACAACCAACAGACTCAAGACACTGGGGGCGGGGGGACGAGGGCAAGTGCCAGGGGGTAGGGGAGGCCGGTGTGGGGGGGAGGTCAGTGGGGAAAAAAAAAAGAGACATATGTACTACTATTTGTAATACCTTAAACAATAAAATTAAAAAATAATAATAATAAAATAAAATAAAAAACTTATCAAATGTTACTTGAGATCTATTGTATATCAATTATACTTCAATAAAGTTATTGTTGTTGTTTGTTTTTTTTTGTTTTTTTTTAAATACATTTTATTGATTTTTACAGGGAGGAAGGGAGAGGGATAGAGAGCTAGAAACGTCGATGAGAGAGAAACATCAACCAGCTGCCTCCTGCACACCCCCTATTGGGGATGTGCCCGCAACCAAGGTACATGCCCTTGACCGGAATCAAACCTAGGACCTTCCAGTCCGCAGGCCGACGCTCTATCCACTGAGCCAAACCGGTTTCGGCTTGTTGTTGTTTTTTAAAGAAAAAAACAAAACAAAAAAACAAAGACAAGCACTGTGTGACTGCACTCATAGGAGGTGCCAGAGCTCCCGGCTTCACAGAGAACAGAGTCGGAGTCTCTAGAAATGGGGGGAGAAGTGGGGAATTGTCGTTTAATGGGTTTTACAAATGAAAAAGCTCTAAAGATTCTTGTACAACAAAGTGAATATATCTAACACCAATGAACTGTACATTTAACAATGGCTTAGATAATACATTTTATGTTGTATTTCTTACCACAACTAAAGAAAATGTAAGTTTTAAAACAACAGTAACCATTCATTAGATGTCACTCTCTCCATGGTCACAATTTGGGAGAGGCTGGGCAGTTCCCTCTCAGGATATCTCCTGAGGTTGTAGGAGATGGGCGGGGCATAGGTCATCTTGACAGCTTCTTCCCTGACAGCTGGCACCTGGGCTGGGAAGACTCACCTGGCCTGGGAGGCTCCTCAGCTTGGGTGATCCCTCCACACAGCGGCCCCAGCATGCTGGCGTCTCGCTGGCTGACTTCTTACATGCCACCTGGGGACAAGTCCTGAGAGAGAGAGAGACAGAGAATGAGACAGACAGCAAAGGCCAAGGCCAGGCTCCATCCTTTCTTATCAGCGAGGTGCCCAGTCCCCGGGACTGCTTTAACAAAGCACCACACACTCGGTGGCTTAAAGTGGCAGAACTTTGCTCTGTCACAGCTCTGGAGGCTCCAAGTCTGGAATCAAGGTGTCTTCAGAGCCATGATCTCTCTGAAGTCTTTAGCAAAGAACTCGTCCTTGCCTCTGCTGGCTCCTGGTGTTGCCACCGTCCTGGCTGTCCCTCGGCTTGGAGCTGCGTCCCTCTCATCTCTGCCTCCCCCTGCACAGGGTGCGCTCCTGTGTGTGGCTGAGTCTGGGCTTCCAGCTCTCTCCTTGTGGGGACACCACCCTCATCCAGGATGCCCTCATCTTCACTTAATACATCTACAAGGACCCTGTGTCCAAATAAGGTCAATTCACAGGTCCCGGGGTTTGGACTTGAACATCTTTGGAGGGACACAAGTCAGTCCACAGCAGCAGGCACATGGCCTGGCTCCCGCCTCATCCTGCTCCTTACAAGTGAGGCATTATGCTTGACCATCTTCAAAGGGAAGGGAATGGAATTTAGAATCTGCCTCTGGTTGGGAGGAATGACAAAAACATGAGAGTATCTCCCAGGTGTCTAAGAACCCACGTCTCCTGAGACCTCGCCACCCTTTGAGCAGGTACAGCGTGAGCCACTGCAGTCAGCACCACAGCACCTGGGCGGTGGGTGGCGGGCGGCAGGCAGGCACTGGGGACGGAGCAGCACCAGCAATGCCTGCTTTGGGGACATGGCCACCAGCCTTTGCAGACGGGGTCACCTCTGACATCACAGCAAACTCTTCTTCAATTATGAAATAGTACAACCTTTGAAACGGAAAAACATTTTTAAAATTTCTTTTAACACAATTATAATTTTGATACTATTTAAACACACAAGTAATAATACTCTCTGTTAGAGCATTTACAGTGGGTTAGATACTGTTCCAAGGAATTTTTAGCTAATAACAGTTTAACCCTCACAGTCGTAGGAGGTCAGCATCACCTATCCCCATTCCACAGATGAGGAAACTGATACCCAGAGAGGCTAGATAGCTTGTCCAAGTTCATGTGGCTCATGAGTGGTTGACCTGAATTTGAAGTCCAGATTCTGGATCTATAATCTGTGCTCTCAGCCACACTACCACACTGCTGTTCTATAAGAGGATCCACTCAGAACAAAACCCTGCATCTTCTACAACATAATCATTTCCATTTCTAACAGAGTTTCAACAGAGTTCCAAGAAATAAGGACCAACAGGTCTACAACCACCTTCCCAAGAAATTCCATGCATAAGCACTTCCTCCAGAAGCAAAACGGACACGCCAAGCACAAGGCCATGCGAGGGGCAAGGCAGGAGTCCCGGGAGCTGCATTGGCATTAGCAAACCTTTCAGTTGCAACAGGAAAGGGATGCGTGGAGGTGGGTACTTTGCAAACCAACCTTCGCTTCTGGTAGGCAGATGAGAGAGACCAACTGATTCCCCAGTGAGATTTGTTTTCTGTTGGGCTTGTGCTTTCAGCTTTCCAGATGCAGGGGGAAAAAAAAATTATTTTGAAGGTTATTTTCCAAATCTTTATTTTCTGGTTAATTTCAGCTCCTGAATACTTCCTCTTCCCTAGCTACTTGGAACCAGAAATTCTAAATGTCTGCTTGGTGGCGTGTGTGTGTGTGAAGGGGGGTGGGTGGGCTGGTATAGCACTCTGAACAGTCACAAATTACCAGATAAAATGCCCTTGATCTGATCTGGATGCTTCAAGCCATCAAACTGCATTGCCTGACAATCTGGCAGCCGTCGGCTGATGGATTTTCAGAAATGCTCCAGGGTAATTGGCATTTTAATGGGGGAAATGCCATGTTCCCAAGTGTCAGAATAGCAATAAGATACCCAAAGGCCGTTAAGTCAGCTCTTGGGTAATTAAAGTTGCTCACCCATCAGTCTTGGCCTCTGAACCTACCCCCTGCTTACAGCAGGGCCCCTGGGATGCTGCTGCTCACAAACCAGGATGTTGGAAATGTAATGATTAGCGGCTCTTCCCAGCCAAACGCATGCTCTCAGAAGGCTCTTCGGGCAGCTGTCTCCTGTCGCTGCCTTGCTGTCATCTTGTCTTCGGCCGGATTGAGCTGAGGTGATAGAAGAAATAATTCCTCCGCCTGTAAGTCTCCTGGTATCAACTTACTAAGGCCATATTTCAAAAGGGCATTTTGAGTCAATAAATTCACCATTTATTGAGAGTTTCCCAATGCCTGGTACAACACGCCTGGTAGCCCTTGGCTTGGTAAGTAGGGTTGGCGCAAAACATTGGCCTCATTCAGCCCCAGGGCCATGCACTCTGGTGTCTGTACAATCGTATGAGCATTTGCTATGCATCCAAGCATTACCTCACTCCATCTTCACAGCCACCATTACTTTCACAGACAAGGAAGGAAGGACTGAGAGGGACTGGCTTGTCCACACAGGAAATCAAGCTCAAGCCATCAGACTCCAGAGCTCAAGGCTTTAACCACTACACACCCGTCTCTCATTAACTTTTCAAAAATGTGAGGCAACTCTTGGTGGCACCTGCTATGGAAGTATGTCCTCCTAGGAAAGAATTATTGATTCTTCCCCCTGCTCCCTTAGGAAGCGCGAGGACAGGCCGAGGGCTCTGAGACGAGGCTCGGGTCTTAGTCCATTCATGCTCCTGTAACAAAACCAACACAGGCTGGGTGGCTTAAACAGCAAACACTCATTTCTCACAGCTTCAGAGGCGGGAAGTCCATGGTCAGCACCTGCAGGTTCATTGACAGCCTGCTTCCTGCTTCACAGATGGCCACCTTCTCACTGTGTCCTCACATGGCCACCTGCTCACTGCTCCTCACATGGACACCTGCTCACTGCTCCTCACATGGACACCTTCTCACTACGTCCTCACATGGCCACCTTCTCACTGCTCCTCACATAGCCACCTGTTCACTGCTCCTCACATGGCCACCTTCCCACTGCGTCCTCACATGGCCACCTCCTCACTGCTCCTCACATGGCCACCTGCTCACTGCTCCTCACAGGGCCACCTGCTCACTGTGTCCTCACATGGCCACCTGCTCACTGCTCCTCACATGGCCACCTGCTCACTGCTCCTCACAGGGCCACCTGCTCACTGCTCCTCACAGGGCCACCTGCTCACTGCTCCTCACATGGCCACCTGCTCACTGCTCCTCACAGGGCCACCTGCTCACTGCTCCTCACAGGGCCACCTGCTCACTGCTCCTCACAGGGACACCTGCTCACTGCTCCTCACAGGGACACCGGCTCACTGCTCCTCACAGGGCCACCTGCTCACTGCTCCTCACAGGGCCACCTGCTCACTGCTCCTCACAGGGCCACCTGCTCACTGCTCCTCACCATGGCCACCTTCTCACTGCTCCTCACATGGCCACCTGCTCACTGCTCCTCACATGGCCACCTGCTCACTGCTCCTCACATGGCCACCTGCTCACTGCTCCTCACATGGCCACCTGCTCACTGCTCCTCACATGGCCACCTGCTCACTGCTCCTCACAGGGCCACCTTCTCACTGCTCCTCACAGGCCACCTGCTCACCGCTTCTCACAGGGCAGGAGGCGCTAGAGCCCCTGGATCTCTTTTACGAGGGCACTTTTCCCATTCGTGAGACTCTACCCTCAAGGCCTCTCACACCCCGGGCCCCACTTTTCAGTGCTTGACCCTGGGAACTAGGACTTCAGCATGTGAGCTTGAGAGGGGCACACACAGTCGGAGCAGCCGGTGTGGTGCAGCGGTGCTTTCTTCCCCCAGCAGGGACAGTCTTTAGTAAGAGATGTGCGAATCAGGGCTCTGACAGCAAACAGATGATGTTCTCAAACAGGGTACTTGGGGACTGTGACAAAGGGACTCTACAGAGTTGAGGGCAGGATTTAAGTAAGCCTGGAGGAGATGGGAGAAAATTCCAAGTCAAGCAAAAGTCAGAGCTGTTGCCCTGGCCAGTGTGGCTCACTTGGCTGAGCATCATTCCGTGCACCAAAAAGTTGCTAATTTGATTTCCGGTCAGGACACATGCCCAGGATGCGGGTTGAATTCCCTGTGATGATGCATGCTGGAGGCAACCGATTGATGTTTCTCTTTCACATTAATGTTTCTCTCTCTGTTTCCCCCTCCTCCCTCTCTAAAATCAATGTTGGGGGAGTCAGAGCTGTTACCCCTTGTACCATGAAGGGCACAGGGCCAATGGCTCAGGTCTCCAGAGAACATGGCTCATGGAGCTGGCTGCCTTAGGGGAGCAGTGGCCTTCACTCGAGGGACACAGCCACGCCTCAGCGACCCGACTACAAGAAGCGAGGGGATACACACCCCACCCTCAGCTCCTCCCATCTTCTGCTCTCCTGCTAGTGTCTGCCATTGGCCAAACCCATGGAGATCCCAAGACCACGGGAGCCATTTGCAGGTGCACCCAGCAGGTTCACACTGCATGTGGACCAGGATGAAGATGGGTCTGTAGTGAGAAGCAAAGATATCCAACAGAACGCAGTGGCAAAATAGAAAAGCATGTAGGGGAAGAAAAATGGCAGCCAGATAGGCAGAAATGTTGTGCACCTCATCCCGGGGCCAGACTAGAAATACAACAAAATCGGAGAACATCTACCTGGAATTAACAAATTAGGCACAGCTGAGGAGACAATTATCAACCAGGAAGGGCAGAAAACACCTGGAGACCGGTAGGAACAGGGACGTGAGCTTGAAAGAGACAGCGGGCTGAGAGGGAGAGAAGGAAGTTGCTTTACACCAAAGCCTCATCCCTTGGCAGCAGGCTTGACATCCAACTGTAAAAGGAAAGGCCACAGGGCTGCTGGCAGCCAGGGAGTCTGGACCCAAGACCACAGCCATCAAAGGCTGCCCAGTGAAACGCAGCCCCGCGCGGGGAAGCAGCACGGAGCTGGGGGGAGAGACAGCCTCTGTTTCATTGTTTTTGTTTTGTCTTTTTTTATTCTCTAAATGCAGAACAGAGGACTTTTTTATTGCAATCACTCACCCGAGGCTTTGGTGCAGAGAAGGAGGCACGGACTTGAAGTGCCTGAGGAGAGGCTGGGGAGGGAAGCAGGGCAGGGAGATGTGGCCAGAAGTCCTGCATTGGGACTTTTGAGCTGTATGAGGAAACAAAGGCAGAGGCCAAGCTTATGGGTCTTAATAGTCCCAAGGAGCCCTCAGTGACTGGATTGGAAGAGAGGCCATCCATCCTGATATTCTGGGAACCAGACTGATAAAAACTCCAGGTTGCCAGCCAATCCCATTGGTCTCCATACAAGGATTTCTGTCCAGCTAAGGGCAGAGTAATATTTGGGGCCACTTGTGGAGGAGTAGCTCTGGGACAGAAAAAAACACACCCATCTTATTCCCTGAAAGCGAAACAGCACCACCCCCACCTAAAGCCCTGTCAAAAACAGAGCTTGAGTGATTAGATTGACAGCTGGCAGACAGGCAAAGAGGGAAGAATGGCCCGCCTGCTTACAGCCAAGGCCTGTGGAGGCAGACACAAGCAGACCAGTGGATCGCCTGGAGCTTCAAGCAGGTGCTAAAAGCCAAAAGACAGTGCCTGATAGTGGTTAGCACCTAACAGGAAGCCCAGAATTAGCAGACAGAAGAGTGGGATCCCAAACTATGGGGCATTAAAACACAGCTGAAGTGAATGACACTTCACATTTTTATATTTTATGTGTACTTTTTTATTATTTTTTATTTACTAGAGGCCCAGTGCATGATTGAATCATGCATGTGTAGGGTCCCCTACACGCTTTTGCTTTCGATAGCAGTGGAGCTGGGTGCCTGTCCGCTGGTGCACCAGGCCTTCCGGAAGCCTCTGGTGTGGCGGAGGCTTCCGAAAGGCCTGGTGCCAGAGCAGACAGGCACCCAGCTCCCCCACTTTTGATGGTCCGCGGCGGGACATGAGCTCGCTGCCCCAGAGGCCCCTTCTGTTCCGCAGCACAGCCATGGTGCTGACGCTGAGCTCGCGCCGCCACTGGCAACGCGAGCTCAGTATCCTGCCGGCCCAATCGGCTACCCCGGCCACCCCGAGTCCCGCCCCCTGCGCCTCCCTCTGGCCCAATCATGGGCATAGCGGAGTGATGGTAATTTACATATTACCATTTTATTAGGTAGGATATTTATTTTTTTCACCTTTTCTTCCTCTCTCTTCTCTTTTCCCTCCCATTTTCTTCCCCTTTCCCTGTTTTCCTTTCTTTCTCCCCCTTTTCAAAAATTGACCTTTTTTATCTGCTTTATTGATATGTTATTATTCTAGTCTCTTGTTGGTTTATTCATAAATCTAATGTCCTCTTCCCTGCTTCTACTCCATTTCCCCTTCTCTTATCTTTTTCTTCACTACTCAATTTTTTATTTAGTTTTCTTTTTTTCTCTCCTCTCTTGCTCTTTTCTTCTCCTAATTTTTTAACTTGTTTCAATTCCTTGATTTAGGCCTGTCTGCTCTCTCCTCTATTCTCCTTTTCAAAAAATAATTCTTTAAATTTTTTTCTTGTCATCTCACTTCTTTTCTCCCTCCTCTATTCTAACTGTGGTACTTCCCCTATTCATCCATTCACTAACCTTATTTTCTTTATTTAAGCTCTATATCTAGAGATTCTGCCCCCGCCCCTTTTTCTGGGTGTTTTTTGTTTGTGCTTTTTGTTATTTTTGTTTGTTTTGTTGTGTTTTCTTCCTATATTCTCTCTCTCTTTCTTTCTTTTTTCTTGCTATCATTCTTGCTCTCTTTTCTATTTCCTAATTCTCTTTTCTCTGGTGGTCACTTTTATTGTGGTCACTTTTATCTTGTGTACATTTGTGTTCTGTTCCTTCTGAGTCATGCCTTGTTGTGTTGTATTTTGTGCTCTTTGGTTAGTGCCTCCACAACAGTTGGCATGACCTGGTAGGAAGTGAGCCACATAATCAGAGGATACTCTATCCATGAATGGGACAATAACATTTAAGAACCAACTACATCAGGAGAACCCAAATATCTCAAGTAGAGGGCCTCCCTAAAACACCCAGCCCAGGAGACGTGAGAGACTGCACCACTGAGTCCCACAAAACATCCACTACATAAGACCAATTAAAAAAAGCTGAGTGGCATAGCAGTTTGATTTAATACACAGAAACAATTACAAAGGAACAGCAACAATAGGGAGAAAGAGAAACAACCCCCAAATGAAAGAAAAGGAAGAATCACCAGAAAGGGAACTAAATGAAATGGAGGCAAGCAATTTATCAGAGAAAGAATTCATAGTAATGGTTATAATGATGTGAAAATGTCTGGATGAGAAATTCACCAACATGTGTACAAATTAAAAGGAATGAAGAATGACATGGCTGCAATAAAGGACACAATGGACTGTTTCAACAGCAGACTAGAAGAAGCTGAGGACTGAATCAGTGACAAGGTAGAAAAAAACACCTAAGCATAGCAGCACCTGAAAAAAATTAAAATAAGAAGAAGGAGGAGAGTCTAAGGGAGCTTTAGGACAACATGAAATGAAACAACATGTACATAATAGGGGTGCCAGAAGGAGAGGAAGCTGAGCAACCTGTTTGAAGAAATAATAACAGAAAACTTCCCTGACTTTGGGAAGAAAAAGTCACACAAGTCCAAGAAGCACAGAGAGTCTCAAACAAGATGATTCCCAAAAAGACCAACACCAAGACACATTGTAATTAAATTTGCAAATGTCAACAACAAATTAAGAATCATAAGGGCTGCAAGAGAGAGACAGAAAGTTACCTAAAAGGGATCACCCATTAGACTATCAACTGATTTCTCAACAGAAACACATCTGGCCAGAATGGAATAAAGTATACAAAGTGATAAAAAGCAAGGGACTGAATCCAAGGATATTCTATCCAACAAGGCTATCATTCAAAATTGAAGGTGAATTCAGGAGCTTCTCAGACAAAAAAAAAGTCTAAGGGAGTTTATTGCCATTATGCCAGCAATGCAAGAAATGGTAAAGGAACTGTTGTAAACAGAAGAAATAGAAAGAGAAGAAGGAACACAGGCATAAAGAATAAAAATGACAACAAAGAAGTACCTATCAATAATAACGTAAAACTTAAATGAATTAAATGCTCCAATCGAAAGGCATAGGGTAGCTGAATGGATAAGAAAACATGACCCAACTATATGCTGTCTACAAGAGACTCACCTTAGAACAAAGGACTCACACAGACTGAAGTTAAGGGATGGGAAAATTTTTTCAGGTAAGTGGAAATGAAAAAAAAAATCTGGGGTAGCAATATTTATATCTGAGAAAATACACTTCAGAGTGAAGGCCATCACAAGAGATAATGAAGACCACTTCATAATCCTAAAGGGATAGATACAACAAGAGGCTGTAACTCTGTTAAACATATATGCACCCAATACAGGAGCATCTAAATATATTTTAAAAACTTCTGGAGGATATCAAGAGAGAGATCAACACCAATACCATCATAGTAGGGGACTCTCACATCCCATTGACATTAATGGGTAAATCTTCTCTACAAAAAATCAACACGTAGATTAGAAGAACGTGAGGACTGAATCAGTGAGTTAGAAGACAAGGTAGAAAAAATCTAAGTGACACTCTAGAATACATAGAACTGATTGATATTTTCAGAACATTCCACCCCAAAGCTATGGAATATACATTCTTCTCAAGTGCACATGGAACATTTTCAAAGATAGACCACATGTTAGGACACAAGCTAAGTCTCTACAAATTCAAGAAGATTGAAATAATATCAAGCATCTTCTCAAACCACAATAGCATGAAATTAGAAATCAGCTACAGTAAAAACGCTCAAAAACAATCAAATACATGGAGGCTAAATAGCATACTATTAACAATGAAAGGGTTACCAAAAAGATCAAAGAGGAAATAAAAAACATTCTGGAAACAAATGAAAATGAACACATAACAATCCAAAACCTATGGGACATAGTGAAAGCAATCCTGAGAGGAAAGTTCATAGCACTACAGGCTTACCTAAAAAAAACCCACAAAAACAAACAAACAAACAAACAAAAAAAAACTAGAAAAACTGTTAATAAGGTATCTAACACTACAACTTAAATAATTAAAAAGGGAACAACAAGAAAAGCCTAGAACAAGTGGAAGGAAAATATAAAGATCAGAGCAGAAATAAATGACAGAGAGTCTAAAAAAACAATACGAAAGATCAATAAAACCAAGAGCTGGTTCTTCGAAAGGATAAATAAGATTGGTGGACCTCTAGCCAGGCTCACCAGGAAACAAAGAGAGAAGACCCAAATAAAATCAGAAATGAAAGAGATGAAGTAACAACTGACACCACAGAAATACAACGGATTGTAAGAAAATACTATGAATGACTTTATTCCAAGAAATGACACAACTTGGACAAAATGGACATATTCCTAGAAAAATACAACCTTCCAAAATGCAATCAGGAAGAATCAGAAAACCTGAATAGATCAATAACTACTTAAGAAATTGAAGCAGAAAAAAAAAATACCAGCAAACAAAAGCTCTAGTCCAGACATATTCACAGGGGAGTTTTACCAAATAATCAAAGAAGAACTAACCCCTCTACTCCTCAAACTATTCCAAAAAATTCAAGAGGAATGAACACTCCTAATTTTAAAACCAGATAAAGACACGAAAAAGAAAGAGAACTACAGGCCAATATCCTTGATGAACATAGGTGCTAAAATCCTCAACAAAATTTTAGCAAACAGGATCTAGAAATACATTAAAAAGATCATAAATAATGACCAAGTGGATTTATTCCAGGGATGCAAGACTGATACAATATTTGCAAATCAATAAATGTGATATAGCACATAAACAGATTGCAAAACAAAAATCACATGATTATATCCATCAATACAGAAAAAGCATTTGACAAAATCCAACATCCTTTTTTGATAAAAACTGTCAGCAAAGTGGGAATAGAGGTATCATACCTCAACATAATAAAGGCCATATATGACAAACCTACAACCAACATTAGACATAATGGGCAAAAACTAAAACAATTTCCTCTAAGAAGAGGAACAAGACAGGGATGCCCTCCTTCACCACTCTTGTTCAGTATAGTTCTGGAAGTCCTGGACATAGTGATCAGACAAGAAGAGGAAATAAAAGGCATCCAAATTGGAAAGGAGGAAGTGAAACTCTCATTATTCACAGATGACATGATACTTTACATAAAAAAACTCTAAAGACTCTATAAAAAACGACTATATTTAATAAATGAATTTGGAAACATAACAGGATACAAAAGTAACACCCAAAAATCCATAGCATTTTTTATACCAATAGTGAACTCTCAGAAAGAGAAACTAAAAAAAAAATCCCGTTTACCATTGCATTAAAATACTTAGGAATAAACTTAACCAAGGAGGTAAAAGACCTGTACTCTGAAAACTACAGGACGTTGAAAAAATACATAGAGGAAGATATAAACAAGTGGAAGAATATTCCATGTTCATGGATGGGTAGAATCAACATCATTAAAATGTCCATACTACCCAAAGCAATCTATAGATTCAGTATACTCCCTATTAAAAATACCAACAGCATATTTCACAGACCTAGAATAAACACTCCAAAAATTTATATGGAATAAAAACAGACCCCAAATAGCCACGGCAATCTTGAGAAAGAAGAACAAAGTTGGAGGCATCACATACGAGATATCAAGTTATACTACAAAGTCATTGTAATCAAAACAGCCTGGTACTGGCACAAAAGAGGCACATAGACCAATGGAACAGAACAGAGAACCCAGAAATTTACCCAAACCATTATGCTCAATTAGTATTTGACAAAGAAGGCAAGAGCATACATTGGAGCAGAGACAGTCTCTTCAATAAATGGTGTTGGGAAAATTGGACAGGTACATGCAAAAATATGAAATTAGACTACAAACTTACACCATACACAAGAATAAATTCAAAATGGATAAAAGACAAAAGTAAGACATGAAACCATAAAAGTCCTAGAAGAAACCATAAGCACCAAAATTTCATACATCTCTCATAGCAATATTTTTACCAATACATCTCCTAGAGCAATGGAAACTAAGGGGAAAATAAACAAATGGGACTACATGCAAATAAAAAGCTTCTGCACTGCAAAAGAAACCATCATCAAAACAAGGGAGCCCACTACATGGGAGAACATATTTGCCAACAATACATACTATAAGGGGTTAATCTCCAAAATATATAGGGAACTCATACTATGTAACAGAAGGGAGACAACCAATCCAATTAAAAAATGGGCAAAGGTTCTAAATAGACACTTCTCCAAAGTGGTCATACAGATGGCCAAGAGACATGTGAAAAAATGCTCAAAGTCACTGATCATCAGAGAGATGCAAATCAAAACAACAATGAGATATTACCTCACCCCTGTCAGAATGGATACCATCAACAAATCAACCAACAACAAGTGCTGGAGAGGATGTAGAGAAAAGGGAACCCTTGTACACTGCTGGTGGGCATGCAGATCGGTGCAACCATTATGGAAAACAGTATGGAGTTCTCTCAAAAAATTAAAAATGGAACTGCCATTTGACCCAGTCATCCCACTTCTAAGAATATATCCTAAGAAACCTGAAACACTCAACAGAAAGAATATATGCACCCGTATGTTCATAGCAGTGTCATTTACAATAGCTAAGCCTTGGAAACAGCCCATCAGCAGGTGAGTGGATAAAAAAACTGTGGTACATTCCATTGTGGTACACAATGGAATACTACATGGAAATAAAAAAGAAAGAACTGTTAGCATTTGCAACAGCATGGATGGAACTGGAGAGTATTATGCTGAGCGAAATAAGTCAGTTGGAGAAAGGTAAGTATCATAAGATCTCACTCATATGTGGAATCTAAGGAACCAAATAAGCTGATGATCAAAAATAGACCCAGAAACACAGAAGCATGAACAGTCTTTGAACCTCAGAGGGAAGACAGGGGAGGGTGGGTGGGAAGAGATGAACTTTATGCACACATGCATAATCCGTGGACTCAGACAATGGGATGCTGAGGGCCTGGGGGTGGGAGGAAGACAGAGTGGGGGGAAAGGAGGACCTATGTAATACTTTCAACAATAAAGATTCAAAAAAGAAGAAGAAGAAAATAAAGAAATGCATGTAACAGGACACTAAGTGGGACTAACTTGTTTCCTAAGAGCTAGCTGTTGGGGATAATCCTTATTCCCTACTTGTGTTTTTGTTTGATTGGTTGGTTTTATATTTGTTGTTGAAGGCTTCCTTCAACTCCTTCATTTATTCATTGGAAAAGGAAGAATGAATTGAATGGCAAGCTTACAACAGAGAAGGCATGGTAGTCCAGCTCTCCCCCAACCTTTCCCCTTTGGGGACCTGCCTGCACCCAGAAAGTATATATTCAGGTCTGCTCTCCTCCATGCAGGTATCTTAGCAAGAAATCCCTGCCTCCCAAGGAGAGAGGCCTCAGATTTCCCAGTGTAGCCGCTAGGTGAATACATAAAATCCGGGATGCAGTGCTAGAGGGGAGGGAGAGGAGCTGTGAGATATAAATATGTCTTCTACTCTAGCTTTATCAGAAATAAAATTGGTATCTTGGTGTTCACTAACCTAAAGTAGAAAAGAAAAAGCTATGTTTATTCACCTTCAGCATTAGCATTGGAGACCCTAAGTTGAGGACAAAGAAGCCTCAAAGAGTTATCAAACAGGTATGTGTCCAGGGCTGAGTAAGAAGCAGATTAACTGGTTCGTGGCTTTTCAGCAGCCTCCCCTTTTCCCTCAGCTGGTGTTGGGAGTTGTCTCTTGCTGGTACTAGGGGGCAGCATTGCTGAGTCTCCCATCTCTTTCCATGGAGAACAGAGGGACCACACTTCATCCCCAAAACAAAGTGAAGGAGCTTCAAAAGTATCACCCCAGAATTGGGCAGGGAGAGAGGAATCAGAGAGAGATGGGAAGAGGGAGACCACAGTGCAACAGGGGGTCACATGGACACCAAAGATTGTGGTTCCATTTGGGCCACCTTAGTGCAGCACCAAAGACAGGAGCTGGCTGTGTAACAAGCCATCCCCAAACCTAACAGCTCACAGCAACAGCCCTCATGATTTTGTGGGTCAGGACCTCAGGCAAGGCTCTGCTGAGGAATTGTCTGCCCACATGGCAGCCACAGACAGAGGTACTGGGCAGCATGGCAGGGGCGGGGGGGGGGGGGGGGGGGGGGGGGGGGGGCGGGGAGGAGTGGGCTGCTCTGCTGACCTGGTGGGAGGACCGCAGGCTGGGCTCAGCCAGGATAGCGGGGCATGGCACTGCACGTCGCCCACCAGCAGGGCAGTCTCAGAACAGTCAGACTTCTTGCATGGCCACTCAGGGTCCCAGGGAATGTTCCCAGAGACCAGACCGTGTGGCAGCTGCAAGGTTTTTATGGCCCGGCCTGAGGAGCCCCAGAGGGACCCTCTACGGCATTCTCTCAGCCCAGTTCACGAAAACGCCCCTCCTGATGGAAGTTGTAGGAAGACTTGGAGCATCTCTACCCTGGGGCGTTCCACAGGTGTGAGCCAGCAGGTATGTCTCAGGACAGGCCTCCTGGGCCAGCCCGCAGGGGCATTGCCCAGAGGCCAGGAGAGCAGCTAAGAGAAGGAACAGCAGCGGTTTGGAGACAGGTCTCCGTCATGCCCACAGCAGCTGTGTCTGTACCCTTACTGAATCCGGCCTATTCAATAAAAGACCCGCACACGTGGTAGGCAGCTACCTAGACTCAGGTTTGTGAGAGGCTTTCCCTGGAGAGGAAAAAGGATTTATAGCCTCCCAGTCCCACCCCAGGGTCTCTGCTGAGATGGAGGAGACACCTAAGAAAGAGCCAGACAGGGGCAGGGGAGGGAGAGGAGCTGTGAGACCAGACAGGGGGAGGGGCAGGGGAGGGAGAGGAGCTGTGAGACCAGACAGGGGGAGGGGAGGGGCAGGGGAGGGAGAGGAGCTGTGAGACCAGACAGGGGGAAGGGGAGGGGCAGGGGAGGGAGAGGAGCTGGGAGACCAGGAGGGGGAGGGGCAGGGGAGGGAGAGGAGCTGGGAGACCAGGCAGGGGGAGGGGCAGGGGGGGAGGGAGAGGAGCTGGGAGACCAGGCAGGGGGAGGGGCAGGGGAGGGAGAGGAGCTGGGAGACCAGGCAGGGGGAGGGGCAGGGGAGGGAGAGGAGCTGTGAGACCAGACAGGGGGGGGGGGAGGGGCAGGGGAGGGGGAGGAGCTGTGAGACCAGACAGGGGGAGGGGAGGGGCAGGGGAGGGGGAGGAGCTGTGAGACCAGACAGGGGGAGGGGAGGGGCAGGGGAGGGGGAGGAGCTGGGAGACCGGGCAGGGGGAGGGGAGGGGCAGGGGCAGGGGAGGGGGAGGAGCTGGGAGGCCGGGCAGGGGGAGGGGGAGGGGCAGGGGAGGGGGAGGAGCTGGGAGGCAGGGGCAGGGGGGAGGGGGAGGGGAGGGAGAGAAGCTGGGAGACCAGGCAGGGGGGAGGGGAGGGGCAGGGGGAGGGAGAGGAGCTGGGAGACAAGGCAGGAGGAGGGGCAGGGGAGGGGGAGGAGCTGGGAGACCAGGCAGGCAGGGGCAGGGGAGGGGGGGAGGGGGGGGAGGAGGGGAGACCAGGCAGGGGGGGGGGAGGGGCAGGGGGAGGGGGAGGAGCTGGGAGACCAGGCAGGGGGAGGGGAGGGGCAGGGGAGGGAGAGGAGCTGGGGAGACCAGGCAGGGGGAGGGGAGGGGCAGGGGAGGGAGAGGAGCTGGGAGACCAGGCAGGGGGAGGGGCAGGGGAGGGAGAGGAGCTGGGAGGCCAGGCAGGGCAGGGGGGGGCAGGGGAGGGAGAGGAGCTGGGAGGCCAGGCAGGGGGGGAGGGGCAGGGGAGGGAGAGGAGCTGGGAGGCCAGGCAGGGGGAGGGGAGGGGTAGGGGAGGGGGGGGGGAGGAGCTGGGAGACCAGGCAGGGGGAGGGGCAGGGGAGGGAGAGGAGCTGGGAGACCCGGCAGGGAGAGGGGAGGGGCAGGGGAGGGAGAGGAGCTGGGAGGCCAGGCAGGGGGAGGGGCAGGGGAGGGAGAGGAGCTGGGAGGCCAGGCAGGGGGAGGGGAGGGGCAGGGGAGGGGGAGGAGCTGGGAGACCAGGCAGGGGGAGGGGCAGGGGAGGGAGAGGAGCTGGGAGACCCGGCAGGGAGAGGGGAGGGGCAGGGGAGGGAGAGGAGCTGGGAGGCCGGGCAGGGGGAGGGGCAGGGGAGGGAGAGGAGCTGGGAGGCCAGGCAGGGGGAGGGGAGGGGCAGGGGAGGGGGAGGAGCTGGGAGACCAGGCAGGGGGAGGGGCAGGGGAGGGAGAGGAGCTGGGAGACCCGGCAGGGAGAGGGGAGGGGCAGGGGAGGGAGAGGAGCTGGGAGGCCAGGCAGGCAGGGGGAGGGGAGGGGCAGGGGAGGGAGAGGAGCTGGGAGGCCAGGCAGGGGGAGGGGAGGGGCAGGGGAGGGAGAGGAGCTGGGAGGCCAGGCAGGGGGGGGGAGGGGCAGGGGAGGGAGAGGAGCTGGGAGGCCAGGCAGGGGGAGGGGAGGGGCAGGGGAGGGAGAGGAGCTGGGAGGCCAGGCAGGGGGAGGGGAGGGGCAGGGGAGGGAGAGGAGCTGGGAGGCCAGGCAGGGGGAGGGGAGGGGCAGGGGAGGGAGAGGAGCTGGGAGGCCGGGCAGGGGGAGGGGAGGGGCAGGGGAGGGAGAGGAGCTGGGGGGCGGGCAGGGGGAGGGGAGGGGCAGGGGAGGGAGAGGAGCTGGGAGGCCGGGCAGGGGGAGGGGAGGGGCAGGGGGAGGGAGAGGAGGGGAGGGGGCAGGGGGGGGGGGGGGGCAGGGGAGGGAGAGGAGCTGGGAGGCCAGGCAGGGGGAGGGGAGGGGCAGGGGAGGGAGAGGAGCTGGGAGGCCAGGCAGGGGGAGGGGAGGGGCAGGGGAGGGGGAGGAGCTGGGAGGCCAGGCAGGGGGAGGGGAGGGGTAGGGGAGGGGCAGGGGAGGGAGAGGAGCTGGGAGACCCGGCAGGGAGAGGGGAGGGGCAGGGGAGGGAGAGGAGCTGGGAGGCCAGGCAGGGGGAGGGGAGGGGCAGGGGAGGGAGAGGAGCTGGGAGGCCAGGCAGGGGGAGGGGAGGGGCAGGGGAGGGAGAGGAGCTGGGAGGCCGGGCAGGGCAGGGCGGGAGGAACTGCCCGCTGAGGCGGGGTGCCGGTGGGCATCATCCTCTGGGGGCGGGCTCCCGGGGCAGGATGGGGCATTGTGTGCTCCGCCGGCCTGGCTGAGGGCCGCGTCTAGGTTGAAGCAGAGCAGAGCTGGGCCGCAGCTCCGGGAGGCGGAGACCACTGGGCACGGAGCGTGCTGCGAGGCCAGAGCTGTGCATCGGGGTCTGGGCGAGACTCAGGCGCGGTGGAAAGGGGGCCGCCGAGGCCGAAGTCCTGTGGCTTCCCTCCCACAGTTGCAGTTTCCCGCAGCCAACTCTGGCCCTAAAGCCTTGGCCGAAAGCTGAGAAGGAAGCCTTCTGAAGAGCGCGGTCATCGGCGGTGGGGTACCGTGGTTGGTTCCAGCAGCCCGTCCTTCAGGGGGTTAATAATGGCCCCGCAGCGCAGGCACACACGGGGTGCTGGCCGGACTGCGGGGTGCAGCCTTCCGGCCGCCCACAGGCAGCGCACCACAGGGCTGGCAGCCCGCACTAAGCACAGGCCACACGTGTTATGACCCACGTGACCCGTCCTCACTCTTGATTGGAGGAGCTTAGGCTGCCCCTCTCACGTGATTGGCTAATTCAGAGGGAGGGTGGCCCTTGACCATTTCAAAATGGCGGCCCCCAGAGGAGCTGCAGGTCACGGGCCAAGATGGCGGTTGCCTACACTGCCTTCTGCGACAGGAAGGTGACTTGTTTGTTCTCACAACTGTGTGCTTCCTGTCTGTGAAAAGGTGAGTACAGTACAGGTAGGTACTTTGAGAGAGACAGAGAGAGAACTGTAATTGCAGTAGCTGCTATAACTGTTCTATTTTATTGTTAGTCACTAGGCCTGGTGCACAGATCCCTGCTCCGCTGGGGTCCCTTGGTATGGCTGAAAGTCAGCAGAGGCGGAAAACCAGAACTACAGGCTTTGTTAGAGGAGAAGGACCTGCGGGCTGTCTCGCAGGGGAGAGCAGCAACACGTGCAGAGGTGAACAGCCTTTTGAGGGGAGGAATGGGAAGGGATGGGGGCTTAGTGTACTCGGCACGTGCTGATTGGTGCTCAATGTATGGGCCATATAAGGTACATAGTTACCTAGGGACAAGGTACTTAGGGACAAGGGCTTAGGGTATTTGGCAGGTGCTGATTGGTGGTTCAATGTATAGTCCATATAAGGTGCCTGGTTAGGTACTCAGGTATGTCCAGGCCGCAGGTGCAGGTTATGTCATACTCCGCCCACCAGTTGGGGGAAGGGAGGATCTATCATTCCAGGCTTTTGGTAATATTTAAAAAAAATTGAGAGTCCCGACAAAGTCAGGGGGCAAAGGTCCGTCTTCCATAGCTACTTCTTGCTGAGAGGGGACGTTGTCAGAGGTGTCTACCCGGGGTCTCAAGGATTCTGGTGTTAGGTTCTGAATTCAAGGCCAGATAGATCTCTCCCACCTTCTGGTTGGCAAACGCCTGCATTCTGTTCTGCAAAAAAACTAGTGAAACAGCGCATGAGACAGGGGCCAAAGAACAAAATTAAAAGAATAAATACCAGTTGGCCTAATAGTGGGAGGAGCCCTGGGGTAAGTGAGCCAAAAATGGCATATCCCCTTATAGCTGGTTACGTCGTCTTTGGTCAATCCTGTCCCGGAGGGATTTAATGTGATCTTTGACAATTCCTGATTCATTTACAAAGTAGCAGCATTCTTCCCCAAGAAAGATACACATACCCCCTTTTTCTGCTGTCAAGAGATCTAAAGCATGCCGGTTCTGTAGGGCTACCACTGCTAAGGAGTCCACCTGCCTTTGAAGGGATTCAAGGGAATTGCTAATGATGGAGATATCTTCTGAAAATTCAGCAGACAATTGTCGTAGAAATGAACAGAGGAGGAAATGCCTCCTACTCCTGTCCCTACTGCAGTGAGGACTCCTGTACCACTAAGAAGGGAACGAGGGCTGCCCTTTTGTGGCAAGGTCTGAGAAGACCAAGAGAGGATTCGAGTTCTCCCTCTATTCTGATAGAAAGATTGGGGGTTAGAAAGACATAAAGACAGAGCGAGTGTGACAGGTCCTGGAGAACACAGGTGTAGGCTGTAGTCCCACAGAGGAGAAAAATACCCGATGGAGGGCAGGCTAAGGGAGGGGGTAAATTTATAGATTGTGCCACTAGTAAGGTGTAGGAGTAGTTGAGGGAGTGGTTTGAGAGGTATTTGTTAAACAGGTAGTGTTTTCCATATTGGAGGAGGGGCACAGCAGCATGATTTCCCCAGGAGACTGGTTGGTGAAGTCTCCAGAGTGATCCTGTTGAGTCACTTGGGAGGTAAAAGCTGGTCCTGAGGCTGCCACAGCATCACTTGTCTGGTTTTGCTGCTTTTCTGGGCCTGGAGCTAAAATACAACTGAGACCTAGATGTTATTTTTAGGGAGGAAAAGAGTAAGGGTCTCAGTTGCCTCACTAGTGATATGAAAGGGGAGTATAGGTTACCGTGGGTTATTGTTTTCCCTCTTGCTGGGCATCCACATGTTTCTTGTAGGTCCTGAAACAGGGTTTCAAAGTAGGTAGAGCAGTGGTTAAGCTCCCTATGGCAGTTCCAACCCCTGCTGTGATGCCGAGGGTGACGAGGAGAGGGATGATCTGGACTCCTCTTTTGTGTCAGATATGATGGGTCATGGGGACAGGTAAAGACTGATTATTGGGGGCTACATCTACATTGGGTGATAGATAGACGAGAGTACAGGTTCCTGTCCAGCTGATGCGGAGACAGATGTATGTGTTTTCCCCACAGAGGAAGAAAAATCCCTGATCATAGAGACAAGATGATAGGTATAACGAAAAGAGGTGGACTAAAGGGTATGAGATTCCCTTTCCCAGTTCCACGCTCCAAGCTGAGAGGGTAGTCACCATGGTGCTACCAATAAGGGGTGACAGATAAATGGTTGAGATTGTATTGCCATGAAAGTGGGAGGGAAAGGGAAGGAAAGGAATAGTGGAAGCCAGGGACCTGGATGGTTGAATAAGAGGTTAGACACTGATCCAGCAACTTGTCACTTTCTTACTCAGAGTAAAATGGCCCTTGTACAATTCTTGTCAACAGTTAACTTTAGAACTTCTTTCTTTCATTCAACATTTCTCTTTTCCTTCATATCACATACACAACCTTCACAAATTTCACACTTTCAAATTAGCCTTCAAACCTTCTTTCTGTCCTTCAAAAATGCATAACCATGCCTCAGACCTTCCATTAAGTACTTCTAAACATATCTAGCAATCAATGTTTCAGTATTGTATGCTATTTTAAAATATTTAGAAAAGGCAGGGGGAGGAGGGAGCAGGCCCCACAGCCTGTCCCCAGGCCTCTAGCCACTTGGATTTAAAATTGCCAGCATTTTTCCTAGAGATAATGATTTCAGTTTCTGATAATAGCCAGACTGTTAAGTAAGCCTGTGCAGTCAAGAAAGTTGTTCTTTGGGCAGGGTGGAGTTGGGGAGGGAGGGAGGGTGAGAAAGTGCTGAGGTCAGAGCAGTTTTCAGAGCATTAAAGGGGTGAGAATGTTGGCCTTGGGATCTAAAGGCTCAGTGAGGGGGTCCCTTCGCCATGTCACGTCATAGAGGAGCTTTGCAAGAAGACTAAAGTTGTGAACCTGGAGCGAGAGTACCCAGTGATCCTGTGAAAGGAGAAAATTTCTTGTTCAGAGGAGGGGACAGCCTTAGAGGAGATAAGGAGATAAGGCGTTTACAGTCCAAGGAATGGCTCAGCCTTGTGGGGTAAGAGAGTGAAACTGAGGTAGGTGACTGGTTTGGGACAACTGGGTTTTATAAGGAGATACATGGTAGCCCTGGCCAGGCACCAAGGTAGAATGAGAAAAGAGTAAATGGAGGAAATTAGTAAGATGCAGTGTAGAGGTGAGGTGGCTAATGGCTGTGAGACTAATCCGTCAACCCCCATAATAGAGACTGAGCAGGGGACAAGGGTCCCAGTGAATTTGGAGAGGGTAGAATAATTGGCCCTAGTGTTGATTAAAAAGATCAGCTTACCTGCCACCACAGTCATTACCCAAGGCTCTGTCCTCGTGATGTAAGTCTGTGGGGCCCTGTCAGGGCCTGGGAAGCTTCTTCGGTGGCCAATCCCAGGAGGTCTGGGAGCTCCAAACCAGATCCAGAGGGCGGCCATGCTGGACTGGCTGAGGCCTAAACCGGAGGGGCCAGACGACAGTCTGATTTCCAGTGGCCTTCCCTTCCGCACCTTGGGCAGGGCCCAGGCGGGGGTCTCGGGTTTGAGCAGGACTTGGCTCAGTGTCCTTCCTTGCTGCCTTTGAAGCATGGGTCCGGAGGAGGCTTAGCCCTTGACTTACCTACAGTTGGAGGACCAGCACTTCAGTTTGGGGTTCATGAGAGTGGTGGCTAGGAGCTGAAAGGCCTCCTTCTGGACCTCAGCCTTGGTCTGATCTCGCCTTTGATTTTGGATTTGGGTCTCCTTGTCTCTATTATTAAAGACCTTAAAGGTCAGGTTAACAAGGTCTTTTTGAGGGGTTTGTGGACCTGAAGTTGTGGTGTATGTCGGGGGAGTAAAGGTGGTCAGGTCAGTGGAAAAAGAAACCTGAGATGCCTCTCAATCTGTGAGGCTGGACATAGAGAATAGGACATGGACTCAGACTATGCCCTCAGTTCCTGCTGCCTCCCTCAGGGGTAGAATGGACGCGGGAATAGAAGAAGCTGTTGTGGAAGGCAGTCTCTGGGTGGCCTGAGAATGAGTGTTAGATGGAAAGGCTCACGTTCTCAGGATTTGGGCTCTCAGGGACTGGGGAGAAGGCGGCTGCTGGTTAAGAAGGTCTGAAGAGAAAGAGCTGAGGCATTTTTCAATTTGAGAATGATCAGAGAGTGAGAAGGGAATGGCCAGCCACCTGTGAATTCGGTTGCTGGTGGTCACAGGGGTAGAGAATCAGCGGAGAGTGCACAGGGGAAGGCGGGCAGTTAGAGTTCTCAGAGGGTAGAGCGTGGGGTGCAGATTCTGCATCAGGGTTGTAAGGGGGCCGCGGGAGCGGGAGAGGTGGAGAGGAATGATCGACTGGGTCAAAAAAGTCAGAAGACAGAGAAAGGGGCTGAGGACCAGTTTGAGAGGGCAAAGAGGACTTTGTGAGGAGGATCTGATGGGTGGAACATGAGGAGTAAAGTGAGGGGCAGGAGCAGGGAGGTGGGGGAAGCCTGTTCGTAGGGATCTCTGAGGCCTCCCTGTCTGGTGGCAAAAATTATCTAGGTCTCGGAGGATATTGGAATCGAAAGTGCTGTTTTCGGGCCACAGAGAGCCATTATCAAGTTTATATTGTGGCCAGGTAGTGTTACAGAAAAGAAATGAGCTTCTTTAGTTTGATGTGGCCAGAAAGACCAAGGGTCGAGAGATTGGCGAGAAGACACCCTAAGGGTGTGTAGAGGGGGTTTGGACTGAGAGGTCCCCATGAGTGGAGGGAAGGGCCACCGGGAAGTTGGGGAGGGAACAAGAAGCATCCTCCTTTTCCCTCAGCCAACCTGTAGAGAGAGAGACAAGAAAAGGTTCCAAGGTCGTCACCCCCAGACCTTTTCTGTGGAGTAGAGCAGAGTTTCCCGGCCAGGTGCCTGGGCTTTCAGAGAACATAGAACATGTAGCCGAGTAGACGGGAAACTCTGAGGCCCTTCCAGGTCAAGGGTACGATGAGGGGGGCGGGGGTTGGGAAAGTCCCTGAAGCCTACCAGTGACAAGGAAGCGACGAGATCCCCACGTGTCCTGGTACAGCAGGGTTCGAGAGGTGTCCGGAGTGGGCCAATCAACTCAGAACCATACCACCAAGCAGAGCCAGAGCAGGAGTCAGAAGCTCAGGAATAGGTTTGAGGATTGTCCACGCTCCTGTGCACCTGTCCCGGGTTTTGGCACCAAATGAAAGATCAGACAGAGGCGGAAAACCAGAACTACAGGCTTTATTAGAGAAGGACCTGCCGGGCTGTCTCGCAGGGGAGAGCAGCAACACGTGCAGAGGTGAACACGCCTTTTGAGGGGAGGAATGGGAAGGGATGGGGGCTTAGTGTACTTGGCAAGTGCTGATTGGTGCTTAATGTATGGGCCATATAAGGTACATAGTTACTCAGGTACTTAGGGACAAGGGCATAGGGTATTTGGCTGGTGCTTATTGGTGGTTCAATGTATAGTCCATATAAGGTGCCTGGTTAGGTGCTCAGGAATGTCCAGGCCGCAGGTGCAGGTTATGTCATACTCTGCCCACCAGTTGGGGGAAGGGAGGGTCTATCAGTGTCCTGGGGGATCGGGCCAAAACTTGCAGTCCAATGCCGCCGCCCGGTAGGCTCACTGCTGCGCCGCTGTGGTCTCTAGGCTGTGGCTCCTGTGTTGAGCGTCTGACCCCTGGTGGTCAGTGCGTGTCATAGCGACCAGTCGACTGGCCATTCGGTCACTTAGGCTTTTATATAGATAGATAGATTGCTGTCATTCTCTTACTGTGCCTCGTCTATAAATTAAATGTTGTCATCAGTGTGTATGGAGAGAAAAACAGTATATATGGGGTCCAGTACTGCTCTGGGTTCTGGGCATCCCTGGGATTTGGACTATACCCCCTGTAGACGGGGGCTGAGGGTGGGGGCTGCTGTGTTTATAAAGGGGTGGCAGGCGTGGCGCCACAGTGAGAGGCAGAGCGCAGGGCTGCAGGGACAGGGCAGAGACAGCTATGGGGACAGGGAGGGGCCTGGCAGGAGGAGCTGGCAGGTGCTGTGGCCTTGGAAGGGAGCTGCCAACCTTCGAGGAAGACGGAAAGGGATGAATGATCGAGTCCAGGCAAAAACCGGAGGACAAGGAGCTCAGCCTCCTCTGGGCCACCGAGTAGGGAGACGGGGAGAGCAGATCAGGGCAGACATGGAAACGATCACGCAGAACCCCCCAAAGTAGACACTCCCTCCATGTCTGACCCTGTGGGGAGCACATCGCTGACCTGCCCTCACAACTCTATCAGGACCGTTTCTATTCCCATTGCTCAGATCGCAGGTGGGGGACTGTGGGTGGGGAGACGGCCCAGGTGTTACCAGTGGGCTCAGGCCTGACCTGGTTCAGCAGCCTCGTCCCTGAGTCCTGGCTGAGAAGGAATTCAGAGCCAAGACGCCCACTGCAGAAGCGTTCCTTGGGAAGCCACAGGGTGGAAGTGAGCTGTAGAAGAAATGGCCGAGGGAACAAGTGCGGACGAGGGAGGGCCCTGGCCGCTGAGGAGACGGGAGCAGGACACGCCCTCGGGGAGGGATGGGGCAAGGCCTGGCTGCTCCCCAGAGAGCAGCACTGGTCCTGTCCTGAGGGTGTTTCTCTGCGCCCTCCAGGGAGGGTCCCCGAGATGCACCAGCTCCCCAGGTGTGTCCTTTCAGGTCCTTCATCGGGCAGCTGGTCCGGAGGCAGCCATGGGGTTGCTTGTCTGGTTTGGCTGGTTTCTGGGCCTGGATGTATCTGATGCGGGTCAGAACCTCACTGTCCTGGGGGCTTGATGCCGAAGGGCTATTCTCCAGCCCCTGTTCCTTCCCCTCAGAGGGTCTTACCCGCAGGACTAGCAACTTGCCAGGGGAGGAAAGGGGAGGGAGGGTCCAAACCACAGGACCAGCCATGTGCAAGGTCAGGGGTCCAAACCGCAGGACCAGCCATGTGACAGGTCAGGGGTCTAAACCGCAGGACCAGCCATGTGAAAGGTCAGGGGTCCAAACCGCAGGACCAGCCATGTGAAAGGTCAGGGGTCTAAGCCACAGGGGTGCAAGGTCAGGGCCCGCACAGGACCAGCCATGTGCAAGTTCAGGGGTCTAAGCCACAGGATCAGCCATGTGCAAGGTCAGGGGTCTAAACTGCAGGACCAGCCATGTGAAAGGTCAGGGGTCTAAACCACAGGACCAGCCATGTGAAAGGTCAGGGGTCTAAACCACAGGACCAGCCATGTGAAAGGTCAGGGGTCTAAACAGCAGGACCAGCCATGTGCAAGGTCAGAGGTCCAAACCGCAGGTCAGCCATGTGCAAACTAAACCACAGGACCAGCCATGTGAAAGGTCAGGGGTCTTCACAGGACCAGCCATGTGAAAGGTCAGGGGTCCATCAGACCAGCCATGTGAAAGGTCAGGGGTCTAAACCACAGGACCAGCCATGTGAAAGGTCAGGGGTCTAAGCTACAGGACCAGCCATGTGAAAGGTCAGGGGTCCAAACCACAGGACCAGCCATGTGAAAGGTCAGGGGTCTAAACCACAGGACCAGCCATGTGAAAGGTCAGGGGTCTAAACCACAGGACCAGCCATGTGAAAGGTCAGGGGTCTAAACAGCCATGTGAAGGTCAGGGGTCCAAACCACAGGACCAGCCATGTGCAAGGTCAGGGGTCTAAACCACAGGACCAGCCATGTGAAAGGTCAGGGGTCTAAACAGCAGGACCAGCCATGTGCAAGGTCAGAGGTCCAAACCGCAGGACCAGCCATGTGCAAGGTCAGGGGTCTAAACCACAGGACCAGCCATGTGAAAGGTCAGGGGTCTAAATCACAGGACCAGCCATGTGAAAGGTCAGGGGTCCAAACCACAGGACCAGCCATGTGAAAGGTCAGGGGTCTAAACCACAGGACCAGCCATGTGAAAGGTCAGGGGTCTAAGCTACAGGACCAGCCATGTGAAAGGTCAGGGGTCTAAGCCACAGGACCAGCGATGTGCGGGGAAGGAAAGGCCACCCAGGGCGAGGTCCATGTGTTCTCAGTTCTGCACCAGGCCTCCCCCACTGTGGCTGCTGGACCTGGCCGCCACCCTGGCTCTGCTCCTGCCTGTCTAACTGCCTCCCTCAGAACCAGGCCTGAGAGAGACTTCGTCCTTTCTCATCACAGCCAGGAAGTGGTAGACCTGGATCCAACCAGGCATTTGGGCTCCGAAGCCTGTGCCTTTGACCCGCAGCTGTGCTGCCTCTTCTACACAAGGAAGCAGGGAGCCTGGGCCTCCGGGCACAACAGACTCAGTAGTGAGGGGTCTAACAGCACTTCCTACAAACCAAAGACTCTGCCAGCCATTCCTGACCACCAAACACTGTGCCAGCCATTCCTACAAACCAAAGACTCAAGAGGAGAGGAAGTTGGGAGCAATTGTCTCCACAAAATGGGCAGGACACCCAAAGCACAGACTGGCTGGCCAGTGACAGAGTGGGGCGAGGTGCACTTGGTGGACATGCTAAAGAAAACACTTTTTAAAGGTAAAATCATGACTCTCATCACATAGAAAGAATGCAGGTAAGAGTTATTTAGTTCATCGACTTGAGAAAATTTGTTATTTCAACCAGTTCAGAGAAGAGTGAGAAAAGCAGACACACACGGGCAGTCAGAAATGCTGAGACAGGTTTGCTGACGATACAATGCTGTCCTCTTCCAAAGCAGGGGTCAAGGTCACAACCCCCAAAACATGCATTTGCATTGAAATTGGTTTCCTTCAACTTACAGAATTGTGAAATAGCTCGTTAAAGTCAATGGAAGGGACAGAGTCCTACAGAATCAGATACCTCCCTCCCTACCCCCAGGTGCACTGATCAGTTTTCTTACCGCATCAAAGACTGCGCCAGCCATTCCTGACCATCAAAGACTGTGCCAGCCATTCCTGACCACCAAACACTGTGCCAGCCATTCCTGACCACCAAACACTGTGCCAGCCATTCCTGACCACCAAACACTGTGCCAGCCATTCCTGACCACCAAACACTGTGCCGGCCATTCCTACAAACCAAAGACTGTGCCAGCCATTCCTGACCACCAAACACTGTGCCAGCCATTCCTACAAACCAAAGACTGTGCCAGCCATTCCTGACCACCAAACACTGTGCCAGCCATTCCTGACCGTCAAAGACTCTGCCAGCCATTCCTGACCACCAAACACTGTGCCAGCCATTCCTGACCATCAAAGACTGTGCCAGCCATTTTTGACCACCAAACACTGTGCCAGCCATTCCTGAACACCAAACACTGTGCCAGCCATTCCTGACCACCAAACACTGCGCCAGCCAATCCTGACCACCAAACACTGCGCCAGCCATTCCTGACCACCAAACACTGCTCCAGCCCTTCCTGACCACCAAACACTGTGCTAGCCCTGCTGTGCCAGCCATTCCTGACCACCAAACACTGTGCCAGCCAAACCACTGTGCTGCCAGCCATTCCTGACCATCAAACACTGTGCCAGCCATTCCTGACCACCAAACACTGTGCCAGCCATTCCTGACCACCAAACACTGCCAGCCATCCTGACCACCAAACACTGTGTTAGCCATTCCTGTGCCATTCCTGACCCACTCTTCCTGCCATTCCTGAACACCAAACACTGTGCAGCCACCCATGTGTTAGCCATTCCTGACACCAAACACTGCGCCAGCCCTTCCTGACCACCAAACACTGTGCCATCCTGACCACCAATCACTGTGCCAGCCATTCCTGACCACCAAACACTGTGCCAGCCATTCCTGACCACCAAAGACTGTGCCAGCCATTCCTGACCACCAAACACTGTGCCAGCCATTCCTTCCTGCCACCTGACCACCAAACACTGTGCCAGCCATTCTGACCATCAAAGACTGTGCCAGCCATTCTTGACCACCAAACACTGCGCCAGCCATTCCTGACCACCAAACACTGTGCCAGCCATTCCTGACCACCAATCACTGTGCCAGCCATTCCTGACCACCAAACACTGCGCCAGCCATTCCTGACCACCAAACACTGTGCTAGCCATTCCTGACCATCAAAGACTGTGCCAGCCATTCCTGACCACCATTCACTGCCAGCCATTCCTGACCACCAAACACTGTGCCAGCCATTCCTGACCTGTGCCAGCCAAAGACTACTGCCAGCCATTCTTGACCACCAAACACATTCCTGACCACCAAACACTGTGTTACACTGCACCAGCCATTCCTGACCAACAAAGACTGTGCCAGCCATTCCTGACCACCAAAGACTGTGTCAGCCATTCTTGACCACCAAACACTGTGCCAGCCATTCCTGAACACCAAACACTGCGCCAGCCATTCCTGACCACCAAACACTGCGCCAGCCAATCCTGACCACCAAACACTGCGCCAGCCATTCCTGACCACCAAACACTGCTCCAGCCATTCCTGACCACCAAACACTGTGCTAGCCATTCCTGACCATCAAAGACTGTGCCAGCCATTCCTGACCACCAAACACTGTGCCAGCCATTCCTGACCACCAAAGACTGTGCCAGCCACTGCGCCACTGTGCCAGCCATTCCTGACCACCAAACACTGCGCCAGCCATTCCTGACCACCAAACACTGCGCCAGCCATTCCTGACCACCAAACACTGCGCCAGCCAATCCTGACCACCAAACACTGTGTTAGCCATTCCTGACCACCAAACACTGCACCAGCCATTCCTGACCACCAAAGACTCTGCCAGCCATTCCTGACCACCAAAGACTCTGCCGGCCATTCCTGACCACCAAACACTGTGCTAGCCATTCCTGACCACCAAACACTGCGCCAGCCCTTCCTGACCACCAAACACTGTGCCAGCCATTCCTGACCACCAAACACTGTGCCGGCCATTCCTGACCATTAGGACTGCAGCCCGTGAGAAATCTGGGCTGAGGGCATGTGGCCATTCCTGCTGGCAGCACTGGGCAGAAAGGGGGGACTGCACTCCCCACAGCACCGCAGCTGTCCGCTTTTCTTGCAGAGGCATGTCCCCTCTCTGACCTCTCAGCAGTAACCTGTGATGGCCAATTCACAGCTAAGAAACCACTCCTTTTCTCCAAGGCAGCTGAATCGTCAAACTTGCTGAGGCAAGTAAAATTCTTTGCATTCTGTCCTACATGCCAGCAAAGAAAAGGAAAAGGAACAACAAAAAGATTAATTTCTGTATGAAATTAAAATTTAATTAAGTACAATAAATTAAATTGAATTTTGCATTAAAACTCTGACCCTGTGTAAGTCTTGAGTTAAATGTCACCTTCTGAGTTAGATCCTCCCTGGCCAATCTATTTCCATTGTGATTCCACCACTGCTTCCCACCCTGCACCCTTCTCAGCTCCCCTTTTTATCTTCTCCCTTAAAATGTTATTATTAATGGAGATCGGAATATGCCACCCTAAGACATGCAGCTTTGGCCTGGGGACTATCTTGAGCTGCAGGTAATGGAGAAACAATAAACAGAGGAAGTTCTCTGCTTCTCCCCCATCTGCCTAAAAGCCAGACAAATTTCCCGTTTGGAAGAGATCTCCATTTGCAATGGTGCCCTCTCCTGTGGCAGGAGGCGGACACGCCCCCCAGAGACGGCACAGCGATGAGTCTGCTAACTAGTTTTCTCCACTCATTTCCTAGTCGCCTTCCCACATTTACTCCGTGAGGAGTCCAAGCCCCTTTCCTTTGTCTCGTCACTTTTCCGGGATTTTCACTCTGTGATAAAATGGCACTAAGACCTGGCCCCTGTGGCTCCGCTGGTCGCAGCAGCATCCCTACCAGAAGATGGCGGTTCAGCTCCAGTCAGGGCACAGACCCAGGGGCAGGGGCGAGTGTGAGAGGCAGCTCATCAATGTTTCTCACCTCTCTCTCTCTCTCTCTCTCTCTCTCTCTCTCTCCCCCTCTCTCTCAAATCAATAAAAACATATTTTAAAATTTCATTCATTCATTCATTAAATGGTATATAATTCCCCAGGTCTAACCATCTCTTTTGGGTTTTCCACTTCTTTTCTGTGATGCCCCTGTGTATATGAAAATATTAACATTAATGGAGTTTCTATGCCTTTTGTCCCATTAATCTGCCATTTGTTAGTTAGATTTGCACACCCAATGACAGGAACTGAGAGGGTGGGGGAAGTGTTCTCCCCACACTGTCCATCTCCTCTTTCTAGAATGCTGCCTCCCTAAAGACGGTGATTTGTTTCTTCTGTTCAACACCTTATCCCCAGCACCTAGAACAACGCCCGACACATTATAGATGCTCAGTAAGATTTGCTGAAGGAATGATGAAAATAGTCTGAACATTCATATCTTTCTGTATTCGATTCATTGGCTTCACACCACTTGGTACCTAACCTGTGAGGCCCTTCCTCAGTTTCCTCCCTTCTTCCTCTGCTTACCTAGCCCCTAACGTTGAAGGCTGCAGAGGTCAGGAGTAGCACAGAGGCTGGAAGTCCGGAGGCACTAATCAGAACTCGGGGGCCCGCTCTGGGGCTAGATCAGACGTTCTCAGACAGGGAGTAGCTGCATTTCGTGAAACCAAAGGCAGATAAATTAGTGGGGGGTGGGGGTTAGAACACTAGGTATGAGCGTTTATATAGAATGGAAAAAGGACTCCTTCGGTGTTACCAGAGTCTCGGAGACTCAGACCCCTTCTGAGGTCTCATCAGGCGGTTTCCTGGGAAAGGTACGAGGAGGTGCTTGCAGAGGAGTGCCGGCCGCAACTTGCCGGCTCTGCTCAGGGTGTTCCTGAGCGATGAAAGGTGGGTGACGCGCTTAGAATCTGCAGGGCCCCGTGCAGGGAGCAGCCCGAGCTGATGTTTCCTGAGTCAGGTACACCCTCCTGTGCCCCGACACTGCCTGCGGCTGCCCTGGCAGTTGGAGGGACCAAGGACCCAGTTCTGGGTGCGGCACGGACAGTACCTGTGGGTCCTCCATTAAGGGACCATGGTGCGTCCCAGCACGACCCAGAAAGGGAGCTGCTGCTCTCAGGTGGGGTGAGGGGCCGAGCCTAGGACCTCTGACCCCCTAGGGTTCCGGGGTGGGGAGGGAGCAGGTGCGGAAAACAGTGGCTGGCCCCCTGCCTGAGCACCTTCTCCGGCAGCTGGAACCCCGGGGCTAGCGAGGGGCCTCCAGCACCAGCCAATGAGCACCTGGCATCTCCGGCACAGCAGCCCCAGCCAATGACCGATGAGAGGGGAGGCCAGGGCCCGCCTCCTCAGCTCTCCCAGGGGCCACTAGGAGGCGCAAGTTCTCACCTGCTCCCGACTCCTCCCCTCCGGCAGGCCCTGCGCCCACCCTGGGGGTGACTGCCTGCAGGCAGACCGCGCTCCCCCTCTCCCACCCCTGCCCCTGGGGGTGACTGTCGGAGGCACACCCTAAGTGGCGCCCGCCTGCCCGGCCTCTCCCCGCTCGCCCCCACGCCCCGAGTGTTTCCCGGGGTGCTTCTGTCCCAGGCGGAGTGTGCGGGCGGGCCGACCTAGCGCAGGACCGGAAGAGGCGGCGGAGGCTCTGGCTCCCTCCGCCTTTCACTGGAGGCCTCGGAGCGCGGCGGGGACAGCCCTGCGCCCGGAGCCTGGACGCCGCCTGCCGGCGGCCGCAGGCCCTCAAGTCCGGGCGGCTCCCTGGCTCCAGCCGGGCGCTGGGCTAGATCCTGCCCTGCGAGGAGGGCGCCCGGGGACGAGGCAGTGAGGGAGGCCTCCCCACGGCCCCCTGCCAGCTGCGCCCTGGGAGACGCCTCCAGGCACTGCCTCGTGTCCGGGGGGGGGGGGGACCCCCCAGGTGAGAGCCGCTGGGCCCACTGATCCCTTGCTTCTGCCGATGAATGGCCAGCGAGCTCGGCTCCTGTCCTTTCCGGCTGGGCCCTGGCCCTGGTCCACCTCTGCTGCGCCCCGGCCCGCCCGGCCCAGCCACCCGTGCGCCTCAGAGGCAGGACAGGCAGCCCCGGCATGCGGGGCTGAGGCTCCCCCGTGCGGGGGGGGGGGGTCTCCTGAGAAAAACCGGGACAGGGCGCTCCCTCCCCAGGCTTGGGCTTGACAGGCAGCCCCTGGCTCCCTCCCCATGCGGGGCTGAGGCTCCCAGAGAACGGCGGAGGGGGGGGTGTAGTGCGGGCGAGGCGGGGGGGGGGGGGGGGGGGGGCTCTTTCTTTTCTGAGAAAAACCGCCCGGAGGGGTCGGGGGACAATTTTGATTTTGAGGGGATTCGGAGGGGACAGGGGCGGATCCCTCCTCCAGGCTGCTTGGGCTTGCGGCTGGAGGGGACGGGGGCGCGTCTGAGGGGAGGGGGACGGAGGTGGGGACGATGTGGCTGTGCTGTGCGGGGTGGGCACGCGTGTCTGCCAAGTCCGGGCCGTGGGGAGGGGTGCCCCTGAAGGAGACACGGTGGCCGACGGAGGGGGGCGGGGCGGAGGGGGCCGGAGGGGATAGTGCGGAGGGGGCCGGGGGGGGGAGGGGGGAGGGGGGGGAAGGGGCGGGGGCGGGCTGCCAGAGGCAGTTTGCGCTCCCCAGAGGGGGGGGACGGGGGACGGGGATGGAGGGGACGGAGGGGACGGGGGACGGAGGGGATGGAGGGGGGATGGACGGGGGGACGGGGGGACGGGGGGGGGACGGAGGGGATGGAGGGGATGGGGGGACGGAGGGGACGGGGGGGGATGGGGGGACGGAGGGGACGGGGGACGGAGGGGACGGAGGGGACGGGGGACGGAGGGGGGACGGACGGGGGACGGAGGGGATGGGGGGAGGGGGGGGACGGGGGGGGAGGGGGAGGGGAGGGAGGGGACGGAGGGGATGGGGGGACGGAGGGGGGGAGGGGATGGAGGGGACGGAGGGGGGACGGGGGGGGACGGAGGGGGATGGAGGGGACGGGGGGGACGGGGGGGAGGGGACGGGGGGACGGAGGGGGGGGAGGGGATGGAGGGGACGGAGGGGACGGGGACGGAGGGGACGGGGACGGAGGGGATGGAGGGGACGGGGGACGGAGGGGATGGGGGGACGGGGGGACGGGGGACGGAGGGGGGGGGACGGGGGGACGGACGGAGGGACGGGGAACGGAGGGGATGGAGGACGGGGACGGGGGACGGGGGACAGAAGCGGGGGCCCTTGACGGGGGGAGGGGATGGGGGCCGGGGCCGGACGGGGGCCCTGTGCACTGATCCGCTTCCAGAAGCAGAGGCCCTGCCCAGGGCTGGCACTGGCTTCCAGAAGCAGAGGCTGCCCAGGGCGGGGAGGGAGCAGAGAGGCGCTCGGCGGCTCGGGCCACACATTTTAAAACCAATAGAGCTTGCAGAACTCCACGCAGGGTTTCCAGCACAGGAACCCACAAGGCTAAGGCCACGGTCAGTCAGCACTCCCCTGACCTCCCCGTAGCTGCACCAGTTCCTCCTCCCAGACTGAGAGCCAGGCCCGCAGGCACCTGTGTCACTGCTGGGCCTGCCTGGAGGTGCTCTGTCGCCATCGGTTCAATGAATGTACAGTGGAGACGAGGCGGATTTTAAAATGCAGAAAGGAAAAGAGCAGAGTTCAAGGTAAGGGAAAGGCAGTCGGTGTGGAAGGTGCGAAGGCTCGGGGGCTCATGCGTGAGGCTGAGGGAAATCGGTACCTCGGTCAGGAGAGCAGCTGGTCCTAGTCCTACTCCGATAAAGTGTTCTCTAGCAGTTGTCTGAAAGTCTTCTTCTCAAACAGATATTTGCCCCTTTATCACCCTGAATAAAGTTCATTTTGAAATATAAACTTACATCTAACTCTAATACAAAAGAAATGCTATTTATCATCCCCAAGCATTTCAGTGTGTAAGTGCTTGGCACTGATTCACAGGGGACGCAACGTACAGAAAAGTGTAAATGTGAGAGGACACCAGTTGATGCTGAGATTTATGAAGAATCACTGTGGACACATGTTTGCAAATACTGTTATGGTGTCTGCTTTGCTGACTCAACACTTTGACAGGCCTGGCCGTTTGCCGGGGTCCAGCCTCAGCAAGAGTCCAGGGGGCAGCGAGGAGGTATGGCGTCAGCGGGGAGAATGAGGAGTCGAGAGACAGAATGAGGTGCAAGCTCTCAGGAGGGCATTGCAGATCTGCTCTGCCTTCTCCTGCAGCGTTTTATTTTTTATACATTCTCAGAGGCATTCTTGATTGTATACACATGTTCAGGGGTGCTGACTTTTAACAATGTGGTCATGCGTAATTCAGTCATTAGTTCTGCTTTGGCCTTAGCATTCTTCCAGGAACAGCCTCATTGTTTCTGTCTGACACCTCTATATTTATTTTCCTCTAGTCTAAAGATTATGGCCTTAAGTTTACTTCTATAACTATCTATTAATCTATTGAGCGGTATTAAACTGCTCAGCAAAACATTTGTCTATGCCTTAAGCAAAGTTTCAGCTAATCTGCAGGGCTTAGCTGTGCTAGAATATATGCTGCCACATTAGCTCTCTCCTTTCTGCTTTCACTGACAGTGTTCACAACCTGCCATCCACCTATTCCATTGCCTCCTAATTGGCTCCAATTCTTCCTCTGTTCTGCAATGGGGTCCCCCTCTTCTAATCCTGTCCCAGGTGGATAAGTCCCAAAACCTAACCCATTTTCCTGTACGCTCATCATTTACAATGTGGCCTAATTGAGGATGGTACACACCAGTAAAGGGGAGAGGAGGGTCTGGAAGCCAGGCGGGATCAATACATTGTGGCTTTCCCTGAGGGGGTTCCCACCACCTATCTCCCAGCCACACTCGTCCTTTGGCATCTGTTTGGGGAACTCCATCTTCCTGAGTTTCCCCGTGCCTCGCACGGACCTTTTCATTCCTGGGAAAACTCGGAACTGTGGGTGTGGGTATGGGTTTTAGATCTTGCTTAAAATCTCCCCATATTTCACTGTCCTGTATTTTCCTCCACGCTTCCTTCCCGTACAGCCCAGTAAGATTGAGACATTTTGTATAGTTCTTAGCACTTTGAATGACTTTCCCAGCCTTATGCCCCCCAGGAGCAGTGAGACATGCAATTCCAAGACTTGGAGCTGTGACTAAAGCGAACACAATAGAAAAGCATATGAGTTGATCCAGGGCATGACGAATGTTCCTCGGGCCGTGCCACGAGTCGGAACTTCCTGTGATGACCTTGTCACGCAACAGGCTCAGCATGGCCCCCGGCAGCTGTTGGCAATGTTATTTTTCAAGTAGAGAACAACTTTTGAGAACATTCAGACACACAAAGTACAGCCCTGCTCCTCGGGTGGGTTTAAGGAAATGATAAGCCAGCAGTTATGATGTGGTGGAATCAGGCTCTTCTCAGGAACAAACGTTTGGAGTGTCTAACGGCATTCAAGTGTCTCTTCTTCCGACCCTCCCATCTCTAGTTCTTGGTTCAAAGAGAGAGCGAGAGAGAAATACAGCGGGCCTTGTCTTACTGGGCTTCTCTTCACTGCAGTTCAACGATGGCACATTTTTACAAACTGAAAGCAAGGCCCTCCAGCAGCAAAAGGATGACAACTCGCTTTGTGGCGAGACACGCTTTGTGGCGGTGGCTGGAACCGGACCCACAGTGTCTCTGAGGTGTGCCTGTATTCCCAAGGCAAGAAGCTGGCCCACGTGTCCACCCCGGTGCCATCAGCTACAGCGAGGGGCCAGCTGCCTGTAGGGGAGGGGCCGCCCTTCGGAAGCCGAAGGACACCAGTTCTCAGACAGGGATGGGAACGCTCCGGCCAGAATCCCGAGACGTGTCTGCAGCAGCGGTCTCTGCCTTATCTTAGCTGAGTTCACTGCTAATTAAATGGACTTGTCGTGTGTGTCGTAATTTGTTGGCTGCCCCATGACTAAGCCATGTGCTCCGAGGGGCAAGGACTCTTTCTTATTCCCCACACCATCCGCGCACTGTCAGACGACCTGCACAGGTAACCGGTGCTCGCTCCTTTTTTTTGTTCTGCTGAATTCATGAATCCACAAAATAACCTGATCTTTGTTATCTTTCCCAGAAGGACAGGAACTCAGAGTGCGGGCGACAGCCTGAAGCTGCACAGCTGGGTGGTTGCAGGGCCCATGGGTGTCTCAGACACCAAACCCCCAGCTCTTCCACAGGTTCCTGCTGTGTCTTGGATCCGAGTGTCCACAGGCCCAGGATGTCCACACTCGTGAGGCATTTTGCTCTTAATTCCGAGGCCCTTAGGCGTGGATGTTCTCAAAACTGGTCTGCAGACTGGTTTCAGGCACCCAGCACCCAAGGAGCAAGGCAATAGCCCCAAGGACAAGCCCCACCCAGGCATTGGCTCAGCAGGGCTGGGTGAGGCACCACTGCCTGTAACTCTAACAAGCACCCAGGATGCAGAGTCAGTGCCCTAGGGCAGTGGTCGGCAAACTCATTAGTCAACAGAGCCAAATATCAACAGTACAACGATTGAAATTTCTTTTGAGAGCCAAATTTTTTAAACTTAAACTTCTTCTAATGCCACTTCTTCAAAATAGACTCGCCCAGGCCATGGTATTTTGTGGAAGAGCCACACTCAAGGGGCCAGAGAGCCGCATGTGGCTCGCGACCATGGCCCTAGGGTGTGTGATGCCGTAGGATTTTTGTTTGGACTATGTTGGCCTGGAGGGCGTTGGCCAGGCAGTGAGGCTTGCTGTGAAGAAAAGCTAAGTGATGTTTTCATTCCGAGTAAACATGTCCTGCTCCAGGAAGACAGCAGGAGGGTGTCTGAGGTGTGCTTGCAACTGCTGGAGTGACAGGCCTTTCCTGCTTGCTGAGGCTGCCTTGCTAGTGCCAGTACAGAGAAACAGGTGGACCTCACAAGGAGGCCCGTGGGCCCCAGAATCGGCTTGTGAGCCATATGGCACAGCTGGATTAAACTGCCCGCTGCCTCCCATATCTAGCTGGAGAGCTTGTCTATTAGGGTGCAAAGCAATCAAGAGGCCGCCCTGACTGGTGGGGCTCAGTTGGTTGGAGTGTTGTTCCATACACCGAAAGGCCGCACCCAGCCAGGGCACATTACCTAGCTTGCAGGTTCAACAATCGATGTCTGTCCCTGTCTCTCTCTCTCTCTCTCTCTCAAAACAATCAATAATCATATCCTCAGGTGAGGATTAAATAAAATAAAATAAAGTACATTATTTAAAAAATAATTTAAAAATAACCATGAGGCCATACCTGTCCTGTACAACAACTTGACTCAAGCCCTGGTTCTTATAGGGACAGGGATGGGAGGGTTTTTTAAAAATCCAGTTACCTTGCTAGCTTTTGGAGCTCTTGGGCCCTGTGCATTCATCTTCCTAGCTTTTAGCAGCTGGGCGCTATCCAAGCATCCTTCTAGCTTTTGGGGCACTTGGTGTGAGAAGTCCCCCTGGCACCCTTGGCTGTCTGTGGACGTGGGGGAGGGACTCTGGAGCCACCATCAGGAAGCCTGGAGTTGCCACAGCCCACAACCTGCTTCCTGATGATCGCACATCCAGGGGAGCTGGTTGGAGTCGGCAGGCACCCCTGGTTCCCAGTGCACCTGCATCGTCTGCACAGCCCCTGCATGGCCCTGCCCCTCCAAAGTGGCCAGCCAGGTCCAGGCACTACTGACAGCCGCCTATGGTTACTATTCCCCCATCCAAAACTCTGGACCCTTATATTCTTACATGGGTTGGAGGTCTTACCTTCTGTAGTTTCTTCCTGCTGTTGAAGGGTGTGGTCTTACTTATCTCCGGTTACAGAGATTCTTGCTATGTACTAAAGAAGAAGGGGGTAAACAATGGGAAAGCCTTTACATGAGGGAGAACGCTTGCTGTCTTCAGAAGGCGGCATATACGGTGTCTAGAGGATGGCACTGCTGCACAAGCAAAGCTGGCAGACTGCTTCATGTTTCAAGAGGTGGTGATGCAGATTTTGAAAATTAACCCCTTATCAGATGTATCGTTGGCAAATATGGTCTCCCATACGGTGGGTTCCCTTTTCATGCTGATGCTGGTTTATTTGCTGTGAGAAGCTTTTCAGTAGACACAACTCTTGAGGGTTGAGTACAGTTTCAGCATAATGAAGGGGAGGCCAAGAGCACTCCAAGTGGGACAAAGCCTGGGAGTGTCCAGGGTCCAGTGTAGAGGACCTGCCAATGCTGGGTTACTGCTGGAGGCAAGCCAGGAAGTGAAACTTATGGTCAGACAGGGGTTAGAGGACTAACGGCTTTGTGTATCAGGCTAAGGAGCTGAATGTTGGGGGACTGAGGGAAGGGTGTTTAGTCAGATAAGGACAGGATGACAGCTGAGGCTTAGAGCACCAGCTCTGGCAGCAGTGTGCAGGAAGGCAGGAGGCCGAATTACATAGTGACTGAAAGAGGGGCTCCTTTTATGCCCTGAACTTGTACCTGTTGCGATCCTGTCTAGTTTTATCATTGTTGGCAGGCACTTACTCCTCCTCCTCCTCCTCCATGTGAAGTACAGAAGTTCAGGTCGCCCTAGGCTGTGTTTCTCAGTGGTTAGAGCATCGGCCCATGCACCAAAGGGTCACAGGTTCAATTCCTAGTCAAGGGCACATACCTGGGTTGCAGGTTCAATCCCTGGTCCTGGTTGGGTACAGATGGGAAGCAATCAATTGATGTGTTTCTCTCACATCAGTGTTTCTCTCTCTCTCTCTCTCTCTCTCTCTCTCTCTCTCTCTCTCTCTCTCTCTCTCCCTCCTCCTTCCCCTTCCTCCCTTCCAGTTTCTCTACAAAGTCAATTAAAATAAATGTTTAGGCCTTGTCTAAAATTCTGAAATCCAGAAAGTTCTGAAAATTGAACTCTGTTTTGTAATTCATGTGGACGAAAGGGGCCACATGCTGACCTGACAGCTCAGGGGAGGCCTGCATGGCGGTCTTGCAAACTCAGACCTAAAGTCACCACCAAGGATGGTCTGAAATGAAACTTTAACTAACGCAGTTGTGATGGGCGGTTACATCCTAGGCCGGTATCTTCCCTGACAAGGTCAACCTTTACCTTAACTGAGCCTACCTGTCTTTTTGCATCTATGATGACATACCCCTGAAATGTCTGGGTAACTTGTAACTTCCCTTTTTCTGGACCCCCTGGGGCACAACCTAATGTGGTGGGCACCAGGACAGAGACCACAGATTCCGTCATTACCGTGTTAATTGTTCCTGCACCCACCTAAGCATGTGTCCATCATTTTACTTTTTATCCAATCCCAGGGGCTTCCCAGCTTTGCTTTATCCCACCTCCTTAATCCGTCACCAATGGATTTCATGTAACCCACCTATGTCCCTCCTCTGATGGCAATGTATAAATACAAATGTAACCCACCATTCTCCGGAGCATTATCTCAATTCATTGAGGTTCTGCTTTCCGGCATATGTCGACAATTTGGCTCAAATAAACTCACAAAAATTCTTTACAGGTTTCAATGGTTTTTTTGGCGTTAACATTACTTGTCATAGTCGACAGGATTCCAAAGAAGCTCAGCTCACCCAGGACCATCCCTTGGACTTGGACTCGGTGCTAGGTTCCAGCAAAGGGCCCATTGAGACCGCCAGTTCTCCACCCATTGGGTGAACCTGGGTGAGTTGTCTCTTGGATCCAGGACCTTCCCTTGCTTTGGTAGAGGGTCTGACTTTATTTGAGCTGTGTTTTAAAATCCTTGAGGTAGAACCAGGGTTGACAGAACCCAGGTTAAGGGTTGACAGAACTCAGACTAAGGCGGGACTGGAGGAAAAAAGGGGTGGCTGGTTTTGATTTTGGCTTTTCAATTGGAATTGCTGAGAGTCTAAGCAAAAATAACCTTTGCTGTATAAATGAGCAGGACTCATTCAGTTCCGAAGATAAAGGGGCAACATTTTTTAGAATAGTCCTATTCTGGGGTGTTCTTAGGTGACTAAGAATCTTTGTGGAGGTGTCAGAAATGCAGGAGCCCCATAGGAAAGTCCTGACGCAACTGTAATTAATTAAATGCCTCAACTAGGGGGCCACCATCAGGCTTGGTCTGCCTGGGCCCCGAACCTTTCCTGTGGTTTTAGACAGCCAGGAGAGAAACTGAGGCCACATTTGACCCATTACATAACATGTTTAGAAAGTTTGCTCAGACTACAGATATCCAAAATTTAAAAAATAATAATTAACATGGGAAATTGTGCCTCCAAGGCCAGAAGCTCCCAAACCCCAGCCCTCATTTAATACTCCTGATAGGAAGCCTTTACTTGCAAGTACTTTATAGAAATGGGAAGATTTAACTAGAAAATATTAACTGAGAAATGGCCAAAAATGCCGTTTGTTTGGGTTCCTATGTTAATATTTTGCATGCAGAAATTAGAAAATGCCGGCTCTGAAATTAAACTGAATGAGTATATGGGAAGCATATCTTGATTTGGAAACTAGAAGCTTCTGAGGAAAAGCATAGAAAAAAAATTCTTCCAAAAAGATGGAAATGAATAAAAAAATTTAGAGACTGTCTCAGAACTATTCTGAAGTTAATAAATGACTACACCCTATTTTTCCCTGTAGGAAGCATGCCTCTGATTTATCTTCATAGAAGATTCCCCCAGACAAAGGGAGGCAGAGGCAACTAGAAAAGACCTCAGCCCATTTATTTTTTTAATAGTCCATTGGGAATATACCAAAATTCTAGAGAGGTCAGTTCCCAAACCAGGGGCAAAAGACATTGCTTTGGTAATTTTTAATTCTGGACATTCTCTGGTGTAAGCTTTTAGTGTGTTCTTCGCGGCTGTATAAGAGTGTTGATGTTTTGTGTCTCTTTGTTGTTTAATTTGTTTAAATGAGGTAAGTCCCGCTTTGGGGAAGCCTAGTTGTGTGTGGTGGGGTTGAAAGCATGAGAGAGATTGCAAGAACGTCCCAGCAGCTGACGAACATTCTTAATCTTGGGGGCTCTTCTTGCTCTCCCTCTCAGGGTTCAGCCACCAGAAACAGCTAGTGAGATTTCTGTCTGTCTGCATTGTAGTTTTAGCTTTCTATCTTTTAGGGATTTTGGTTTGCTCTTCCCTTGTTTATTGTGAGAATAAACAAATCATCTTTTCTGTCCAAGAACAGTTTAGACAGTCGTCATTTTGGACTGTGTGACTTGGCAGTCACCATGTTGGCCACATGGCTTGCTGCTCCCCTGAGGGCCGCCATCTTGAAACAGCAAAGACAAACCCCTCCCTTTGAATTAGCCAATTTGGAAAGACTGTGCACCTGAGCTCTAATCAAGAGCAAGGCACAGGTCATGTGTGTTGTTAAGGCACTCAGATTCAGAAAGGAACTTGCAAAGATTCAAAGCCAAGTTCAAATGGGAAACTTTCAGGGGGGTAGCATGTGCTTAGTCAGAGTCACCAGGCAAACCAAGAGGGATGATTCCCTGTGGGGGCATCTGCCAGTGATACTCTTGGTATTTGCATTTCACATATTGGGAGTTTATGAATTATTTTCAATGCTCAATATACTGCTTGAAATAAGCCATGACTTTATTTTAAAATCTTACATATTATTTAGTCTTTATATGCTGAAATTATAATTGAATCTAAAGGTATACAAATTATATATTATTCTCTATGTCATTTTACAGGAATTATTACTTACCAAGAAATTGTTGTCTTGGAATGTTATCCTACCTAATAATAGACAAATATGCAAATTGACCATACCTTCGCTATGCCCGCAATTGGCCAGGAGGCGCAGGGGGGCGGGACTCGGGGTGGCCGAGGTGGCCGATTGGGCTGGCGGGACGCTGAGCTCGCGTCACCAGCGGCGGTTCGAGCTCAGCATCTCTGCCATGGCTGTGCTGCAGCACAGAAGGGGCCTCTGGGGCAGCGAGCTCACGTCCCACAGCGGACCATCAAAAGCGTAGGAGCTGGGTGCCTGTCCACTCAGGCACCAGGCCTTTCAGAAGCCTTCGCCACGCCAGAGGCTTCTGAAAGGCCTGGTGCACCAGCGGACAGGCGACCAGCTCCCCCGTGATCGAAAGCGAAAGCGTGTAGGGGACCCTACATGTGCATGATTCAATCATGCACTGGGCCTCTAGTATTTTATAAACAAGCAAAGTTTTTTATCAAATCTATAACCATGCCACTTTTAAATTTTTTCATTCATGGACAGCTTTTTTCTGATGCATTTGTAGGTATATTATGTTTAGAAAAATTCATGAAAAAGACTCTGACTTACTCTAAATTGCAGGCATCTAAGCAGGTCATATTTTTGAACTGGATGAAGATTTATAGAACTTCAAGGAATAACTAAATTCAAAAATTACTGGCAAATAATCAGGATAAACAAAAATAACTATGGGACTAAATGAATGGAGGATAATTATTCTTATGACTCTGTTTAAAATATTGTTGACTTTTAAATCTTTTGTTTCCCAGATATAAGGAAAAGTAAAAAGCAGACATTCTGCATTGTAGGAACTAACAAATTGGTAACAGATTCATTTCACAGTGCGCTTCCGGCAGACAAAAATTTCAAAGGTCATGGATGACAACCAGGAGATTTGGTGTATTGGAAAAGACACCAAATAAAAGATTCTCCAACCTCATTGGAGGGGACCTTACCAGGTATTACTAACTAACCCTAAAGTTAAAGGAGTTAGCTCATGGATTCACATTTCTCATTTAAAAAAGGCACCTGACAGTGAATGGATGTCTACTCCCATCTCTGACACCCATCTCCGTCTGCAGCGGAGATCACAGACTTTTCAAGGATGAGAAACAGCTGAGATTTTTCAAGGATGAGAAGTTGCTGACCACAGAGGCAGACAGCTATCGCAAGACGACGTCAACAGGCCTGTATGCTCACAAACTGGTATTGCTTAAACCTTGTTTTTATATCATCTGATTGATATTGATTGAATGTACATAAAATGATTTTCATATTATTATTATCTTCCTTATGGTTTCCTAGTGGAAACATTATCTGCCCCCACCCCAGACCTCCTCCCTTATTAGATATGAAAAATTTAACTTGGATATCTGCTAATCTTTCCCTCCTACTACACAATGATGTTCTGATTATCAGGTATGATAGTGAAATTAATGCCTTGTTAGCCACACATTGGTCTTCTCCTACCATCAATACAAGCTTTTGTTTTTTTCTGGCTATATCTGCTATAAAGGACCCACCTTAGGCAAATACCTCAAAGAATACTTCCCTGATAATTCCACTGGTAGAATTGTATATGGATGTAATCTGGATGAATATTGTATAGCTATAGAGGTGGATGATGAAAAGCTAGAAAAACACCTGGATATGATGGCCAAAGGCTTGCAGCAGCCTGTCCTATCTGTCATAGCATATCTTGTCCTCGGACTCACCAGCTATGCTCTTGTGGCTGGATGTCTGTGAAACAAGAAAGAAATCAATGGGTCCCCATTTCAGAAATTATTGGGATCACTTGGTGGTCTGTAACTACCCCACCATCCTTGCATCCTGGATGCTTGTGGGAAGCCCTATGGAATACTCAAACTCTAGCTCATTTGGGGGTCACCTTCACCTACTTAACTATGGCATGGGAAACTCAACATTTTGGGGTCCACTCAGTATACCCTAACTGCTTCCAAGCCATAACTACCCAATGGCAATAATATTCCTGGTGGATCCAACAACATTGTACCCCTAAAAGAAGCAAAAGGGGAGTAATTGGAGGAGTAGAGGCTGGCCTTGGTATCCTGGGACAAGCTGAACTTGCAGCTAATGAAGAATGGCATTCATTAGAAAAAGATTCTTTATCTCAAATAGATCAGGAAGAAGGAAAAGGGTGGGAAGCAGCATGGAAAGACAATAAAGCCTTAGTTTCATGAATAGAACAGACTCGACAGACTATAAAAACTCATGCACAAACCCAACAATGGGAATGTACCTGTGCCCTAACTCAACTGGGCCTATTGTTTATACTAATGCAAATGGAATCTGAAGTGGCTATGAAACAATGGCCAGCTATAATGGCTGCAGAAGCGCAGGCCAGACACTTATGGGATTCATATGGTTCCCCAGGAATTTGGGAAATTTTGAATGGGAAATGTGATCTATGATGTTGTGTTTTAAAAGCCCAGGTGCCTTGGTTAAATCCTAAGCTTAAATTCCCAGTAGTTCAACTGGCCAGCATAGGAACCATCCTCAATAATACTAGAATACTTCCAATGGGAAGTAGATGGGCCATAGCTAAAAATAATAAACAATCGGAATCCATCTCACTGTCTGATTGTGAAAGTCAGAAAGGTGAATGGTTATGCCCCCAATCCATGTGGAATACTGAATTCACCCTGGCCTATTGTATCTACCCCAATGAATAACAATATATGGTATTGTTGTAATGTACCCCACGAGTAAATACTCAGGATGCAAGACCAAATTAATGAGTCATTTAATCAGTAAAACCGGCGACTGAGAGGGAGTTATGATTCCAAATCTCACAGTCCTGAAATGGTGGCAACATCAGGCTTATATAGGCAAATATTACAAAGGTATCGATTATATCTTTAGGTTTGGAATGAGGAACCTGGTTTGCAAAAAGCAGTTACAGAAGTTAAATTGAGCAAGTTAGTTATCTACAAAGACTAATTATAGTTCCGGGGCTTGGGACCACTGAGTCAACGGAAACACATTATCTGGAGCCCCTGAGGCAATTTAGAGTAGTTGTGCTGTCCTGGTCTCCAGGTGCAGAGGAATGTGTTTCAAAAGACCAGTAAGATCACAATCAATGGGATATTCAAACCACAATCAATGGAGTATTCAATTGAATGGGATAACTTATATAAGTTCAGAAAATCAAAATAACTTTTCTATTATTTTAGCAAGTAAATAAGTACAGAAGCCAAATCAGCAGGGTTAAAATATTAAACAGCAATTTTTACCCAAGCATGGTTGCTACCATGCTTCAGTATATGGGAAAGGGGCGTTTTTGCTGGGAAGGGTTAAAAAACTTTTCTGTTATACTAAGCAATTTATACTGCAATATCACCAAGTTTACATCAAATGATATTGGAATATGGTGTAATACTGAAATTATAGTCAGAATGACTTTGCCTAAGGTTCATAAAACCTATGATAATATTGATACTGAAAAAAACAGTGTATTGGGAAATTGAACTCAATCCTCCCCATGAAGTCATTTCTATGGAAACTAACTGGCCAGAAGAAAATTAGAGCTTCTAGATAGTGAAATAGTAGAGAGTCTTAATTCATCTGTCCAAACATATCATAAGGTACAACTGACAGTGGGAAACATATAATTAGCTTAAAAAAAAAATTATGATAATAGATGTAAAGGGTTTTTCGGCTGGCTAGGATGCTTGTTCCCCTCAGACTTTTCCTTGTCTAGTATTAGACATTTTCTGTTCCTAATCACTGTTATTGGTTTAGTATTGTTACTTTTGTTCATGATATGTAAATGTTATACTAGATGCAGAAAATCAAAACTTAACAAACAGCAAAAAGACTCAAATCATGGTGGCTCAAAAATTAGGAATGATCCAAAATACTTTTTAACAAGGACATATAGGGTCTGACTGCCTCCCATTTACCTGCCCTTTTTGAATAATAATAATTTGACCTTAAATGCCATCTAAGGTTATGGTCTTGCCCCATCCCTAGTGGTCCACCTGTTCAGCAAGACATGCTGACACTGAGACATCCTGGCAATGAGCCTTCCTAGCACCGTGGGACTTCATTATCCAACCAAAAGGTTGGTCATCAATGCATCCTTTGGATTGATTTATGACCAAAAAGGGGATGTGTGGACGAAAGGGGCCACATGCTGACCTGACAGCTCAGGGGAGGCCTGCATGGCAGTCTTGCAAACTCAGAGACCTAAAGTCACCACAAAGGATGGTCTAAAATGAAACTTTAACTAAAAGCAGTTATGGTGGGCAGTTACATCCTAGGCTGGTATCTTCACCGACAAGGTCAACCTTTACCTTAACTGAGCCTACCTGTCTTTTTGTATCTGTGATAACATACCCTTGAAGTGTCTGGGTAACTTGTAACTTCCCTTTTTCTGGACCCCTTGGGGCACAACCAAATGTGGTGTGCGCCAGGACAGAGACCACAAATTCCTTCATTACCATGTTAATTGTTCCTGCACCCACCTAAGTATGTCTATCTTTTCACTTTTTATCCAATCCCAGGGGTTTCCCCACTTTGCTTTCTCCTGCCTGTCTAATTTATCACCAATGAACTCCATATAACTCACCCACTTTCCTTTGAGTACAATGTATAAATACAGATGTAACCCGCCAATCTCCAGAGCATTATCTCAATTCATTGAGGTTCTGCTTCCAGGCATATGTTGACAGTTTGGCTCAAATAAACTCACAAAAATTCTTTACAGGTTTCAGTGGTTTTTTTACATTAACACTCATTTGACAGCCAGACTTGCACCTTGCCTAAACTCATTGACCTGATCTGACATGAGGCAATGAATGATCTATTTAGCCTATGTAGTGTGAAGATTTATATGTTTTGTTATGCAGAAATACTAAATGGATTTGATGACAGGTGTTAAATAGTAGGTGGTACATAGCTATATATATAAAAGCCTAAGCGACAGAAGGATCGAACGACCAATCGACAGGTCACTATGACGTGCACTGACGACCAGGGGACAGATGCTCAATGCTCAGGATTGGTCTCCCTCCTGTCTGGATTGGGCCTGCGGGGATCAGGCTGAAACCGGCTATCTGACATCCCCTGAGGGGCTCTGGATTACAAGAGGGCACAGGCCAGGGCAAGGGACCCCACCAGTGCATAAATCCATGCACCAGGCCTCTAGTATAATATAATCTTTCTAATATCCAAAACATTCCAAATTTCATAATATGTCTGGCTCAAGAGTTTTAGATAAGGAATTGCAGTCTCTGAATATAAGCAAGAATGTCTGAACACTGCAGAGCATGTGATGCAAGCAGGGGTGCATTTAGAGATTGTTTTATCAAATAAAGGGAAAATCTACGGAATGCAGCAGACAGTAACCTGAGAGAACCCATACTTCAATGCATCATAGAAATTATCAAATATATAGGCTCAAAGAGAGTTCTGCCTTTGTGGGTGAGAAATCCACAGGGGTTGAGGAGGACTTGAAGCTACCAGGATGTGCCGCACCAGCACAGCCAAGGGTTCAGTGAGCCTGAGGGAGGACCGGTGAAGGATGAAGAAAAGACAGACAAAGAGAATAAGCTGGGTCTAGATGGATCTTCTGTGCCTGGCTGAGGCCACAGAACAAATTCAGACTGTAAGCTGAGGCTTTATTTTATAGTCAGAGGTAAACAAGGTAGTGGTCACCATAGTTACAATGTTCTTGTGAGTTTCACTTGTTTTGGCAGCATTTGCTGCCCAGGGAAGATCTAGGGAGCATCACAAGATCAAGCTTAATTATGCTAAGAGGGCTGTGCACTCTAGCTGGGACTTGTTTGCAGCTTTGCCAGCAGGTGAGTCTGAGGCTTAACCCTATAACCGCTCCCTACATCTTGCTCTTCTTTTATTTTTAAGCTACTAATAATGGAAGTAAAACTTAAACATTAAGGACAAAGCTCTGACTATTAAAATATTAACAAAACAATGCAAATGCAAAACCCAGACATGGCTATTAATAAAACAATGCCAATGCAATACAACAATAATAGAGAAATCAAACTATAGTAACATTTTTCTACTAAATGAAAGTTTCTTTTGCTGATTTACTCAGAGTCCTCAGACTTGGCTGCGCAAGAGTTTGCAGAAGACTGGCAGCTAACCAATGCTAGCATGGCCAGAAACATGGTTGAGAGTACCTTCCACTTCCTGCTTTTCTACCATCTGCTGGGCCTCAGTTGTTAACTTCTTCAGCTGACCCCATGTTGACACCTTGGTCTCTTGCATAGACTTCATCTTCCTTTTCCACTTTGCTGTCATTGGGGCAACTCTCAGTCTTTTGAATGATGGGACAAGGAGCTTCTCTGGGTCCATTTTGGTGACGCGTGTAACGCTCTGGCACCCAAATTGGCTGCGCTGCTCCTTCTAGAAAGATACAAGCACAACCTCTTCCCCACATCATTACTGGGTAATTGTCCAGTTTGTGCATCCTTCCACCAAGCTAACCCCGTGGAGGCTATTGTACAGGAGGCCCAATGCCTTTCGGCTGCTGTATAACCCTCTGCATCGCAATTCAAAAAATTTAAAGTATAAAGAGCATGACTGAGTTTGTTTTGAGGTGACACATAACATCTGTCTCCACCTTTCTGTTTTAGTAATTGCATTTTAGGAGTACGATTTACTCTTTCCACTATTGCTTGACCTTGAGGGTTGTAAGGGATACCAGTTTTATGACAAATTTGATATTGCTGACAAAAATGCTGAAAAGCAGAACTAGCGTATGCGGGTCCACTGTCTGTCTTTAGCTCTAAGGGAGGGCCTAGTACCAAAAAGGCAGCTAGGCAATGATTAATTACATGCTTGGAACTCTTTCCTGTTTGGGGAGTCGCAAAGATAAAGTGGGAGCAGGTATCTACATTAACATGTACCCATCTATGCTTACCAAATTCCACTTTGTGGGTGACATCCATTTGCCAGATTTGATTAGGTTTAAGACCCCTAGGATTAACCCCCAACGATTGTACAGGGCAATGAATTACACACTGAGAGCACTGCTTAACAATTTGATGAGCTTGCTCCCAAGAAATATAGAATTGTTTGCATAAGGCAGCAGCATTTTGATGATGCAAAGCATGGGTGGACTGGGCAAGAGAAAATGGGGTAGCCTCTTGCATTACAGCAAGGAGGCGATCAATAGCATCATTCCCTAAAGCTAACGGACCAGGGAGACCTGAATGAGACCGGATATGACCAATAAAGCAGGGAAACTGTCATTCTCTAATGACTTTTTGAAGGCTGAAAAATAAATGAAAGAGTTCCTCTGAATTAGTGTGCCCTATAGTAGCCGTTTCAATTAGTTTGGCCATACTTACCACATAGGCACTATCACTATAGAGGTTAATGGGCTCTGTAGCAAAGACTGTCAAGGCATAAATAAGAGCTTGTATTTCTACCCATTGTGCTAAATATAAGGGGTTTGAAGGACCTTTGCACCTCTGCTGCAGTAGATCCAGCCTTTCCAGAACTGGATCCACCTTTAGAAATGGTTAGTGCCTGAGGTATGGGTTGTGACTTCACTGTCTTTGGGAAGTTAAAGGTAGTAACTGAGAGAAATTGTAAAACCTTATTTGCTGGATAATGGTTACCAACCTGTCCAGAGAAATTAGCAAGTGCAACTTGCCAATTTGTTAATCATTGCCAGAGCCAGTCTTGCTGTATAGCTGTAAATGGCACTACAATAAGGTCAGGGTCTCGGCCCACTAGTTGGCCTGTTCGAAGGCAGGCTGGGAAACCGAATCATGGAAAAAAATTAATACCTTAGTTGAAGAATGAGCCAAATATAGCCATTCAACAACTCCAAGAGCTTTCTAAATGACCCCAGTCGTAGGGAAAATTAAAACCTGTAAAGGAAGGGAGTAAACAATTCTAATAAGTTGTGCTGAAGTTAAAGCATCCTCAACTTTATGTAAGGCTGTCTTGGCTTCCTCTGTCAAGCAGCGTGGGGATGACAGAGATGAATCTCCCCTTAGTATATGAAATAAAGGGCTTAAATCAGCAGTGGTTAATTTTAAAGCAGGTCGAACCCAGTTAATATCTCCTAATAATTTTTGGAAGTCATTTAATGTAAGTAAAGTGTCAGTCCAAATTTGAATTTTCTGAGGTTTTATTGTTTTTCCCTCAATAGTGCTGCCAAGATAAGAAAAAGGAAATGTCCTTTGAACTTTTTCAGGTGCTATGCATAATCCAGCACAATGCAGGGAATCCTGCAAATCTATATTGATATTATTTAGATGCATTTCATTTTCATGAGATAAGAGAATGTCATCTGCCAGAATCCAATCACTGTTTCACTAATAGAGAGATGTGGACAGGAAGCCAGGAAGGCTGGTCAACAACCTTAATTGCTCTAACCACTCACTGTTTAGTTGAGACATTGTTAGCTGAAGCAGCTTCCACCTCTGTTTGTCCCATGTGAATTTCTGTTATTTCCTGCCTAAGCGCTATGGGTGTTTTCCCCATAGCCTCAATAAAAGGGATGGCAGGGCCAGAGCAGAGGGTAGTTCTCCCACTAGAGTTGGACTACCTCCTGGCCCCCCATATCGCCAAATTGCATTTCTTCAAGTCTCTTTTCATTTGTGTGTGGCCTTTCTCCAGAACTCGAACCCTGAACCGGAACCCTGAACCACGCAGGACGTGGAAAGGGGTCCCACAGTCATCCATGTAATGAATAATATAAGCCTTGGGATAATTTTTCCTTATAGGATGTATGTCTGCAGCCACAAAATCCTGACATAAGGTAGGACTATTGGCCTTGCCCTGAGGCAATACTTTAGCATATCTCCACCCCCATCATCCCAAACCCGATGGTGCTGCTCCCTTGCTTCCTCCAATCCTTGCTCATATTTTGGAGAAAGCGCATCATCTGGAGGGCTCTCTCCCACAGGAGCCGTAGCCCCAGGGACTGGAGGGGGCAGAGGAGGCGCAGATGGTGGATAGTGGAGTCAGAAGCCTCTGGCAACCTTCCCCCATCTGTCTTGATTCCCCTGCCACATTCCTCTACTCCCCTTCTGGAGTGGTCTCTAGGCAGTCCCGAATCAGGGACCACAGACCGAAAGTAGAGGCAGACATTTCCTCTGGACCTTCAGCTATACAATGATCGTGAAGTTGTTTTCCTACCTTCTCCCATGTCTCTATATTTACCTTTCCTTCCTCAGAAAACCATGGGCAGGGTTTACTCACAAAATCCAAAAAATCAAAAAGCTGTTCATACCTCACAGAACAGCCCCTTGCTTGGAGCATAGCCTTAAGCATGGATACACATACATTCTTTCCCTGTGATCCTGAATTTCCCACGTTTTACACCTAGCTAGTACTAAACTGTGCTCCTTACCTTCCTTTTTGCTTTCTGCACATGCTTCACTGGAGCGTCCTTTCACCTGACAATTGCAGTTCCCTCATATTCAGGCCCGCATTGAGTGTCACTTGGGCCAAACTCAGCCCTGCATTGGGCGCCACTTGTGCCGCGCCAGCGCAGCCAAGGATTCGGCGAGCCTGAGGGAGGGCCGGTGAAGGATGAAGAAAAGACAGACAAAGAGAATAAGCTGGATCCAGATCAGTGGTCGGCAAACCACGGCTAGTGAGCCACATGCGGCTCTTTGGCCCCTTGAGTGTGGCTCTTCCACAAAATACCACGTGCGGGCATGCATGTACAGTGCAACTGAAACTTTGTGGCCCATGCGCAGAAGTCGGTTTTCGGCCTGGGAGAGTCTATTTTGAAGAAGTGGTGTTAGAATACTCAAGGGGCCAAAGAGCCGCATGTGGCTCATGATCCGCGGTTTGCTGACCACTGGTCTAGGTGGATCTCCTATGCCTGGCTGAGGCCACAGAACAGATCCAGACTGCAAAGCTGAACCTTTATTTTATAGTCAGAGGTAAACAAGGTAGTGATCACCATAGTTACAATGTTCTTGTGAGTTTCACTTGTTTTGGCAGCACTTGCTGCACCTCCCACAGCCCATTAGCTACCCAGGAAGGATCTAGGGAGCATCATAAGGTCAAGCTTAATTATACTAAGAGGGCTGTGCCCTCTAAGCTGGGACTTGTTTGTGGCTTTGCCAGCAGGTCAGTCCGAGGCTTAACCCTATAACTGCTCCCTACACTGGGACACATTTGTTAATTAGATGGAGTTAATGTCATCGAGAATAACTAGCACCTGATCCCACATACCAGAGAGGCCCGGTGCATGAAATTCGTGCACAGGGGGTGGGTGTCCCTCAGCCCAGCCTGAACCCTCTGCAATCTGAGACCCCTCAAGGGATGTCTGAGTGCCCACTGGGATTGGGCCTAAATGGGCAGTTGGACATCCCTCTCACAATCCACGACTGCTGGCTCCCAACCACTCTTCTGCCTGCCAGCCTGATTATCCCCTAACCACTACCCTGCCAGCCTGATAAATTCCTAACTGCTCCCCTGCTCGCCCGATTGCCCCTAACTGCCCTCCCCTGCTGGCCTGGTCATCCCTGACTGCCCTCCCCCTGCCAGCCTGGTTGTCCCTAACTGCCCTCCCCTGAAGGCCTGGTCCCTTCCAACTGCCCTCCCCCTGCAAGCCTGGTTGTCCCTAACTTCCCTCCACTGCCTGCATGGTTGCCCCTAACTTCCCTCCCCTGCAGGTCTGGGTCCCCCCAAACTGCCCTCCCCTATAGGCCTGATTGCCCCTAACTGCCTTCCCTTGCAGGCCTGGTCCCTCCCAACTGCCCTCCCCTGCCGGCCATCTTGTGGCAGCCATCTTGTGTCCACAGGGGGGTGGCCATCTTTGACCATCTTGTGTGTTGGAGTGATGGTCAATTTGCATATGACTCTTTTATTAGATAGGATAATAACTTACATGTATATAATGCTTTAGAGTATATCAAGTACTCTTGCAAATACTCTCTTCTTTAATTCTTGTGACAACCACAATGGATTGATATATTGACATTCACAACCTATAACCAAGGACCCCAAGCTCAGAGGAGGTAAGTGACTAGTTTGAGGTCATTCAGGCAACGTTTACAGGGCTCAGTCTAGATCCTTTCTGATTCTGATATCTGTGGTCATATTTTCAACAAGCAATACATTCTTGGCTAAAGACTGCCAAGGCTCAGCACAATCAATTTAATCTCACCAGCCAACTCCACGGCATTGGTTGTGGCTCAACACTTGGGCTCATTTGTGGATTTTGATGGAATTTCCAGACTTCATGAGGACTTGAGTAATCTATGTCTCTCAAGGTGAGAACGGAAGCCCGGCAGGTGGTGAATTATATCCATTTCTAAGGCCGAGTCTCCTTTCTCCATCCAGTCATGGGAGAACACAGATCTGGTGCCTCCTGGGTGCCAGAGGCTTGAGGATGCTGTGGCTGCTCCAGGAAACCTAGAAACGTCCCAGGGCCCCAGATGTGTAGAAAGAGTGACATATACACAACAACACTACTGACTCAGCCCACAGAGTGATTTGGAAATCAGGCACCCACACAGCCTCGAGTTTTGAAGGAATGTGGTGTGCAGGCCTGTGTCAAAGCCCCAACAAGGCTGACACCAGGGCAAAGCTTAGCTCTCTCAGCCTCCATGTCTCTATCTGTTCAAAAAGGAAAAATAATAACAATAGTTACTGCAGAAGGTTGGTGTGATACTTAAAGGAACTGATAGTAATAATAACTCCTATTTATCAAAGGTTTTTATGTGCCAAGCAAATTTTAAACCCATTTAATGATTTAACTCACCACATATTTGCCACTAGCCAGTAAGATGATGCACATACAGACCTGAGCCTGGCATGCAATGTACAGGCAAAATGCAGTGCAATGGCCCCGCATGCTTGCCGCTGCCACTCATGTTCTTCAGAGCCGACGGGCTGGTGTCCTGTGTTCTGCTCTAGTCTTTACTGCGGGCTCCTTGTGATTTTGAACAAGTCCCTGTACTTCCTCAGGGACCCAATTTCCTTTGAAAAGAGAAGCTTAGGTTAGACAAGAGGTTAAAGACCTGAGATCTTTCAAAAAACACAAATTGGTTCTATTCCCTAAGGATTCTGATTTGTTAGGTGTAGAGCCAGGCCTGGGAATCTGGGTGTCTTTTTTTTTTTTTTTAATCTTCACCCGAGGATATTTTCCAATTGATTTAATGGAGGGTGGAAGGGACAAAGAGAAACAGACTGAGAGAAACATCTATGAGAGAGACACATCAACTGGTTTCCTCCTGCATGTGCCCCAACCAGGGCCTGTCTTGGGCTGGGGAGGAGCCTGCAACTGAGGTACGTGCCCTTGACCAGAACTGATCCCAGGACCCTTTGGTCCTTAGGCCAATGCTCTATCCACTGAGCCAAACCGGCTATGGCTGTGTGTCTTTTTAAGGTAATAATGAAAATGTCCAAATAGAATCCCAAGTAAAGAAGCCAGTGCCCTGCCCCCTCCCCCAGGTGAAGGGTTCTGCATTTGATGCCCCCAGGTGCCTTGGGAAGGATGAGCTGAGCAGAGCACTCCCTGGGCTCTGTGCCCCTGGCTCCCCAGAGGTTCCAGTGGGACTGGGAAGGCATCCAGAGAGGAGTTCCCTGCCACCTTACTCCTGGAAGGCTGGCAACACTGTGCTCTTCCCTCTGGCCAGCTCCCAACCAGCCTTCTCTCATCACAGCCTGGCCACTCTGCCCAGGAGGGGCTTTCTGAGGCTGCTTGCTCCAGCCCTCAGGGGCTTCCCTATACCTTGCCCATTTCCCTTATAAACAGCAAATGATCCCCCATTACCTTATTTGCACGTGTCACTACTTGCCAGGGTTCTTGTCCCAGCATTACAAAGGGTTCAGCAATCTGGAGAACGGAGCTGCACGTAGATTCAATAAGGAGTTCAAAGGTAAAAGATAGTTTTGAAAGGCATTGGGGGTCAGAGTTGCTTCAGCTAAAGGAGCTAAAGACTACCCCTTGTCTCAGGAACCCGTGCTTTTTATTAACACAATTTGTCCTAAGGCAAGGTGGAGATAATATACTTCAAAGGGTAGGGTTTCAAAGGGTAGGGTTACAGAAGCATTGTCAGATTGGGGGATAGCCTATAGTTGTTCAGGTGTTTGGCCAACAGGAGGCAATAACATGCATATTAAGATGCCCTGAGCTGTTATCCTATTCTGGTTTGAGGGAGATGCTTTTCAGCCATCCCAGATGATTCAGCCCTGCTGACATGCTGGAATTGGCTTCTGGCATCTCACCCTTTTTGACTTTATAAAATTTAACAAGAATGTATGTTTTAAGATTTTTAAATTCAATGGAAAGGACAGAGTTCTATCAAGTTCCTTTAAATTGCCGTCAGGCATTAAAGGAATCAGCCTGCAGTCAGTTTCTTTCTGGGCCAACAGTTCTTTGAATCCCAATTTCAATGTCCAATAGTTTTGAGTCCCAATTTCAATGTCCAACAGTTCCTTATGTGTACATGTCAGCAATGATATTTCAGTTCTGGATGGTAGACAGTGGCAATGCAGGTCCGACCTTCTCTGGTTTGGTCCTGGGCAACCTGCAGCAATGTACAGCTGCTGACTGCTAACATGGCAAGGCGTCTTCACCATCTTCATTTCTGGACTGTTTCTCCTCTGTTCTTGGGGGCCACTGCTATTTCTGTGGCTGGAGCAGTCCTGTCAGTTCCTCTCTAGGATCCGTTGTTGCAGGAATCCACATGGTCTTGGAGGAGTTTTCTGGAAATATACAAACATATTCTCAACCAAAGGTTAATAAAGTAATATTTTTTATTTTTGCCCAAACAATTTTCCTTTGGCTTATTTTGACACCATGTCATTTTTCATGGGTGTCTTGCTATCAGCACTACAAATGAAAAATAATTTTCAAAGTAAAAAATTTCTTGATGTAATTTACTTACAGGATATTTTTCTCACAGGATATTATTCTACTATCCCCCATTTTTAATGTTAATATTAGGAGGCTTTTGGAAATTTTACAATGCAGTCTTTATAACTTAATTTTGTATAGAAATACGACTGCTTTGGATTTATTGCATGTTAAGCAATTTTACTATGAGATGAACCATCAGTAAAAAAAAACTTAGTTAATACTTCAGGAACAGGTTTTTGTACAGTACAATTAAGTGTTTATGGATATTCACTTATTTCAATTAGCCAATTTAAATAAGTCTGAAATAAGGTTTATTTTTTTAACTTCACTTGTCCTAGGTTATGGACAGTAAATGACATTAACTAAATTTCTGTAAATTAGTCTTTGAATAACTTTATATAAACTTTGTCAGGGAGGCAAAAACACAAATTATTTACTTTAGTTTATGAGGCCAAATATATTTGTAGGGGCCTGATGTGGCAGGGGCCAGACATGGTGGGGATCTCCCTTTTCCATGTCCCGCGCAGAAAGAGAGATGAACGAACCGGTTCTAAATGGAGGTGGCCAGGAATTGAGGAAATAAAGAAAACAAGATGCAGAAATAGATTCATGAAGCTGGGAGCCTGGGTGGATCTTTCTGTGCCTGGCTGAGGCCACAGAACTGATCCAGACTGCAAAGCTGAGGCTTTATTTATAATCAGGGACAAACAAGGCAATTGACAATGTTCTTGTAAGTTTCACTTGTTTTGGCAGCACTTGCTGCCCCTCCCACAGCCCACTAGCTACCCAGGAAAGATCTAGGGATCAGTTATAGGATCAAGCTTAATTATGCTTAGAGGACTGTGCCCTTCCAAGCTTGGGACTTGTTTGTGACTTTGCCAGCAGGTCAGTCCGAGGCTTAACCCTATAACCACTTCCTACACATATTTACTTTTAATTATAGTCCTTAAAATGTTTGAAGGAAATCTCTTTATTTCCTTCCAGAATAACTTTCAGGCTACAGAGAATTTCATTTAAAAATCTTTGTCTTTCTTTACACCAAGCAACCTACAGAGCTACTGCTTAAAGCTGACTCATATGGCCAAGTAGCCATATTGCAAGCACTCCCATTACAATAAAGTTGACTACTATTTTACTGTCAGATTTAATACTCAAACAACAATCTTCAATTTACACTGTAAATATTAGTGGAAGAGATTGCAAAATTTTTAAATTTCTCCTTTTTATTAAGCTAAAACTTTATTTTTAAAGAGTATCCCCTTTGGCTTATTTGGATATACAGAGGGATCATGGGAGGTCTCAGTAACTTTCATAGAAGACTTCATCAAATTGCTTACAACAATATTGGCTAATTCAAAGAGAGGGGTTGGCCTTTGCTGTTTCAAGATGGCGGCCCCCAGGGGAGTGGCAAGCCAAGTGGCCAACATGGTGGCTGTCTAAACTGTTCTTTGACAGAAAAGATAGTTTGTTTATTTTCACAATAAACAAGGGAAGAGCAAACCAAAATCACTAAAAGATAGACAGTAAAATTATATTGCAGACAAACAGAAATCTCACTAGCTGTTTCTGGTGGCTTTACTAGAATTTAATTCTTTACAAAAAATATTGGCTTTTCATATAACTTAATTTATATGAGAACTTGATTATATTTTAAAAAGCTAATTTATTAAGTAATTAAAGTAGGTATCTTTTATTGAAAAGGCACAACAAAGCAAATTTAGTAAATGTTTACATCTGATTCACAATGTGCAAATTCTGCCCCACCTCTGGCCTATTTAAAAATGCAGGCGGCTAGAAGCTTTTTGTCATTTTAAATTTTGTCTTAAAATTTTGCTGTTGGATTTTAAGAAATATTTAGTTACTTCATTTTGCCCTTTTTAGAGGCCAAAACCTTTATAACATCTAAAATATATGTATATAAGTAAAATATATTGATTGATTTTTATTTGATAAAGCTTTCCATGTGCTTTCAAGTATATTAGATTGGTTAAATTTAAAATATTTCCTTTAAGAAGAGAGAATAACTTCTTGAAAACATTTCAGGGCCTGTGAAAATGTCTCCAAATTATCCCTCAGTTATAGCCTTTAAATTTAACTTGGAAAAACCCATCAAATATATATATATGATTTAAAGATTATAATACTTTTTATAATTATCTTAAGATATCAATTAAATTTAAACTGGTTTTAGTATTAAAAGTTTCAGTTGGGATCACAGAATTAATCCTTCTTATTTAATTAGACCAATAAACAACATATTTTAAATTCCTAATTACTTCAGAGAAAACACAACATTTTTTTTTCTCAATAAATTTTTATACTTTAGGCATTAAATTACCACAACTCATTTTCTCCCAATTTAATTTGAATCTTAAACTTTTAGAGCTGGCAAGTCAAATATTTAGCTTATTTAGATTAGTTATACCTTTATGTTTTTAAGAATAAATTTCAAAAATACAAGACATAATCAATAGCTTTAATTCTGTCCTCTAGATTTTTCATAAGGAAGCAAACTTCCAAAATTTTAAGCTGCCAAACCACATTTCTGGATGCCAAAACACGTTTGGTCTATTCAAATGTAAATTACCACATTCTTTAAAGATGGCTGCTGGCGAGAAACTGGCCTGTCTACTGGGGGAAGGGCAACCAGCCCCTTCCTTCTTTAACAAAGGGTGTAGCCAGTCTTTACCTGGACTACTTAGATCTCTATAATATATTTTTCAACAATTTTTTTAGATTTGAATCCAATTCTAATTATATTAAGGCATTTACTTTGGATAAATTCTATAACAGAGACAATTTACTGATTTTCTTGACAGCTTTAAAGTTAACTTTTTTAAATGGTTCATTAGCATCTTAAAAACTACTCTTTATTATGGAAATTCCAGTCTTGCTGCAGCTTGAACCTAACCTGTGTCTTTTCCTGGGTCAAATCCGCCATCTTTCTTTTTGCAGGAAAAAACAGTCTTTGGGTTTTCGTTTTTTGGTTTTTTTTGTACCATCATAAAGAGAGAGATTTAAGCTTAGAACCCTATCTAAATGTCCAAAAATTGGACAGTTGCATGCATTTGTTTTAAGCTAGCTTCTCTCTTTATGAGCACATAAATCCCAGACACATTTCTAAATTTTTCATGGTGAGAAGGAGACTTTAAATTAGCATACTGGGAGAGTGGGCGTCCATGTTACAGAGTTGCCTCATGTCTTCCTTCCCCCACATCCTGCTTGCTTTGGGGGAAGCATTAGTAACAGATCTGGCTGCGTATCTTTTCATGCTTAATAGACAAAGACAGATCTTAATTTTTTTCTTTTTCACTTTCCAAAGTAATAACTAGCACCCAAGGTGACCTATGCCAAATTTTGCATTTCCCAGTGAGTTCTTCTATAATTTTTAAACAAAACATTGAGTAATCTTATTGCGGGAGAGCTGATAGCTCTGCCCTCTCCTGCCACCTTTGAATTTCTCCTCAGCAGAGGTGGTTTTGGCAGCAGGGTTTCATTTCTTACTACAGATTTTAGATTCCAAATACAAATTAAGATTTTAATTTGAATAAGAAACGACATTAAAGATGACCACGGCACTCTTTTTTCAGCCTGATTTTAAAAAGTACCTTTTGATATTCCAATTTCTTTATAATTTTGCCTATTGACCAATTTTTTCCCCATAATAATCTGACTTTAAACACAAAGTATAACTCACGCACTTACGAATCCACAGGGTTCTGAAGCTGACATGGGCTCTACGCATAGTTAATTTTACCACCATACTGGTGTTGTTTCCACTCAGGCAAATCCTTCTTTCTCCAGAAGCGCATCATTAGTGTTGGTGTTTCCAGGGTTCCGGAAGAAGCCCTAGTTCAGGCAGCCATTAATATTGGTGCCCCTGGGTGGGCATCCATTAATATTGGGGTTCTTGTCCCAACATTACAAAGGGTTCAGCAATCTGGAGAACGGAGCTGCACGTAGATTCAATAAGGAGTCCAAAGACAAAACATAGTTTTGAAAGGCATTGGGGGTCAGAGGTGTTTCAGCTAAAGGAGCTAAAGACTACCCCTTGACTCAGGATCCCATGCTTTTTATTAACACAATTTGTCCTAAGGCAAGGTGGAGATACACTTCAAAGGGTAAGGTTTCAAAGGATAGGGTTTACAGAAGCATTGTCAGGTTGGGGAATAGCCTATAGTTGTTCAGGTGTTTGGCCAACAGGAGGCAATAACATGCAGATTAAGATTCTCTGAGCTGTTATCCTATTCAGGTTTTGGGGAGATGCTTTTCAGCCATCCCAGATGATTCAGCCCTGCTGACAGGCTGGAATTGGCTATCGGCAACTACTTCCTGTGAGGACCCTGCCTGATATATACCAACCTATTTTTATTTATGCCTGAGCATTCTAAAAGAAATCACTATGCATCTCCAACCCACTCTGACACTCAGCAAAACAGTCATTCTTAATATCGGCTGCTAGCAGGCATCTGGAGATTTCCAATGCCCTGCAGTGTCTCCGATTAGCCAGATTTGGGAGTCACTAAAGTAGGCCACCTTTGAGGGTCTTTCCAACTCATATAACCTGCCTCTTGAATATGCAAATAATACCTCAGTTTATAGATTTGAGTTATTCTCTACTTGGTGGCAGGAAAGCCTGGACTGAGGTTGGGTAAATTAGCACCTGGCCCTGTGGGTGAGGAGATGCTGCCAGGGACACTGCCCTCTGACATTTAGGAAGTGGTCCATGCACCCAGATGTGGCTGGACCAATAGGCCGGACAGTCAGGTGGCTGCTGCACCAAACACTGCAGCCACCTCTCTACCTTCTCTCCTCAGATGGTGGCTGCCTCGCCCTCCACTGATTCTCTCCCAAAGCCTCCCCACACCTACCCTCGGGTGTCACTTCTCTCTCACGAGTCTTACCATGGATCAAACTTGTAATTACGCATGGTTTAGTCTTTGAACATTTGATTAGCTTTCTCAGGTTTAAGATAAAAACACCCAATGACCACACTCTGTGGGCCTCTCCCAGAAAAGGCAAGCTGTGGGATTTGACCAGTTAGAAAGGCAGCAGCCTGGCCGGATGGGCATCCAGGCCCACCTGCGTGGCCAGGCCAGAGTAGGGCCTTGCCTGTCTCTAGGAAGCCGCACTGGGCAACAGTTCTGGGGAATTCAGTGTCTCAGGGAGTTTCAGTAACTCTTCTGTCCTCACCATCCTGAATCGCAGCCCTGAGAGAGGAGCCGAGCCAGGAAAACTCTAGTCAAGTTGCCTGGGGATCAAAGCACCTGCCTCCCTTCTAAGAGTCACCAGGGCCCCAGCTGGGCACTTGGTGGTGGTCTCCAGGCAGTTTTCCACGTGAGCTTCCACATGAAAGTGAAAGTGTTTTCTGCTGAGGCAGGTGATTTCTACTCTAGTTTTCAGGTCAAACCTCAGTGACCAGACTGCTAGAGCCTAACTGACCCCAGTGGCTTCACGGACCATCCAGCATTCCTCGTGCAGTTCCCACGGAGACAACCTGGTAAGGCAGGCAGGTGCCTGAGCAGGAAATCAGGGCGGTGGAGCTCAGAGTGCATTTAGGAGGGAGGAGCCAGGACGTGGCTCTCCCCTCCCTTCCCCCTCCTGGATCTGGCAGCTGTGCAACCCCCCATTTTCTTGTGCCTGGGCCACCACAGGTTCTGATCTGCGGGACCATGGCTTTGCAGGCGGGGAGGAGAGATCTCATACTGCAAACCTGCATGTAGGAGCCTTTACCTTTAAGATGACATGCAGGAGGAAGTGGAAGCCCTCCTGGAGACAGGAGCGAGCCCGCTGCTGCCCCAGGCTGAGCTTAGGGGATGTACACAGTGTGGACTCAGTGGCACACTGGGGACCCGCCTCCGTGGCCTGGGGGAGCTGGAGGAATCTCAGTTTCTACTTAGCCCTTGCTCCTCGGACAAGGAGGCACAGGAAAGTACCTCCAGTCCTCCCCACTGGCCCTGGCCACCTGTTTTGAGTTTAGCAATTGTGAGTGTGTGACTAAGACACTTTGAATTTGCTAGGCGGGTCAAAATGATTTACAGGAGCAAGTTGGTGTTAGACTCTTAGATTTGGCCATTGAGGCTTCAAACATCTGGATCAATTTAAAAAGTGATTGATTTATGTTAAGGTAACAGAAGGCCCCCATTAAAATGTAAACATCAGCTGAGCGACTGAAGCAGCCCCAGGGTGCAGTCTAAGCTGACAAGGAGCTCTGGCTTGGCTGCCTGGGAGTCTTGGCTCCAGCACTTAACTAGCTATGTGACCCGCGGGTGAATGCTTTTACCCTCGCTGTTCATCTGCAAAATGGGGTTACTCCTAACAACCCCATAGGGATGGTGTGAGGACTTTTTAAAAGATGGTCCTAACCGGCTTGGCTCCGTGGATAGAGCGTGGGCCTGTGAATTGAGGGTCCGGGGTTGGATTCTGGCCAAGGGCACATGCCCGGGTTGGGGGCTCAATCCCCAGTAGGGGGCATGCAGGAGGCAGCAGATCAATGCTTCTCTCTCATCACTGATGTTTCTCTCTCTCTCCCCCCTCCCTTCCTCTCTGAAATCAATAAAAATATACTAAAAAAAAAAAAGGTAACTCATGGAAAGCACTTAGTCTGTGTATGTCCCAGGCAACACCCTGGGTCAGAGGTACCTGTTCTTGCTGTTATAGGCATTAGGGGAGGAGGCCAAGATGCCAAAGGGTCAATTCATAAATGCATTAATAACTCCTCCAACCACCCGCCCCTACTCATCCTCCGCAGCTGTGGAGACACCAGAGTTCCCACCTCATCCTGCTCCCCAACATCTCCCGATTCATTAGGCCCTCCCTGCTGCCTTCATATTAAAATCACACAAGGCCCTACATGCTTTTCCTTACTCACCTCCTATCTCATTACAAAAAAAAGTGTTTATTTTTTCAAATAGAGTTGACATACAATAGTATGTTAGTTTCAGGAGTGTAATGTAGTGTTTTCACATTTATATACCTTATGAAGTGGTCCCCTTAATATTTTCAGTCCCACCTGGTACCATAGTCATCATTACCATGTTACTGACTATTCCCCATGCTGCTCTTTACATCCACGATGACTGTCACCTTATATTTCTGAATCTCTTAAGTTTTCATATCTCTGTGGTGTCCAAATGCTTTCCCTCTACCTACCCTTTCAGTTTCCCTTGCATGTAGTTCTATGTCACCCACTTCCTCTTTGGTTGACATCACCCACTTTTACTCATCTTTGAAATCACAGGTTACCACCTCTTAGAGGTCTACTTTAACTTTCACCTCCCCCTCCTCCCAGGCTGGGGAAGGGCCCCGGCACCACCCAAAACCTTAGAGCAGTGATGGGCAACCTTTTGAGCTTGGTGTGTCAAACTTCGCCAAAAAACTGAGCATAACTCGGGTAGTGTGTCACTTTGAGGAAAAAACATTATTTAGCAAATGTTTCATCCTCAGGAGCAGCAAATGTTTCATCCTCGGCATGCGGCCACCTCAGCGGCCGTGTGTCACATGAAATGGCTACGCGTGTCAGTGCTGACACGCGTGTCATAGGTTCGCCATCACTGCCTTAGAGTATGCTTAATATGCTGCCACTGCTCTGTAATGTGAGCTCTACATCAGGGGGCCTCACTTTTCTGCTCTTTAGAATCTCCTTGAAGTTCCAGTACCCTGGCCTCACTTGACTGATTGGGTCACTCTGGGGGTGGGATTCAAGAATCCAGAATACTTAAAACTCTCCAAGTGATTCCAATGTGCAGCCAGGGCCCCAGGTGATAACCCTAACTCTAACCTTAACACTAGCCCTAGCCTTAACACTAACCCTAATACTAAACGTAACTCTATCCCTAACCCACACCCTAGTCTTAGCTCTAAGCCTAACAAAAACTCTAACCCTAACTTCAAAACTAACCCTACCCCTAGCCATATCTCGAACTCTAACCCTAACCTTAATCCTAGTCCTAGCCCTAACCCTAACCCTAAACCTAAACCTAACTGTAGACTTAGCCCTAACCCTCACCTAACCGTAACCCTGTCACTAGCCCTAGCCCTAAACCAAACACTAATCCTAACCCTAGCCCTAATACTAACCCTAACCATAACCCTAAACTAACCCTAATGCTAACACTAGCCCTAATCCTAACACCAACCCTAAACCTATCCCTATCCCTATCCCCAACCATACTCAAACTTAAAGCACAGGACACCACCTCTAGGTCTCACTTGGCCTTCACCTCCCCCCTCACTCAGGCTGGGGAAGGTCCCTGCAGCACCCCAATACCTTAGCATGCTCCCAATATGTTGTCACTACTCTGTGATGTGAACTCTACATCAGGGGCCTCGCTTTTCTGCTCTTTAGATTTAGTTAGAATCACTTTGAAGTCTCAGGACCCTGGCCTCACTTCAGACTGCTTAGGTCACACTTTGATGGTAGGACACAGAAATCCATAGTCCTTACAACTCTCCAGGTGATTCCAATGTGCAGCGATGGCCCCAGATGCTAACTCTAAACCTAACCCTAGAGCTGAAGCCTAACCAAAAACTACTAGAACTAATAAATGAATTCAGCAATGTAATAGGATACAAAATTAACACCAGAAATCTATCATTTTTTACACACCAATAATGAACTCACAGAAAGAGAAACTAAAAAAAAAAAAAAAAAAAAAAAAAAAATCCCATTTACCATTGCAACAAAAAAATTAAGATACCTAGGAATAAATTTAACCAAGGAGGTAAAGGACCTGTACTCAGAAAATTACAGGATGCTGAAAAAAGAGATAGAGGAAGACATAAACAAATGGAAGAATATACTGTGTTCATGGATGAGTAGAATCAACATCATTAAAATGTCCATACTACCCAAAGCAATCTATAGATTCAATGCAACACCTATTAAAATACCAATGGCATATTTCACAGACCTAGAACAAACTCTCCAAAAATTCATCTGGAATAAAAAAAAGACCCTGAATAGTTGCAGCAATCCTGAGAAAGAAGAACAAAGTAGGAGGGATCACAATACCAGACATCAATCTGTATTACAAAGCCACTGTTCTCAAAACTGCCTGGTACTGGAACAAGAACAGACATATAGACTAATGGAATAGAATAGAGAACCCAGATATTAACCCAAGCCATTATGCTCAATTAATATTTGACAAAGGAGGCAAGAGCATACAATGGAGTCAAAACAGTCTCTTCAATAAATGGTGTTGGGAAAATTGGACAGATACATGCAAAAAAGATGAAACTAGATCACCAACACACCATTATAAACTCAAAATGGATAAAGGACTTAAACCTAAGACGGGAAATCATAAAAATCCTAGAAGAAGCCATAGGCAGCAAAATAGCAGACATTTGTCATAGCAATGTCTTTACTGATATAGCTCCTAGGGCAAGGGAGACTGAGGAGAAAATGAACAAATGGGACTACATTAAAATAAAAAGTTTCTGCACAGCAAAGGAAACCATCAACAAAACAACAAGAAAGCCCACTGCATGGGAGAACATATTTGCCATGTTATCTCTGATAAGTGTTTAATCTCCAACATTTACAGGGAACTCATACAACTTAACAAAAGGAAGATAAACAACCCAATCAAAAAAATGGGCAACGACCTAAATAGACCCCTTACAAAAGAGGACATTCAGAAGGCCAAGAGACATATGAAGACATGCTCAAAGTCACTAATTATCCAAGTGATGCAAATCAAAACGACAATGAGGTACCATTTCACACCTGTCAGAATGGCTATCATCAACAAATCAACAAACAACAAGTGCTGGCGAGGATGCGGAGAAAAAGTAACCCTCATGCACTGTGGTGGGAATGCAGGCTGGTACAGCCACTGTGGAGAACAGTATGGAGTTTCCTCAAAAAACTAAAAATGGAACTCTCATTTGACCCAGTGATCCCACTGCTAGGAATATATCCCAAGAAAACAGAAACACCAATCAGAAAGGACATATGCACCCCTATGTTCATAGCAGCACAATTCACCATAGCTAAGATTTGGAAACAGCCTAAGTGCCCATCAGCAGATGAGTGGATTAGAAAACTGCGGTACATCTACACAATGAAATACTACGCTGCTGTAAAAAAGAAAGACTCTTACCATTTGCATCAGTATAATGGATCTGGAGAGCATTATGCTAAGCTAAATAAGCCAATTGGAGAAAGATAAATATCACATGATCTCACTTCTCCTAATATATAAAAACCCTGGGTCTGTCATGACCAGAGGCTTGACCACCAGGCTAGGAGCTGAGGGAGTGGGATATGACCAATCAGTGGCAGCAGTGACTGGCGAGCAGCTGGAAGGCAGACCTCTTGGTCCCTCCTCCCGGCCCTCAGACTCCAATCAATCGGTGGCAGAGGTGGGGCAGAACTGGGGACTGGCTCCCTTAGCAGTCCTGCAGGGTCAATCTCAAGAGGACAGGCCAGGCACCATCAGACCAGCGCTGCGAGCCTCCTGGAACTCTAGAGGCCGCTTCCCCTCCCTAGACACGGGGCAAGCTCGGGTGGGAGGGGACTTGTGGCAGTGGGACGAGGGCAGGGGAGGCAGAGGGTGGCCTGTACTCCCCACATGGCCGGGGTGGCTGTGAGCTCTCCCCATGGCCCATAGGTGCTGCTTCAGCTCGGCCTGCAGGCTCTGCTTGGCGCCGTTCACTTCCATCAGTCCCACCGGCCCTGAGGCGCCCTCCCCGAGCTGTTTCTGGGAAAATCCTGCCGTGGGAGTGCACCTGGCTCCTGAGGAGGCAGGCGGCACCACAGGCAACATTTGGGGGCCATCATTCTGCTACACAGTCTGAATAAGAAAGAATAAAGTGAACAGGGACAATGGCAACAAACGCTTAAATCTGGAAGGTGGATGAATGTGATCCCTGCCTTAGCAGCCTGAGGACATTGCCTCTGAAGTGAACCCTAAGCCAGGAGTGAGAAAAGCGAAGGGGCACCAGGGGTTACCCCACAAAACCCCCAAAGGCACCCGTGTTAATGAACTAAGTCCCCCTGGAAGTGGGAGCAAAGCTGGGGCCAAAAACAAGAGGATTGGTCTACAAAGGGCTCTAATCCTCCGATTTCCTTCTCCACTCTGCACAGCTGGGAAGCTGCCCCGCCCCCGCCCCAACAAAGACAGAAGGTTCAATGTCCTGAGAGGATAAAACAGGTCTCTGAACCCAGGACACAGCAGGACAACTGGGAGGGGCAGCCCTGTGACCCACCAGCGGCTTATTTGACTGCTCCATCCTGAATGTGGGAAGCCCCACCTCGCATCCCATCACCTGGGGCCCCCTCCTCTCCGGCTCCCAGACAGTGACGTCAGGGCTAACTCTCCAGACAGGACACTCCAGAATTTACTCCCTTCAATCTCTGACTATATTAACAACAAGTATTTTGTTCCTGTTGTTTCATTTCCTGTTTGTTTTCGTTTTCTTCTCCCTGCTTACTGTTTTCTCCAAATTGTTTGTTTTTTTCCTGTTTGTATTAGTTCTCTTTCAGAGTCCAACTCACCAAGAAAAGCATGCCTAGATAGGTTGGCATCAGAGATTTCCCAACGAGACAGCCCAAACCCAATTCTCTGTATTGAGCCACTGAGTCAACCCGCCCTCCCATGCTTCCCCCCGCCCCCATAGGGCTACTCAGCAGCTTGCTTTTGTAAACCATTTTTTATATTCTTTAAGCCATTATAGGAAAACTAGCGTTCCCGTTGCAGGAAGTTTCCTGCAATAGGGCTTCCTGCTGCACGCTATCCCGCCCCGCCTGCTTTCCTCCCTTCTCTCCCGCCTCGCCTTCTCTGCCAGCCTGCCTGCTCTCCTCCCTTCTCCCCTGCCCCGCCTTCTCTGCCAGCCCACCTGCTTTCCTCCCTTCTCCGCCAGCCCACCTGCTTTCCTCCCTTCTCCGCCAGCCCCACCTGCGCTCCTCCCTTCTCCTCCGCCCCACTTGCTTGCTTCTCCGCAGCTTTGCTCCCTGCTGCAGCTCTTGGCTTCTTTCTACACTGTCTTGATATGCAAATTAATTGCCATCTTGGTTGGGGTAATTTGCATATTCGCCCTGATTGGCTGGTGGGTGTGGCTTGGCATAGCGAAGGTGCAGTCAATTTGCATATTAGTCTATTATTAGGTAGGATGCAAAGGTCTGAAGTGGTCAGTATAATGGCTCTTGACAATTGTATACACCTGCACAACCCATACCTCACTCAAGATACAGCACATTTCCATTTCCCCAGAAAGTTTTGTCATGCCCCAGTCAACACCTCCCCCACCACAGAGGCAACTGCCATGCTATTCAATCTCTTAGACATGAGCAGATAACCAGGGGTCATCAACATTTGAGAAAAACCTCTAATATAACAAAAACAAACAGAATTTTGAGGAAACAATATGCGGGGGGGGGGAGCTTAAAAATAAAACTATTATTACTACACTAGAGGCCCAGTGCATGAAATTCGTGCATGGAAGGGGGGGTCCCCTCAGCCCAGCTTGTGCCCTCTCCAATCCAGGACCCCTCGGGGGATGTCTGACTGCCAGTTTAGGCGTGATCCCGGGGATCAGGCCTAAACCGGAAGTTGGACATCCCTCTCAAAACCTGGGACCACTGGCTCCTAACTGCTCACCTGCCTGCCTGCCTGATTGCCCCCAACTTCCCCTCGTGCCAGCCTGGTTGCCCCTAACCACCTCTGCCTGCCAGCCTGATTGCCCCCAACTGCGCCCCCCTGCACCACTGGCCTGGTCGTCCTGTGCAGCTTGCTGTTCGGTCATTTGGTCGTCCCTCACTAACCCCCCTGCCAGCCTGGTCACCACACGCAGCCTGCTGTCCAGTCATTTGGTCATCCCTCACTAACCCCCCTGCCAGCCTGGTCACCTCACACAACCTGCTGTTCAGTCGTTTGGTTGTCCCCCACTAACCCCCCTGCTAACCTTGTCACCCCATGCAGCCTGCTGTTCAGTCATTACTGTAAGGACATCCTGACCAATTTGCATGTTACCCTTTTATTAGTATAGATGCAGACTTAGGAAAATATATGGCACATGTGAAATAAAAATTAGATGCTGTTTTTGGGGGAAAAACACTCTGAGAATGAACAAAACAAAACAAAACAGTTCTTAGACTTAGAAAATATCCTAGCAGAAATGCAAACTTATTTAAAAGGGGTCAGCAGCCCTGACTGGTGTGGCTCAGTTGGTTAGGCATCGTACCCTGCACCAGGAGGTTGCTAGATTCCCTGTCAGAGCACATGCTCCATTTGTGGGCCTATTGATCTCTCTCTCTCTCTCTCTCTCTCTCTCTCTCTCTCTCTCTCTCTCCCATTCCCTTTTTCTCTCTCTCTAAAAATCAATAAGCTGTTCTTTAAAATAATAAAATAAAATGGGTCAGCAAACTACAGACTGCAGGCCAAATCCAGCTCCACCTACTTTGTAAATAAAGTTTTATTGGAACACAGCTACACCCATTTGGGTTTTTAAAAAAATCTTTATTGTTGAGAATATTACAATGTCTCCTTTTTCCCCCTCCATTGCCCCTTCCACCCTGTTCCTGGCCTGCCCCAGGCTTTCACCACCCTATTGTCTGTGTCCATAGGTAATGCATATCTTAATAATAAAAGGCTAATATGCAAATGGTTGTTACGGGAGATCAGCAGGAGGCTGCACCCCCCACCCAGCAGGGCTTGAAGGGGGTGGGGCTGGCTTGGGCTGGGTCTCGCCCAATGTGGGGGGCGGAACGGCTGGGTCTGGGTCTCATGTGATTTTGAGGCATGCATAGGTGGACTGGGACTTGACTCTGGGTCCCACGGTGCACCTGAGACTCTGACAGGAGGGAGATTTTCATATACATTTTACTAATTTTCTTTCATCTCCGACACTTCTATTATAGAGAAAGGGCAAATAGCAATATTAAAATATTTCCTCTAATTAATTCCCTTTTGATGTGCACGAATTTCATGCACTGGGCCACTAGTTTGTGGAATATAATGAACAACATAAACTGTTGAACAAAAATAAATCCAGAGACAGAGAAGCATCAAACAGACTGTCCAACCTATGAGGGAAGGCAGAGGGTGAGGGGGTAAGAGATCAACAAAAGGACTTGTATGAATGCATATGAGCATAACCAATGGACACAGATGGGGGCATGTGCTGGAGGGTGGGGGCGGCCAAGGAGAAGTCAATGGGGGAAAAAAGAGAGCCACAGGTTGAGAACCACTAGCAGGGTCGCCTAAGACCATTGGAAAACACAGATAATTACATTACAATTCATAATAGTAGCAAAATTACAGTTATGAAGTAGCAACGAAAATAATTTTATGGTTGGGGGTCACCACAACATGAGGAACTATATTAAAGGGTCATGGCATCAAAAAGGTTGAGAACCACTGCTTTAAACAATAAAGAATTTAAAATTTAAAAAATCATATTAAAAACCTAAAAAAAAATAATAATAATCCTAACCCTAATCCTAACCATAACTCTAGCCCTAGCCCTAGCCCTAATCATAAACCTGTGGACGAAAGGAGCCACATGCTAACCTGACAAGCTCAGGGGAGGCCTGTGTGGCAGTCTTGAAAACTCAGAGACCTAAATAACCACAAAAGATGGTCTGAAAATTAAATATTTAACTACAAACAGGTTATAGTGGGCAGTCATTCCTAGGCTGATATTTTCCCTGACAAAGATCAACTTAGATCTTTCCTGAGCCCATTTGCCTTTTTGCCTCTAAGATAACATATCTGTGAGATGTCTGGATAACTTGTAACTTCCCTTTTTTCTGGACCCCCTGGGGCACAACCAAATGTGGTGGGCACCAGGACAGATGCCTCAAATTCCTTCATTATCATGTTAATTGTTCCAGCACCCACCTAAGTGTGTGTCCATCATTTTACTTTTTATCCAATCCCAGGGGTTTCCCACCGCTTTGCTTTTATCCCACCGCCTTAATCCGTCACCAATGAATTTCATGTAACCCACCTATGTCCCTCCTTTGATTGCAATGTATAAATGGAAATGTAACCTGCCATTCTTCGGAGCATTATCTCAATTCATTGAGGTTCTGCTTCCCGGCATATGTCGACAGTTTGGCTCAAATAAACTCGCTAAAATTCTTTACAGGTTTCAATGTTATTTTTTCCGTTAACATTACTTGGCGTAGTCGTGGCAGGATTCCAAAGAAAACTCACCCGGGATCATCCCTTGGACTTGGACTTGGACTTGGAGCTAGGATCCAGCAAAGGGCCCGTTGAGCCCACCGGTTCTCTGCCCATTGGGTGAACGTGGGTGAGTTGTTTCTTGGATCCAGGACCTTCCCTTGTTTTGGTAGAGGGTCTAACTTTATTTGAGCTGTGTTTTAAAATCCTCGAGGTGGAACCAGGGTTGACAGAACCCCAGGTTAAGGGTTGACAGAACTCAGACTAAGGCGGGACTGGAGGAAAAAAGGGGTGGCTGGTTTTGATTTTGGCTTTTTAATTGGAGTTGCTGAGAGTCTGAGCAAAAATAACCTTCGCTGTATAAATGAGCTGAACTCATTCAGCTCCGAAGATAACGGGGCAACATTTTTTATTTTTAAAGAATAGTCCAATTCTGAGGTGTTCTTAGGTGACTAAGAATGTTGTGGAAGTGTCAGAAATGCAGGAGCCCCATCTGGAAGTTCCGACGCAACTGTAATTAACTAAATGGCTTTTCTAGGGGGCCACCATAAAGGCTTGGTCTGCCCGGGCCCCAAAACTTTTTTGTGGTTTTAGACAGCCGGGAGAGAAACTGAGGCCACATTTGACCTACTACATAACATATCTAAAGTTTGCTCAGACTACAGATATCCAAAAATAAAAAAAATTTAACATGGGAAATTGTGCCTCCAAGGCTAGAAGCTCCCAAGACCCCAGCCCTCATTTAATACTCCTGATAAGAAGCCTTTACTTGCAAGTACTTTACAGAAATGAGAAAATTTAACTAGAAAACGTTAACTGAGGAATGGCCAGGAAAAAAAAAAAAAATGCTGTTTTTTTTGGGTAACTACGTTAATATTTTGCATGCAGGAATTAAAAAAATGCCAGCTCTGAAATTAAAGTGAATGAGTATACGGGAAGCTTATCTTGATTTGGAAACTAGGAGCTTCTAAGTAAAAAATTTTTCTTCCAATATGATGGAAATTAATAAAAAATAATTAGAGATTGTCTCAGAACTATTCTGAAGTTAATAAATGGCTACAACCCATTTTTTATTTTTTTTGAATAGTCCATTGGGAATATACTGAAGTTCTAGAGAGGGGCAGTTCCCGAACCTGGGACAAAAGACACTGCTTTGGTAATTTTTAATGCTAGACATTCTCTGGTGTAAACTCTTAGTGTGTTTTCTGCGCGCCTGTATAAGAGGGTTAATGTTTTTGTGTCTCTTTGTTGTTGTTTAATTTGTTGAAAGAAGAGGCAAGTCCCGCTCTGGGGAAGCCTAGTTGTGTGTGGTGGGGTTGAAGGCGTGAGAGAGATTGCAAGAACGTCCCAGCAGCTGCCAAGAATTCTTATTAATCTTGGGGGCTCTTCTTGCTCTCCCTCTCAGGGCTCAGCCTCCAGAAACAGCTAGTGAGATTTCTGTCTGTTTGTCTGAAATATAATTGTGGCTGTCTATCATTTGGGGATTTCGGTTTGCTCTTTCCTTATTTATTGTGAGAATAAACAAATCATCTTTTCTGTCAAAGAATAGTTTAGACAGCCTCCATTTTGGACTGTGACTTGGCAGCTGCCATGTTGGCCGCATGGTTTGCTGCTCCCCTTAAAAGAGCAAGGGCCAACCCCTCCCTTTGAATTAGCCAATCGGGAAAGACCGTGTGCCTGAGCTCCAATCAAGAGCAAGGACAGGTCACGTGCGTTGTTAAGGCACTCTGCTTCAGAAAGAAACTTGAAGAGATTCTCAGAGCCAAGTTCAAACAGGAAACTTTAGGAGGGTAGCATGTGTCCAGTCAGGGACACTGGCAAGCCAAGGGTCATGATTCCCTGTGGGGGCATCTGCCAGTGATACTCTGGGTATTTGCGTTCCACATATTGGGAGTTTATGAATTATTTTCAATGCTCAATACACTGCTTGCAATAAGCCATGTGCCCCATTTTAAAATCTTACATATTATTCTTTATATGTTGAAATTATAATTGAATCTAAAGGTATACAAATTTTATATTGTTCTTTATGTCATTTTACAGAGATTATTACTTACCAAGAAGTTGTTGTCTTGGAATGTTATATTTTATAGAAAAGCAAAGTTTTTTTAATCAAATCTATAACCATGCCACTTTTAAATTTTTGTCATTTGTAGACAGCTTTATTCTGATGCATTGTAGGTATATTATATGACTAGAAAAAACCATGAAAAGGACTCGGACTTATTCTAACTTACAGGCTTCTAAGCAGGTCATATTTTGAACTGGATGAAGATTTATAGAAGTTCAAGGAATAAATAAACAAAAACAACTATGGGACTAAATAAATTGAGGATAATTATTCTTATGATTCTATTTAAAATATTGTTGACTTTTAAATCTTTTGTTTCCCGAATATAGGGAAAAGTAAAGAGCAGACATTCTGCATTGTAGGAACTAACAAATTGGTAACAGATTCATTTCACAGTGCGCTCCCGGGAGACGAAGGTTTCAAAGATCACGGCTTACAACCAGGAGATCTGGTGTCTTGGAAAAGACACCAAATAAAAGACTCTCTCCAACCTCATTGGAGGGGACCTTACCAGGTATTACTAACTAACCCATGTGCAGCTAAACTTAAAGGAGTTAGCTCATGGATTCACATTTCTCATTTAAAAAAGGCATCTGACTGTGAATGGACGTCTACTCCCATCTCTGACACCATCTCCATCTACAGCGGAGATCACAGACCTTTCAAGGATGAGAAGTCACTGACCACGGAGGCAGACAGCTATCCCAAGACGACGTCAACAAGGCCTGTATAGTCACAAACGATATTGCTTGTTTTATGTTATCTGACTGATATTGATTGAATGTACATAAAATGATTTTCATATTATTATTATCCTTATGGTTCCCTGGTGGAAACAATATCTATCTCCCCAGACCTCTTCCTTTATTAGATATGAAAAATTTAACCTAGATACCTGCTAATCTTTCCTACCTACTACACAATGATGTTCTGGTTATCAGGTATGATAGTGAAATTAATGCCTTGTTAGCCACACATTGGTCTTCTCCTATCAATACAAGCTTTGGTTGTTGTTGTTATTGTTTTCTGGCTCTATCTATTATAAAGGACCCACCTTAGGCAAATACCTCCAAGAATATCTCCCTGATAATTCCACTGGTAGAATTGTATATGGATGTAATCTGGATGAATATCGTATGGCTATAGAGATGGGTGATGAATAGCTAAGAAAAACACCTGAATATGATGGCCAAAGGCTTGCAGCAGCCTGTCCTATCTGTCATAGCATATCATGTCCTCAGACTCACCAGCCATGCTCTTATGGCTGGATGTCTGTGAAACAAGAAAGACATCAATGGGTCCCCATTTCAGAAATTATTGACATCACTTGGTGGGTAGATATGTTTATAATTATGGCACTGTCCTTGTGTCCTGGACGTTTGAGGAGCCCTATGAATACTCAAACTCTAGCTCATTTGGGAGTCCCCTTCACCCATTTAACTATGGCATGGGAAACTCAACATTTTTGGCTCCACTCAGTATACCCTAACTGCTCCCAAGCCATAGCTACCCAATGGCAACAACATTTCTGGTGGATCCAACAACATTGGTCTCCCTAAAAGAAGCAAAAGAGGAATACTTGGAGGAGTAGGGGCTGGCCTTGGTATCCTGGGACAAGTTGAACTTGCAGCTAATGAAGAATGGCATTCATTAGAAAAAGATTTTTATCTCAAATAGGTCATCTAGAGGGAATGCTGTTTCAGGAAGAAGGAAAAAGAGTGGGAAGCAGCATGGAAAGACAATAAAGCCTTAGTTTAATGGATAGAACAGGCTCGACAGACTATAAAAACTCATGCCCAACTCAACAATGGGAACGTGCCTGTGCCTTAACTCAACTGGGCCTGTTGTCTATGCTAATGCGAGGAATCTGAAGTGGCTATGAAACAATGGCCAGCTATAATGGCTGCAGAAGCCCAGGCTAGACACTTATGGGACTCATATGGTTCCCCACGAATTTGGAAAATTTTAAATGGGAAATGTGATCTACGAAATTGTGTTTTTAAAAGCCCAGGTGCCAGTTAAGTCCTAAGCTTAAAATTCCCAGTAGTTCAAGGGAATTGGCATAAGGACCATCCTCAATAATACTAGAATACTTCCAATGGGAAGTAGATGGGCCATGTTTAAAAATAATAAACAAGATGAACCCATCTCACTGTCTGTGAAAATTTGGAAAAGTGAATGGTTATGCCCTCAATCCATATGGAATACTGAATTCACCCAGTCCTGGCTTATTGTATCTACCCCAACAAATAACAATATATGGTATATGGGAAAGGGGCGTTTTTGCTGGGAAGGGTTGAAAGCAATTTTTACTGTAATATCACCAAATTTACATTAAATAATACTAGAATATGGTGTAATACTGAAATTATAGGCAGAATGACTTTGCCTAATGTTCATAAAATCTGTGGTAATATTGATACTGAAAAACCAATGTATTGGGAAATTGAACTCCTCCCCATGAAGCCATTTTTATGGGAACTAACTGGCCAGAAAAATTAGAGCTTCTAGATAATGAAATAGTAGAGTCTTAATTCATTTGGCCAAACATATCATAAGGTACAAATGACAGTGGATGAAGGAGGAAAACATATAATTAGCTTAATAAAAAAATTATGATAATACATGTAAAGGGTTTTTCGGTTGACTTGTGATGCTTGTTCCCCTTAGACTTTTCCTTGTCTAGTATTAGACATTTTCTGTTCCTAATCAGTGTTATTAGTTTAGTATTGTTACTTTTGTTCATACTATGTAAATGTTATATTAGATGCAGAAAAGCAAAACGTAAGACAAACAGCAAAAAGACTCGGATCATGGTGGCTCAAAAATTAGAAATGATCCAGAATACTTTTTAACAAGGACATATAGGATTTGACTGCCTCCCATTTACCTTCCTTTTAAAAATATATATATATATACTAGAGGCCCGGTGCACGAAATTCGTGCACAGAGGGGGGTTGTCCCTCAGCCCAGCCTGTACCCTCTCCAATCTGGGACCCCTCGAGGGATGTCCGACTGCCCGTTTAGGCCCGATCCCAGGGATCGGGCCTAAACGGGCAGTCGGACATCCCTCTCACAATCCAGGACTGCTGGCTCCCAACTGCTTGCCTGCCTGCCTTCCTGATTGCCCCTAACTGCTTCTGCCTGCCAGCCTGATCACCCCCTAACCACTCTGCTGCCAGCCTGTTTGCCCCCAACTTCCCTCCTCTGCCGGCCTGGTCACCCCTAACTGCCCTCTCCTGCAGGGCTGATCACCTCCAACTTCCCTCCCTTGCAGGCCTGGTCCCTCTCAACTGCCCTCCCTTGCAGGCCGGGTGCCTCCCAACTGCCCTCTCCTGCTGGCCATCTTGTGGTGGCCATCTTGTGTCCACATGGGGGCAGGATCTTTGACCACATGGCGGCAGCTATATTGTGTGTTGGAGTGATGGTCAATCTGCATATTACTCTTTTATTAGATAGGATAGAGGCCTGGTACAGGGGTGGGGGCCAGCTGGTTTGCCCTGAAGGGCGTCCCGGATCAGGTGGGGGTTCCCTTGGGGTGTGGGACGGCCTGAGCGAGGGGCCTGTGGTGGTTTGCAGGCTGGCCACGCCCCCTGGCAACCCAAGCAGAGGCCCTGGTATCTGGAATTTATTTTCCTTCTACAATTGAAACTTTGTAGCCTGGAGCGGAGCCAAGCCTGGGGCTCCCTCCGAGGCCGGCAGCCATTTGTGTTGGGGTTATAATTGAAACTTTGTTGCCTTAAGCGGGTGGGCCTGGCCAGGGTGTGCAGAAAGCTTTGCTTCCCCTGTTGCCGGCGGCAACCCTGGCCTGCTCTCTCAAGCTCCATTCTGCCGCCATTTGTTTGAATTTGTTTACCTTCTATAATGGAAACTTTGTAGCTTGAGTGGAGGCTTAGGCCTGGCAAGGGCAGGCAGAAAGCTTGGCTTCCTCTGTTACCTAGGAAACCTTGCTCTCTGTGGCTGTAGCCATCTTGGTTTGGGTTAATTTGCATACTCGCTCTGATTGGATGGTGGTCATGGCTTGTGGGTGTGTCAGAGGTATGGTCAATTTGCATATTTGTCTATTATTAGATAGGATAATTCGACCTTAAATGCCATCTAAGGTTATGGTCTTGCCCCATCCCTAGTGGTCCACCTGTTCAGCAAGACGCTGACACTGAGACATCCTAGGAATGAGCCTTCCTAGCACCGTGGGACTCCATTATCCAACCAAAAGGTTGGTCATCAATGCATCCTTTGGATTGATTTATGATCAAAAGGGGGATGTGTGGACGAAAGGAGCCGCATACAAACCTGACAAGCTCAGGGGAGGCCTGTGTGGCAGTCTTGAAAACTCAGAGACCTAAAATAACCACAAAAGATGGTCTGAAAATTAAATATTTAACTACAAACAGGTTTTAGTGGGCAGTCATTCCTAAGCTGATATTTTCCCTGACAAAGATCAACTTAGATCTTTCCTGAGCCCATTTGCCTTTTTGCCTCTAAGATAACATATCTGTGAGATGTCTGGATAACTTGTAACTTCCTTTTTTTCTGGAGCCCCTGGGGCACAACCAAATGTGGTGGGCACCAGGACAGATGCCTCAAATTACTTCATTATCATGTTAATTGTTCCAGCACCCACCTAAGTATGTGTCCATCATTTTACTTTTTATCCAATCCCAGGGGTTTCCCACCGCTTTGCTTTATCCCACCGCCTTAATCCGTCACCAATGAATTTCATGTAACCCACCTATGTCCCTCCTTTGATTGCAATGTATAAATGGAAATGTAACCTGCCATTCTTCGGAGCATTATCTCAATTCATTGAGATTCTGCTTCCCGGCATATGTCGACAGTTTGGCTCAAATAAACTCACTAAAATTCTTTACAGGTTTCAATGTTTTTTTTTCCGTTAACAAACCTAACCCTAATCCTTATCCTAATCCTATTCTTAGGACTAGCCCTATCCCTAGCCCTCTCCCTAACCCTAGCCCTAACACTAAACCTAACCCTAATCCTAGCCCTAATCCTAACCATAATCCTAACCCTAGAGATAACCCTAACATTAAGCTGAACCCTAACCTTAACCCTAACCTTTACCATGAAACTTGAGCCTAAACCAAGCCCTAGCCCTAAACTTAAACCTAACTCTAACATTGTCCCTAGCCTTAATCTAACCCTAACCCTAACCCTAGACCTAACCTTAAACCTAACCATCCTTTCCTCTCCCTTTGCCTGTAGTTCTCCACCACCCACTTAACCTTTAGTTGACATCACCCATTTCTACTCACCCTTGAAAGCACAGCTCACCACCTGTACTTCTCCCATGACCTTCACCTCACCCTCCACCCATGCTGGGGAAGAGCCCCTGCAGCACCCAGAATCCCTAGAGTGCTCCCCATAAGTTGTCACTTCTCTGTAATGTGAACCTACATCAGGGAGCCTTTTTCCTGCTCTTTAGAATCATCTAAAATCTCTTAGAAGTCCCAGTACCCTGGCCTCACTTCAGACCAGTTAGGTCACTCTCTAGGGATGGGACTAAGAAATCAGAGGTTCTTTCAACTCTCCAGATGATCCCAATGTGCAGCCAAGGCCCCACATGATAACCCTAACCCTAACCTTAACACTAACACAAAAACATAAACTTAACCCTAACCCTAACCCTAAACCTAAACCAATCCTAACCTTAGCCCTCACCCTAACCCAAACCCAGGCCTAGTCTTAACCCTAATCCTAACCCTAACCCTATCCCTAGACCTAACCCTAAACCAAACCCTAACCTTAGTTCTAGTCCTAACCCTAACCCTAAGTCTAGCTCTAGCCCTAAACCTAACCCTAAGACTAGCCCTAGCCTCAGCCCTAGCCCTAATCATAACCCTAACTATAGCCCTAAGCTTAGAGCTAACCCTAAACCTACTCCTAATTCTATCCTTCATCTAGGGGGCCTCAATTTTCTGTTCTTTCGAATCAGCTAGAATCTCGTTGAAGTCCCAGTACCCTGTCCTCTCTTCAGACCAGTTAGCTTACTCTCTGGGGGAGGAACTCAGGAATCCCGAGTCTTACAAATCTTCAGTTAATTCCAATGTACAGCCAAGACCCAGATGCTAACCCTAACCTGACCCTAGTCCTAGCCCTAAACTTACCACTAACCCATACCCTAACCCTAACCCTAGCTCCCCTTTGCTCTCTCTCTGCCTGTAGTTCTCCATTTCCCACATCCTCTTTGGGTGACATCACCCACTTTTACTCATCCTTGAAAGCACAGCTCACCACCCTTGATCTTCACCTCACCCTTCACTCAGGCTGGGGGAGGGACACTGCAGCACCCTGAAACTTTAGAGTGCTCCCGATATGTGGTCACTGCTCTGAAATGTGACCTCTACATCAGGGGGCCTTTTTCGGCTTTTTAGAATCAGCTAGAATCTCTTTAGAGTCCCAGTGCCCTGGCCTCACTTCAGACAAGATAGGTCACTCTCTGTGGGTGTGACTCAGGAATCCAAGCTTCTTACAGCTTCCAGGTGATTCCAAAGTGCAGCTAATGCCCCAGAGGATAACCTTACCCCTAACCCTAACCCGAGCCCTAAATCTAATGCTAACCCTAACCCTATCCCTAGTCCTAACCCTAACACTAGCCCTAACCCTAACCCTAACCCTCGCCCTAACCCTAACCCTAACCCTAACCCTCGCCCTCACCCTCAACCTAACCCTAACCCTAACCCTAGCCCTAACCCTAACCCTAACCCTCACTCTCGCCCTAACCCTAACCCTAACCCTAGCCCTAGCCCTAACCCTAAACCTAGCCCTAACCCTAACCCTAACCCTAACCCTAGCCCTAGCCCTAACCCTAACCCTAACCCTAACCCTAACCCTAACCCTAACCCTAACCCAGTGCTCCTGATGGTGGACACCATGAGAGCACTAAATGTCTGCTTCAGGACACCTGGCACAGTGGCGGCCACACGTGTGGGCTGCAGTAGACATACATCTGCATACATGCAGAAGGTGAGGGATTGTATTCAGCAACCTCCAGAGCTGAGTCACAGGAGAGCCAGCTGTGCAGAGGTGTAGGGAAGGGTGACCCTTAGACATGCAGGAGGAAGAAGGTGTGGGAATCAGAGTGAGAGGCTGGGTGAGAGCGCTGAGAACAAATCCAGGCCACTCCAGAGTTCTGCCTGAGTGACTCTGGGGACTGCATCTCCACTTGGCTGTAACACAGCCAGCTCATCAGACACCTTGAACCTCACCAGCTGGGAGTCCATAAGGAACAAAAGTCTCCTGTTTGAATGGTGACTCTGACAGATGTCTAGATCCCTCTTCTGCTCTCCTGGAGTGGGCTCTGGCCTCCTCGTCCTGGCAGGTGGAGGGCGCGCTCACAGCCCTGTCCTGGCCCACCCCTAGACTTCCCTGAGGACAGAGACATAGCCAATGAGCTCTACCGTGGCTTATTTTTCTGTAGGCCTAGCCCCAAAGGATAAGCTTCTCCCCCGCCCCTGTCCCCTCCTCCACCCTCCCCCCCACACCCTCCCATCCCCCACCCCACCCCGGCCTCCACCACCTTCTCTGAGAGGACAAGCAAGCCTTTGTAACATGGATCCTACATTTCCCTTGGCCCAGGGACTGGCTAAAAGGCAAAAGAAAAACATACTTTAGAGCGAGAGAACTGGGCTCTAGGGGCAGGGGGTGGACCGTCTACTTTGGGAGCCCCTGAGAGGTGGGGAATTTGGCTTTTCCGAGTCAGGGGAAACTGGGGGTTTAGTTCCATGACTTGTGGGCATCTATACACTGTCCCCACTCGAGCCCTGCTGAGCCCAGTGTGTGGGGGAGGCAGGTGCCCCACCCCATTTATTTCTTCACAAACGGTGGCCTTTGAACCTTGGGAACCGTTTTATATTTTCAGTTGATTATTGCTAAGATAATGATGGGAGAAGACCCTGGTGGGAAGCGGGGGGGCACCTTCGTTCTACTTGGGCGTATTTACCCGACGTTCTGCTGCAGGTGCTCTGGTTACAATGACTGGCCCTTGCGCCCTGCGCCCAGCCTCAGCGCCTCGCGCTGTCATCATTCCATCCTCACCACAATCCAGGAGCTTCTTGCTCGTGCTCCTTCCCATTTCAGAAAAGTGAAGCACAGAAAGCTCAGCCTGTAGCTAATGGGGGCAAGCAGCCTTTGGCTATATAACCCTGGAGCCTCTTCTCCTGGGGTGGCAGTAGAGACATGGGGTGGGGGTGAGGGTGGGGGTGGAGAGATACCTGGAGCCACTGGCCCAAATAATGTCCCTGTGGAAAGGAGAGGGTGTGGACCAAGCCTCAGGGCCTCCGAACAAGAGATGAGGATAGAGAGGGGAGGGGCAGATGGGGCCTGAGAAGGGCAGCGGGGCAGGAGGGGGATCCCAGGCAGTGTGCTGCGGGGGAAACAAAGAGAGGACGGGTTTCATGATGGGGAGTGGCCAGTTGTGTCTGAAGCTTCTGAACTGCCCAGTAAGATGAGGCCTAGGCAAGGGGTCACTGTGTCCTTGACAAGAACTGCTTCCTTCGAGGAGAGGGGACAGCACCCAGTGGGGCAGTGGGAGTGGGAAGCAATGTGTGCCTGCCTTTCAGTGAGCGCCCAGTGCTGAGCTGTGAGGGCGGCTCCTGCCTTCTCTCCAACCCTCCCACAGGGCAGCCCCACTTCCCCCGGATGCCCTACAGCAGTTTCCCCTACAGATGCTCTAAGGAGGGTCATGTCCCCATCACCAATAACCATGATGCAACTCAAAAAAGTACCGAGGAGGTGAAAGCCAGATGCAAAATATTAAAAAATAAGAAGACAAGAATAGGATTAGCAAACAGCAAGGATCAATGAAGCCAAACTGGGTGGGAAAATGCATCTGCTTGTGAATTAAAGAATCAGCCAGCGGCTCTTGAAAAAGTGTCTCCCGTGAAGTGTCCGAGCTTTGTCAGTGTCCCAGGCGGATGCCGAGGCTGGCAGACAGGTGGCCCAATAAGACTCACTGGTGGGCTTACTGATTGCTACATCCGGTATAATTAGCCCAAAAGATCTTAAATCTATGAATCGCGGAGAGGTGGTAGAGGTGTGTTATAAACAGGGAATGCAGCGCCGGGCTTGGTCCTGGGCCACTGGCTCATGCAGATGCACCCTGGGTGCCTCCAGCACTCAGCTTCCTCATCTGTAAAATAGGAAGACGGCAGTGCGGTGTTTCCGAAGTGTTTGCCAGGAAACTAGTTCTTTGGGATGCTAGTGAGAACATTTTCACTAAAAGTACCGAGTAGTCAAATTTGGGCAACACTGATTTTAAGCAACACTTCTCAGAGCATTGGGAGTGCTGGGCATTGTCAAGAAGAGGGTCACAACATACATGTATTGATATGTTAGACCTGCATTACTGAACGTGACGCATGTGCTAGCACTGTTCCGGGTGCCAGTGACTTAGAGTAAACATAAGACCTTAACCCTAACCCTGGTTAGCACTTCTCCAAGCTGCCTCTGACACCGTGTTCCCACTCTAGCAAGGTAACAGAGAGACAACCAGCCCATCAGCCAGCAAGGATGGATAGGTGATACCGCAGAGGGTGCTAAATCCCATGCAAAACCAAAAGCCTGTGGCAGTTGTGGACAGAAGGCAGTGCTGTTTTATATAAGGAAGAGAGGAGACTTGCCTTTCTGGAAGGGACCTGTGAGCAGAGACCGAGGGCTGGCATGCAAGGGCGGCAGTGGGACGGGAGGCAGGGTGATCCTGGCCTGGACACATCGGCCGAGCCTGGCAGCCAGTCCCAGCGACGAGGCTGTTACAGGGCAGTGTGCTTCCCAAGGTGTGGCCTCGGGCAGGGGACCATATTCGTTTACGTATCTCTTGGTCACATCCCACAGGAGTAGAGCTTTCTAAGTGCAACACTAATGACATGATGTGGGGTGACATGGAACGATGTTCTCAACTGGCCAATGGGGGAACATAAAAGTATGAATTAGAAACTCCTATTGGATAAATTCCACTTTATTGTTTACTTGATTTTAAAGACCAGGTTGTGATTTATTTAGGAATGAGGTCTCTAAATCAGAAGACCAGCGCCTGCCCCACAATTCACTGTCTGAGTGAGCTTGGGCAATACGTTGGTTTTTCTATACCTCAGCTTTCTCTTCTGCAAAATAGGAGTTAGAATACTTCTTACCACAATGCAAGTGTGAAGGTTAATTAGTATAATACAAATCAAGTGTTTGGTGCAGTGCCAGGCACAGAGCAAAGCTCAGTAAATGTTACCTGCTATGTTAATTAGCAATTAATAACTGGAGGAGGCTCCTAAGGGGTGCGGATAAAATAACCCCCTTTACACCCCGGAAGAATGACACAAAGGTCATGTCAAAGGCCGGATACCCTACGTGCTCTCAAAGCACTGTGGTGTGCTGCACCAGGCGCTGTCTCCACGTGCTCACCCTGCAGCCGCGGCCTCCTCACAGGGTGAGCCACATCCCTCGCCCCTTTCCACGCCATTACCGGGGTGGGGGTGGCCATGCAGCCAGAGTGAAGGTCAGCATGCAGCCCGCACCGCAGAGGCCACCTCTCCACCTCGGCAAGGGGCCAGCACGGAGGAGGCAGAGCCAAGGCGCCCTCAACCTGGAGTCAGGCCTGGCTCCCATCACCTCCAGGTCAGCTCAGCCCTGAAGCCCCCACTGTGGCCGTCTGTGGTCTGAGAGCCAGGACGCTGCTTTATTTTAACACCACGGTAAACTGGAGCTTTCTTTTACCTTATTGTTTTTTAATTTTGTTGATTTTTTTTTTAGAGAGACTAAGTGGGGGAGAGAAGAGGGAGAAACATCAACTGGCAGGTCTCCCTGGCAGCCTGTTATATGGATTCCATCTTACAAATGGCAGAACACTCAGAGGGGATGGCTGACCTGCTGTTGACCATTTAGGGACAGAAGTTTGGTAGCGTTGATTTAGGGTTCAAAGATCTGGGTTCTTGTCTTAGGTCCATTATATGCTGGTGGTTTCCTCATCTGTAAAATGAATACAGTTCTTTGTTTAAGACATATTTTCCCACCCTAGCTGGTGTGGCTCAGTTCCCCCCATGCACCAAGAGATCACTGGTTTGGTTATGGTCAGGGCATATGCCTGGGTTGCAGGCTCAGTCCCCAGTAGGGGGTGTGCAGCAGGCAGCTAATAGATGTTTCTCTCTCTACCTTTCCCCTCCTCTCTCTAAAAACCAATAAAAACATATTTTTTAAAAAATTTTCCCCAAGGTTGACATGGGGAGCTGATTCAAATCAGATTCTTTAGGAGGAAGCACTTTGCACTGCCCAGTGCTCTGCGAAGGCTGGCTGTCTCTAGGCCGGACCCAGGTTCAGGGTCTTCGCATCGTGTGAGATTTTGGTTCAACAGGCCGGGCTCCAGGCTGTTCTTTGCTACATGTAATGTGCTGGTTTCTTATTTACACTGATCATTTGCTCAGCAAGTTCTCTCTTCACCTCCAGTGAAGTCCTAGAGTCAAGCCTACCCCGTGGCCCATGGTATAAATGGGGCTCAGCTGTGTGCCAGGAGAAGCTTCATCAGTTGGTTGACTTCTAACGCCCACATTCATGTACGCCCCAATTCCTCCAACTTCCTGGGCCCAGAGACTTGTGTCATTTCCCGTGATTGGTTAGCAGATTTTCTATGTCCTGTTAGCATCCCAAATAGATATTTTGTATTTCCTGCCTTCAGGGATTAAAAAGATAAACACATGTCATTGTGCAATTTCTATAGTTAGGAATAACTTTGAGGTAGAAGTACCTGTAATATTTAGGGTAATGGAAGTGAAAAGCTGTTTATAAAAGGAGGTAGAAATTTGTCCTTACCATAAATATACTAGAAGTATTTGCCTAGTATGTGTTAATCTTTGTACTGTTTACATTACAAGAGAGTGCTTGTCAAACAAGGCCCTAGTTTGATAAACACAGTGTAGAAGGAAAAAAATCAAATAGCTTTATTCTTGTTATTTGGTGAATATGTGCTTTGTAGTGCACACTTTGTTTCTGGCTATGGTGAACATGATTTATTTGCAAATCTCTCTTTTCCTTCCATTTGCCTTGAATATAAAAATAAACTGATGGTTGGACAATCTTGTTCAGCCTATATTTGTGAAGGGTTGCTGTTCAAACTCAAACAACTCCCAATGTTTATCTTAACTTGTAGTATTCACATTAACAACTTGAAAGGAATGTGAGCAGAAATTTCTTTTGTGTTAATTTCCATGGGACAGAAAATGACAACAGCCAAGAACTGGAAAAATGAATTTTCTCAATCACGACCTAATTTGAACTCATCACATGCCATGGTGGCACAGGCATGCTGTGAAGTGATAGACTGGCTTGCTCTGGCTGCCCTCGGGGTATCCTCAGACGCTGCACGTGCAGGCCAAAAGCACAGATGAACTGTTGCACCCCAAGGCACACCCATCTGGAACGTTGTTGCTGCCCACACCTGCCCCTTTGGCAGCGAGGGAAGAGGCAGTGTGGACCTGGGCATGGACTGTTACTGGGGAAGGGCCCTGGGTGGCCCTCCTGTCCCCTTGGGGAAGTGGGTATAACTATAAGTTACAGTTGCACCCCTTGACCCAGCCCCAGCCAGCAACTGCGCAAGTCCGAGCCTGAAAACATAGGAAGGGAACGTTATTAAAGGGGAAGTATGCTATTGCCCTCTGGCCAGTGCCCAGACTTCGCATAGCTTCCTGTGAAGCCGGGCCCCTATGAAGCGGGAGATCCCCTTTGGTGTCACTGCCAGGTCGCCCTCCGATTCCAGCCGCAGCGCTGCCTGGCAGAGACACGGTTGCTTGCATCTTGCCGGAAGGCCGTGATCTCCCTATGATGGTCTCAGTTTCTCTTTTGTCTCTTCGACCAGAGTGAGCTTGGCTAACAGTGTAGTGTCGTGGGCGCACACCTATGCTTGAGTGCATACCATCTCCCATTGCAGGGTGTGCACAGAGATTCCCCAGGAGCGGCCGGTGGGTTCCCATGGCGCATCCATCCGGCCACCACTGCCATCTGGCAGCCACTACTCAAGACTTTGGCAACACCTCCTGGAACCCTATACACCGAGCCATTGAGACTCTAATCCAGCGGACACAGAAATGCTGGCCCTTTATCGGTTATGCAGTTTGAAACGGGTAGGGAGAGTTGTTAGGGGAACAAATAGAAATAAGAGAACCCACAGACGTGTGTGTGGAGCTGTAGCAATGCGATGGGAATCACGTTGTTGGCTGGCTGCCTCCAGAGATGTGCCGTATGTAACATAACAACTAATGCTGAGGTCCAACAGCAAAAGCACAAAACCCGTAGATGTGATGATCCCAGGATACTCGTGGGTGTGTGGAAGGTGTGGCTGGCCCTACCTCCCAGCAAAGCAGATGGGACAATATGCCTGGGCTTGGCCCTATATCCCCCGGCGAATCCTTAAGACTTTAGAAGAGATTCCCCGTAACTGGGACTCAGTATACCATGGGTGGCATCGACTTAAATGGACTCCCTGGTGGTTTTACTCATTAACTATATTCCTTCCTGCAGGAGGAGTAATTAAGGTAGTTAAAAGTTACAGCCTTAGCCAAGCATACAGCCAAAGCCTTGAATCACACCTGGAAAGTCCTTCCCCTAACGGTGGATGAAACCACACAAATGCACAAAGTGGTGCTGCAGACCAGAATGGCACTAGGTCTGCACACCGCTGCACTGGGGGCACCTGTGCCGTACTGCATGTAGAATGCTGTACATACGTGATAGTCAACAAAATGTAACCAGTCTCCGCAAGAGATAGACAGGGAAGTGCGGGCCATACAAGCCCTCTCCCGTGACCCCTCCGAGCCTGTGGGATGGACTGTCAGGAGCATGGCCCGGGCATTCCTGAGTTTTGCTGTTGGAGTGGAAGTACTGGTCCTAACATGCTGCGGTTTGTATTGTTGTTGTGGACTCTGTGTTCAAGGAGCTGGTCTATGGGCCGGGTGCCCCATAGAAGCCATCCGGCATAATGGAGAGAATGTGGGGACCCTGACCAGAGTACGCTGGATGTTAAAGGCCCACTCGCTATACGCATGCAAGAAGGCAATGACACAGCAGTATCACCATATGTACTGGGCAGGCGCACCCTTATGTAGCCTACTCATGTTAATGGAGCACAGATGTTGATAATTGGCACGAGGCCTCTTTTGTTTGAGTGAGTGTAAAAGGTGCCACTGACCAGCTGGTTGTTGGCTGCTTTGTTTGCAATAAAGCATGACCCATCTTCCTACGGTTGCTCGTGTCCTTTTCCAATTCCCGGGGTCCAAAGAGGTTCCATCCCTGGCTGAGGAGCTTAGACTCAACAAGTGGTTTTCACGATATTCATAAAGTTTGGCAAACATTAATTCCAGAGTATTTCCATCACCCCAAAAGGAAATCCCATATCTATAACTCCTCCTCCCCCTCTCCATGCCCTAGCAACCACTGATCTACTTTTTGTCTTTATGGTTTTGCTTGTTCTGGGCATTTCGTATAAACGGGACCATACAGTATATGGTGTTTTGTGACTGGCTTCTTTCACTTAGCATAATGTTCTCACGTTTCTCCCCAATTGTAGCATGTGTTGTAGGCAACTGGGACAGCACCAGGTGTAGACCCGTAGGGTCAGAGGGACCTGGGTTCAGCAACCTTGATACTTGGGTTCTGGCCAGGAAAGAATTCGGAGCCAAGACCCAAACTGTAAGAGGACATTTATTGGTAAATCACAGAGGTGGAAGAAGTCATTCCTAGAAGAAAAGGGCTAGGAAACCAGTAACAGAGGCAAAGGAAGGGCCCCAGGAGCTTGGGAGTGAGGAAGGTGATGGCAGTGTGCCTGGGGGAGCGGGGAGGAGGGACAGGCTCCCTGTGCTCCTGGGAGGGAGAGGCACTGGGCCCTCCATCCTAAGGGTTTTAAGGGTGGAGATTCAGGGGAGCTCCCGGGGAAGATCTCAATAGAATGTTCAGCAGCGTTCCAGGTGTCCTTTCAGGGTCGGGGTCTCCACTGATTGATTGGCCGGCACCAGGGCAGGGTCATTACCCAAGGCAGCTGGGCCTGACGTCAACTTGGCTGGTTTTGCTGCTCTTCTGGGCCTGGAGCTGAAATGTAACTTGAGGCCTAGATGTTCTCTCTAGGGAGGAAAGGTCAGGGGTCCAAACCACATGACCAGCATATTATCTCTAGGGAGGAAAGGTCACCCTGGGGGCGAGGCCCCACCCTACCATCGTCCTTTGCTGGGCACCTGGGGTGGGGTGATGGCTGTCCTCCCTGATGAACTTCTGTACCTGGCCCATCGTCCTTGCTCTGCTCATGTCTGTCTAACTGCCGACCACAGTATCAGAATTTTGGTCATTTTTTATTGCCAAATAAAATTCCATTGTATAAATATAGTATTATATTTTGTTTATCCAATCATCAATTCATGAATTCTTTTAATGTAGTTTTTTGATGAAGAGTAGTTCTAAATTTTAATGACCTTTAATTTATCAATCTTTTCTTTCATGGGCTGTGCTTTGCTGTGATCTATCTAAGAAATCTTTGTCCACCTCTGTGGCTTGCCATTGGTGTCCTGGAAATCGCCCCACAGGCTTATTGAGTCTCTCCTGACGCCCTGGAGCCACTCCCCGTTGCTGGATACTGGGGTGATTTTCAGTGTGTTGCTCTTGTGGGGGTTCATTCAGGACAAGCCACCCAGGATGTGCCTCAGGGGTATGCAGATTACTTTGAACTAAAAGCAATTTTAGCTTCAGGCTTAACAGAAACTTCTGCCCTCCCTTACCTGCCTAGAAGAGCTTGAATCAGGGGCCAAGAGATTATCAGAGAACCTCTTTTACCGTCTGTCGGACAGGACAAGCTTCTATTTACTAAGTACCTGCTCTTCCTAGCATCCTGCAATGGCCCTGGAGCCCCCAAGGCCCTCACCTCATCCCCAGCTGGTGATGTCTTCTACATCTCAGCGCCCCTTTCTGTCTCGGAACCTCTCCTATGGTATGCACTCTGACTAGCTCCTGTATGTGGTTCCCATACAGATGCATGGGTTAAAGTGAGTTATTATCTCTTGCAAATCTGATTTGATTACTAGACCAACCAGAAGAATTTGAGGGTAGAGAAAAGTTTGTTCCTCCCCCATAATATTAAAAGCAATGCAGCAATAAAAATTCTCCCAGATTAGCTTTGGGCATGTATGCAAGGATGTTCTAGAACTTGCTAGAAGTGGAATTGCTAACATTTTCATTTTAGATCATAACTACCAAATTGCCTTCCAAGAGATTAACCAAAGAACTTATAAGCATATATGCATAACCTGTGGACATAGTGTGGTGAAGGCCTGGGATGGGGGGTGGGGTCAGGATGGAGGAGGTCAATGGGGGGAAGAGGGGACATCTGTAATATTTTCAACAATAAAGATAAATTTGAAAAAAGGCTTCACCAAATGTATGTGCTCACCGAGTTGGAAGGGTCCCATTGTGCCCATCCATGCCTCACTTGCCTTTATCAGTCTTCATAAACGTTTGTCTTTCTGGGAACATACACGGACATTTTCTGGGACTTGCTTGCTTCCACAGTTCCCGACAGGCAGGGACTCCCTTTACAGTTGCTCCTCTGAGCAGGTAAGCTTCTCTCAACGTCGAGATCAGCCCCGTGTGGTGTCAGGAGGAACGGCTCCTTCTACCCTCTTCTGTTTAGTGCCCGAGTCTGTGAGTTAAACTAAGAAAAGGCAGATTAGTGGGAGAAAAGGCGCACGACTTTTACTGATACATGAACAGCGTTCACAGGAAAGACGTGACCACCCCGGAGAGGTTAGGCTCCGGGGCTCAGGTGCCCTTTTAACAAAGGAAAGGGGTGTTGGCTCAGGATGATCATGGGGTGGTGACGGGAATCTGGGAGGACTAAGGAGAGACAGATCCGTTCCTTCAGCAAGGTCTTCTGTGCCAACTCCTCCTGGGGCCGGCTGCCAGCCAGTGATGAGTGCCGCCTCCGGTCCTGGGGAGGCACCTGCCAGGGATTACGTGCCCGCTTAGAGGTAGAGGGGACCCCAGAACGCCTCTTCCTGCACCTGGCGATTCTCAGGGCCTTCAGCTCGAAACAATCCTCGGCCAGTGGCACGTGTTGTGGCATTCTCAGGACCCCTTTGGCAGGAAAATGAATGTGTATTGCTTTGCTGCTAACTTAGCAGGTGAGGGTAATTCAGGGTCAGAGTTGACATAAACCTTGGAATTTGAGATAAGTGTGTATGTTGCGGGGTCTGCTCAGCTTTTCTCTGCTGGGGCCTGGAGGTCTCAGGCTGCTGAGCTTGGCTGGAGTGACGTTCTGCAGGGCCCAGCCCGAGCAGGTCCGCTGGGAGAAGACAGGGTGCGTCAGGGCTGAGCCCATGCCACCAGCTGTCAGCTGTGGACACTGCCGGCTCACAAGGTAACCCTGGGTGGGGCTTTCATTTCATGAACTTAAAATAGACAACGGGTGCACTCCTACCTGGCTGTCTTTTTTTGGGGGGGCGGGGGGGTTAATCCTCACCTGAGGATATGTTTTCCATTGCTTTTTAGAGAGTGGAAGGGAGTGAGGGGAGAGAGAGAGAGAGAGAGAGAGAGAGAGAGAGAAATATCGATGTGAGACAGACACATTGATTGGTTGCCTTCTGCACATGCCACATGGGGCCAGGGATCAAGCCTGTAACCAAGGTACGTGCCCTTGACCAGAATCGAACCCATGACTCTTCAGTGTGTGTGGGCTGATGCTCTACCCACTGAACACACCAGCCAGGACCCCCCACTTCTGGTTTCTTTTTTAAAAATATATTTTTATTGATTTCAGAAAGGAGGAGGGAAAGAGAGAGAGAAACATCAACGATCAGAGAGAATCATTGACCGGCTGCCTCCTGCACATCCCCCACTGGGGATGGAGTGGGAATGGAGCCTGAAACCTGGGCATGTGCCTGACTGGTAATCGAACCGTGGAACTCCTGGTTCATAGGTCGATGCTCAACCACTGAGCCACGCCAGCTGGGCCATTGTGGTTTCTTAATATTGCTCCTGTCTTTCCACTTATTCTCCAATAATCCAGGTATACTGTATTAGGGTTAGGTCTTAATCTACTCTTATGCCATTCACTTTTGAAAAAGAGGCAGAGTTGGACATGAATAACATTTATTTATCTGATGATTGTGAGCTGAACATGAAGCCTGGAAGATCCCAGGTTCCATTGACCCGTTGCTTATGAATTAAACTACTTGCCAGTTAAAACATTATTAGTTACTTACTGGTTTCAGCTCTTCACATCATAGGCTGAATCCGAGTGTCTTTACTCTAAAGAGTTCAATCATGAAATCAACACACTTCACATACATGTGGCTTTAATTCACCAAGCACCTCCGTTGAAATAAAGGGTCAGCCTTGGCAGTAGAGATGGAGACAGGATGCTCACTTGTTATCTTGCTATTCACTCTTTTCTCCTCTTGTCCCCAAACATACATATTAACTAACACAATGAGCACACGCAGCTCAGTGAGGTGCTCACACCCATGAAGGTCATGGGCCCACCAAGGGACAGGCAGGCCGTGCCTCTGCAGCAGCCAGCCCAGGGCAACGCACACGTGCAGCAGGGCGACACCACGCCCAAAGTTTAACCTGCGATTTCTCACGCTGAGACGGAAGCAGATATATGGCAGCCATGCCCCAAATGAGCAGAACGGTAGGACTGGGTCTAACACTTTCAAAATTAAGTCCCCGCCCCCCTCCCCCCTCTCTCTCTCTCTCTCTCTCTCTCTCTCTCTCTCTCTCTCTCTCTCTCTCTCTCTCTCTCTCTCTCTCTCTCTCTCTCTCTCTCTCTCACACACACACACACACACACACACACATACACACACATCCCCTCAGCCTTTCTCCTTCACTCTGGGCCTCTTCTCTATCTCCTTTCTTCCTTCATCTTTCACTGCCCATTGCAGGCTTCATTCCTGCACTCACTACAGAAATCCCTAAAGCAGTTGATTGGGCAGCTTTGCTCTTCAAATGGCAGCTGCGGGCCAGGCCACTGTCCGCCTGGTCCTCCCGGGGGGCCAGGACTGGCATGGCCTCAGTGGCGCCTCCCTCCCTCCTCACCCTCCACCTGGCCTCGCCCTGGCACGCTGAGCGAGAGTGTGTGCCAATCTGCTCGCCTCCTCTGCCTGCTGAGAACTCCAGGACAGAAACACGTTTTGTGAGCTGCCCGTGAGTCTGTAGGCCCTGGCTTTCGAGATGTGTGCACAGATGCATGAATCTCCAGACACGGCAGCGGAGAAGCAGCAGCTCTGTGTGTCTCGGTTCAGGCTTCCAGAGCCAAATGTTGCAGCCATGTCTCCTGCTCTGGAGGCTGGCAGGGTGCCAGGTGTGCTCTCAGGAGGGCTCTGCATGGTTGTAGGCGGCCATGGTCCTGCTGTCCTCACGCGGCCGAGACCACCGGCTCTGCTCTCTCCCTGGTTTGTGAGGACACTCATCTCATCATCTCTCCAAAGTGCAACAACTCCCCAAGGGCTCCACCTCCTGACACCATCGCACTGGGGGTCAGGGCCTTAGCACGGGAATTTGGGGGAACATGGAATTCGGTTGTGACCCTGAGCCAGATTGTGGTCTGGGCATTAAAGCTGCAGTTGAGGTCAGTGCAGCAACGTGTGGCCCTGGGAAGGAGTGGAGCAGCAGGGTGCTGGGTCCCGGCCAGAGCCTCTGAGGGCGCATTTCCCAGGGCCTCCACATCAGGGTGCAGCGGCCCGGGAGGCTGGCTCTCCCCCAGTCTCGGGCCCTGGGGCCTTCGCCGACACTCAGCACACTGAGTGAGGACATGGCCGGCTGCCTTGGCCCCTGCCCCACCATCCATTTGCTGTCAGTTCCCATTGACTTTAGATTTCATTGTTGGCTTTCAGAGCGTGTGAGTCTCCGAGGCTCTCCTCACCATCGGTGCACTGGCTCCTAGTCCCCGCACGAGCTTCCCCATCTGCATCCCGGGCCAGGGACCAGCGCCTCTGGCTCCACATGGAGACATAGCTGCCTTGCTCTGGGTCCGTCTGGGCTGGGCTCACTTCCTCTGACGTGGGTGTGCTGAGACCTGCTCCAGGCCCCGGGGCGGGCCCTGCCTGTTCTCTGGGACCGAGGGACAAGAGCTGACGTGCGTGGCATGCACCCTTTTTGTCAGCTGCTATGCTAACCACGTGGCACGCACTCCCTTATTTAATCTTCCAAAAGTCCCTAGGGCATAGGCTTACCAGGTGCAAACAGGGAAACTGAGGCTCAGCAAGACAAGTAAATTAGTGACTATAGAGGTAGAGTAAGGACCTCTCCATGGTACTTGCTAAACTCTCACCAGCAAGGACATGGAGTGGCTGTGCATGAGCAACACCCTGCTCAGGCCACTCCCTCCCCAAGGTCAAGTCCAACAACATCCAAGTCGGTCCCGGCCATGACCGAGGAGGAGGCCATGGTCACGTGTGGATGTCTCAGCAGCATTGTCCTCTCAGTTCTGTGCTTACCGCTTCACCAGCCGGAACCAAGAATCTCCATCTCAAGACCAGCTCCAGCCAGGGCCCCGGCCTCGGTGGCCGCTCTGTGGCCTGGGGCACAGAGGTGGCCACATAGGAACTGTTCCTGTGCCCTGAGGCGGAGGGGAGGGTCAGCCATGGCGTGTGGAGGGTGGAGGTCTGCCCCTGGTCTGAACTGGTCCCTCCTGCCCTCTGAGCTTCGCAGGCCCCAGGATGAGCATGTCTGCCAGCTGCCGCCCTTCTTTGGCCACAGAGGAAAGATCCCCTCAAAGGTGAGCTTTCATACCTGAGGGCAGCTCTGCGCTTCCTGCGAGGAAGGCCCAGGACGGGGCCCCTCCAGGCCTTCCATGAGCTCTGCCCTCTGCTGCTCCCTCTCCTCCCCCCTCTGCCCCTCCTCCTTCCCCGTTGTCTAGACAACTATATTTTTCTGCAAGAAATGTCTCTGTCAGTGTGAGAGCCCAGGCCAGGTTTGGGAGCTAACACACCTGAGCCCAGGAGATCCGGTGATGGCGCTGGAGCAGGTGGCGGCCACCAGCAGCGAGAGCTTCAGAGCTGCCAGCGCTCCTGAGGGCCGGCGGGCGGGGGGGGGGGGGGGGGCACCGTGCGCCTGTGAGCACTAGCAGATGGCTAGGGAGGAACCCTTCCAAAGGCGGACATTTTCCCGGAGTCCCACAGGTAGCTGCTGTCCCGAGCAGGAGGCGTGTGTACCTGTCACCCTGGCCCTGGGTGTTGTAGTCGCTTTGGACTTTCATATTTGCACTGGCTCTCAGGGTGCCTCCTGGATCCCAGAGCCAAGGAGTATGGCTGCCCCCCAGGGGGCATGGTCGGTGGGCCCAGTGCTGTTCACATGTAGCCGGAGGTGTCTTCAGCACCTGCTCGCCACCACCTCTTGCTTTTGCTGATAAGTAATTTAACCTCCTAAACCCAGGCTCCTACTATGCCAAGGGCAGATGCTAAAAGCACTGCTTCCCAGGGATTGGTCGGACAGAAGGAGCCCTGCCGCAAGGCAGCGCCTAGGCCTGGCACCTGGCGAGGACACAGGACATGCTGGCTGTGTTTCCCGCCACCGCCATCATGGCCTATAACTCACAGATGGCATCCAGGAAAGCCTTCGGGTTGCCCAGTCATGTGTCTAGTCAGAAGTAAAGCCAAGATTTGAACCCAGGCAGTTGACTCTTAAACTCAGACTTTAACCACTGAGCTTTACTGCTCTAATCACACTGGAGCATAGTTGACAACGAAGCTCTGAACTCCTCGAGGATCAGGGCAGGTCATTCCCATTTCTGCATCCAAATGCCTATCACGGTCCTGGCACACAGTAGGAGCTCAATAAACGTTGATTCAGTGAATGACTGGGTCAGGAAGAACACATGTTCTGGAGGAATAAATTGGGTGGAGTCGCCAGGGAGGGATGAGGACTGAGGGACCATCGAGCTCATTAATTAGTAATAGTTAATGCCAACACATGACTCGGAAACCAGCCAGCAAATTCACACTGTCTGCATGAGAAGAACAAATGGCTTAGATGTGTATCGAGATTTTTCTTTCATTCTTTTAAAGAATAATTTTGTTTTGTGTTTCATTTAAAACACATTCTTTTAAAATTCAATTTATTTTGACCAAAAAAAAAAATTCACCCACTTCTCCCACCTCCCACCTCTGCAACCACCAATCTATGAGTTTGTTTTTTTATTTTACATGGTACTTTCCACACGTAAGAGAGATCAAATGGTATTTGTCTTTCTCTGTCTGACTTATTTCATTAACCATAATACCCTTGAGTCCCCTCATGTTATCAGAAAAAGCAAGATTTCATTCTTTTTATGGCTGAACATCCTATATAATAAAAGGCTAATATGTAAACTGTCCCCTCGGGAGTTCAACCGACCAGGAGTTCAACCGCTTGCTATGACATATGCTGACCACCAGGGAGCAGTGTGGAATGAAGGAAGGCCCCTGTTGGCAGCCAGCAGCTGGAGAAGGAAAGCCCTGATCAGCCCTGATTGCCGGCCAGGCCCGGAGACCCTACCTGTGCGTGAATTCCATGCACTGGGCCTCTAGTTATATACACTGAGTGGCCAGATTATTATGATCTCTGAATGCATAATAATCTGGCCACTCAGTGTATATATATTTGTGTATGTGTGTGTGTATGTGTGTATATATATATATACATATATATATGTATATATATATACACATATATATGTACATATATATATATATACATACATATATATATATACATATATATATATATGTGTGTGTGTGTGTGTGTGTATATATATATATATATATATATATATATATATATATATATATATGAGGCCTGGTGCATGAATTCGTGCATGGGTGCGGTCCAGCCAGCCTGGCCAGGGGTAGGGGGCATGGGCAGTTGGCTGGTCTGCCTGCTATTCGAACTCCTGGTCAAGAGGACAATTTGCATATCAGCCTTTTATTATATAGGATATACACTGAATGGCCAGATTATTATGTGTTCAGAGATCATAATAATCTGGCCACTCAGTGTATATGTGTGTGTGTGTGTGTGTGTGTGTGTGTGTGTGTGTGTGTGTGTGTGTGTGTGTGTTATGATCTTCTTTACCCATTCATTCATGGATGGCACTTGGGTTGCTTTCATATTCATAGCTTGGCTATTATAAATAACAAGAGGACTGGTGCATGAAATTCGTGCACGGGTAGGGTCTGTAGGCCTGGCCAGTGATCTGGACCAATCTGTGGGGTGACTGGCAGGGCGACTGGGGAGCCCCCACTGGCACCTATCTTGGCTGGCCTGGCCCTGCCCACTCACCAGCCAGCCCTGCCCCCCAACCCTGCTGCCGCCACGCGTGTAGCCTCCTTTTGCGGGGCAACCGGCGAGGCAATCAGGGGGGCCCTGCTAGCACCCTCCTTGACTGGCCTGGGGCCTGTGGGCTGGGAGCAGCTCCTGCATTGAGCGTCTGCCCCCTGGTGGTCAGTGCATGTCATAGCAACCCATCAATCGATTTGCATATTAGGCTTTTATTATATAGGATTAGAGTCCTGGTGCATGAAATTTGTGCACGGGTGGGGGGGTGTGTCCCTCAGCCCAGCCTGCACCCTCTTCAATCTGGGACCTTCCACAATCCAGGACTGCTGGCTCCCAACCGCTAGCCTGCCTGCCTGCCTGATTGCCCCTAACCGCTTCTGCCTGCCAGCCTGATCACCCCCTAACCACTCCCCTGCCAGCCTCGTCACCCCTAAATGCCTTCCCCTGCAGGCCTGGTCACCACCAACTGCCCTCCCCTGTTGGCCTGGTGGTCCCCCCCAACTGCCCTCTTCTGCAGGCCTGGTTCCCCCCAACAGCCCTCTCCTGCAGACCTGGTTCCCCCCAACTGCCCTCTCCTACAGGCCTGGTCCCCCGCAACTGCCCTCCCCTGCAGCCCTGGTTCCCCCCAGCTGCCCTCTTCTGCAGCCCTGGTTCCCCTCAACTGCCCTCCCCTGCAGGCCTCTTTCCTCCCAACTGCCCTCTCCTGCAGGCCTGGTTCCCCCAAACTGCCCTCCCCTGCTGGCCATCTTGTGGCGGCCATCTTGTGTCCACATGGGGGCAGCCATCTTGTGTGTTGGAGTGACAGTCAATTTTCATATTACTCTTTTATTAGATAGGATGCTGAACATAAGGATACATATGTCTTCTCAAATTAGGGTTTTGTTTTCTCTAGATAAATACCCAGAAGTGGAATTGCTGGGTTGTTTTTAAAACACATTCCTGTTTTATTTATGTTAACATTTATTATTAACAAATTATTATTTTAGGAAATCTGGAAAACGTAGTCAGGTAAGTAATTTCTTTTTATGACTCCCAGTCCCCAAACAACAGAACACCTGGTGGGCTCTCACACATTTGGCTGTTTTATTCTGGAGCTCATTGCGTGGCCAGTACTCTTAGTTCCTACAAATCTAGTGAAGCCTCCAGGTTTCTCTTGGAAGAAGAATTCTAGGCTTCGGAAGGAGATACGAGGAGTCATGGGAAGACCCAGCTATGAAGTGAGGTGACCTGAGTCTATTCTGCCACGTTGGACCTTTGCTGAGGCACTCACCTTGCAGATTTCAGTCTATCTTCACGTCCCTCCCTTCAGGTCCAGCTTTTCTTCTCAATGCCTCCCCCACAGAATTCAGGGTCCTAAACCAGACCCGGAACAGCCTCAGAGACTGTTTAGCCAGCTTTTCCAGTCGCAAAGGTCAAATCCCTGTAATAAATCCCTGATTAAATATCTCTTCTAGAGGTTCTGCTTTTCTGAGCAAACCCAGCAGGAAGGGGCCACCATATGTGTAGAATCCTCATCCCAGACACTTAGCACTAGCGTCTTCTGTGGCTCATGACCCTCCTATGTCCTCTGAGTATTGTCTGGCCCTCCTCTCTGCAAGAAGGTAGACTCCCAATGCACAGTATCAGTTCCTAACAAAATACCACAACCTGGGTGGTTTAAAACAACCAAAAGCTATGCTTTCACAGCCCTGGATGGTAGCTTTTCGAAAGCAAGTGTAGGCTGGACCCCGCGCCCTCTGCAGCCACCAGGGGAGGGGCCTTTCTCGCCTTCCAGTCACTGGCAACCTCAGACATCCCTGCAGTGCGGGGGCAGGACTCCTACGCCGACTCTGTCTTCGCTCACACCCTCCCTGCTCTGTGCTCACATGCCCGTTTCCCTGTGTTTCTCTCCTCTTCAGATTAGACACCAGTCATGTTGGATTAAGATCCTACTTTACTTGAGTAAGACCTCATCTCAACCAGTTACATCTAAGTACAATGACCCCATCCTATATAATAAAAGGCTAATATGCAAATAGACCGAATGGTGGAACAACCGAACTGAACAACCAGTCACTATGACATGTGCTGACCACCAGGGGGCGCATGGGGAACATGGCAGGCATCAGCTGAGGCGGGATGGTGGAACAGGTGAGCGGGGGCACTAGACCAAGGCGGGGCGCTGTCACTGTCATCAGGGTGAACCTCTAGTGGTTACTGAAAACTCTTTGCTTCACACACTATGGTCCTCCCCGGTGCTCACACCCACTGCCGGCACCAAGCTGCCATTTGCACTCTCTGCCAGCATCTGGCACTGGCCCCGATCTTTCAGCACCATCAGTGGGTGTGAGCAGCGGCTGCTGGCTCTGATCACCCCTGAGGGCTTCTCCACCTCCCCCTGTTCCTGAGGGGTGATCAGGGCAGCAGCCACTGCTCACACCCACTGACAGTGCTGGCCCCACTTGCACCGCTGCTGGTGCTGGCCCCTGCCCCAATCGCTCCGTGCCATCAGCGCGTGGGAGCAGCATTGAGGGGAGCAGACAGGGGACTGGGAGCCGCCGCAGAAGGGGCTGGGCAGGGGCATGGAGGATGGGCCGAGACCTGCCCCTGTGCCCACCTCAGCCTTGCAGCCCACAGTTCCTTTCAAGTTGCATGAATTCGTGCACTGGGCCCCTAGTATTCAAATAAAATCACATTCTGAGGTACTAGCGGTTCAGACTTTAGCATGTCTTTTGTGGGAGTCATAATTCACCCTATAATAGTGGTTGTGATGGTTAATTTCATGTCAACTTGGCTGGGCCACTGCCCAGATATTTGGTCAAACTATTCAGTATGTTTCTGTGACGAAGTTTGGGATGAGATTAACATTTAAATGGGTTGACACTGAGAAAGCAGTTTGCCCTCCATGGTGTGGGAGGGCCTTGTCCAATCAGGTGAAGGCCTCAGTACAACGAAGACTGAGCTCCCTGAGCCAAAAGGAATTATGACAGCAGAAAGCCTTTGAACTCGGGCCACAGTTCTTCCCTGGTCTCTAGCCTGCTGGCTTAACCTGCAGGCTTTGGACTTGAAACTCCACAATTACATGAACCAATTCCTTAAAATAAACATCTCCCCCCCCCCCCATATATATATTCAATCCTACTTACTGGCTGTGTGATTAGGCACATTAGCTTCTCAGAGCTTCAGTTTCCCCAGTTTGGGGCTGGGAATGATGGCAGCATGTGCTTCACAGATGCCATGAGGATTAGACTCTGTGATGCCATGAGGATTAGACCCTATTAGCGGTTCTCAACCTGTGGGTCGAAACTCTGCTGTAGAGCCTAAGACCATCGGAAAACACAGATATTTACATTACAATTCATTAACAGTAGCAAAATTACAGTTATGAAGTAGCAACGAAAATAATTTTATGGTTGGGGGTCACCACAACATGAGGAACTGTATTACAGGGTCGCGGCATTGGGAAGGTTGAGAACCACTGGATTAGAGGGTGTTGTTGAGAAAGCCTGAGAGTCATGCCGGGCCCTTCATACACACTGTATAAAGCACTGTGTCTGTTTGGGCTCTGCATCCGGCATGTAAAATAGGGATTGAATGTTAACAGGATGTAAAGGCATATTTGATGACTGGCAACTTCTCTTCATTAAGTTCGGGTTGAGGATGTTCAGCCCAAGCCTTAGGCATCTCTAACTCCTTGGTCCTGCTCCACAAACAGGCCCCAGCTGAAGAGGCTGATCCTAGAGTGGCATCTAAGTCCAGGCGCTTGGCATCTGATTGTAGAGCTACCTGGACAACCTCGGGGCTCCTAAACGCCCCACCTGGACATGCCGTGCTCTCCCCCTCTTCTCTCCTCAGCAGTCAGCAGGGCATCCCAAGGAGCCTCACACAGTGACAGGCGGGTTTAGATTTATCTGGAATCTGCGGTCAAGAGACCCTCTCCGCAGCACAATGAGCTGTGGTCTCTCAGCGATGGCAGAAAGCACCCACTGCCAGGAGCAATGCGGTCCTGACCCCACTGCACTGATATCCACCCATGAGAACCAGACCACCAGCTGGTACGACACCTTCCGAATGTCAGCCTGAGGCTGTCTCCACAGAACCACACCTGCCCCGTGCTCTGAGCTGAGGAGAACTTAAGGACACACAACGGGATTAGAGAGCACTCACCAATAAGGTCGCCCGGTCACCTACGTTTTCTCCACACGTGGCTTGCTTTAGAGGCCACGTGCGAGCTTCTAATTGAAGGAATATTAGAAGAAGACATTCACACAATTTAGAGGCAGGATTAATTTTCTTGATTGAAAACTGCCAGGGAAGAGAATGGATTGCAAATACATGAAACATGACAAAATGAGACGTAATGAATTCTAAGTTTATTCACTGAAGTATTTAACTATCCAGGCCATCAAGTGGGATAATAAATTTGAGTGTGTCATGCGACGGGCCTGCTTTCATTCACATTTGTGAAATGAGCATTGTCATCAGTACAGTTGCCTCTTGTCACGAAAGAGTCAAGTTAAAACCCGAGTCAGGCACCTGGGAGCGAAGAGATGGCCATTCCCTGGGTGCCTACAGAGAGTTTAAGGAAGACCACTGCTGCCAGGACGGGGCAGGGCTGAAGGAAACCCGAAAAGGGCGAAGGGCAAAGGGCAAAGGGCGGAGAGCCATGCAGCCCGGGCCGTTCCCACCCCTGCGGCACCAGGAAACCACAGAGCTCTGCTGGCTCTCCCAGCAGCCCAGGGACGGGGGTCGGGGGGGTTGGCGGGGGCGGCCAGTAAACTCAGGAGCAAACAATATACTAGTGTGTTCAGGTGTCGATACGTGCCATGATGAGAGCAAGTGGGAAGGGACACAAACAAGTGGGGAGCGGTGGCCGGGGGAGGGAGAGACTTCTGATCCAGGTGGCCTGGAGGGCTTTCTCGGGGGCGATGACCTTTCACCTGAGACCCGAGGAGGAGAAGGCGGCAGCCAGGAGGAGACACTCCCCATCCCGCTCAGAGAAGCTGGGGGACCGAGGCCTGCTTTGGAGGCAGAGAGAAGCCTCGAAGCTGGAAGGCGGTGAGTGGGGGAAGAGGGGGTGACGCTGAGGCCTTGTGGACCCTGTGAGGCGTTGGGGCTCTTGTCTCCTGACGTAAATGAATGTGGACCAGGGACGCTGACAGAAGCAAAGGCGGCTCTTCCAGGCTCTGAGGGGGCGAGGGCCGGGGCCCAGGCTCTGCGCTGTGTGTGGCTCAGCGGCTTTATGGCCAAGGACTCGGAAGTGGCTGGGGTTAACCCCTCAGGGAGCAGTTAGCAGGCTTCTCCTTTCTACGCAGCAGATGTCCATGTCTCTGCCAGAGAAGCAAAGCATTCTGGGATTGGGCAACACATATTATGGGATGCAGGAAGGCACTTTCCCAACCAGCCATTGAGTTTGTCTCTGTGGCTTTGGCTTTAGATCTGAAAAACAAGCTAGAAAGCAGCCAGGTTAGTTCCTGGGCCACTGCTTACCGCGGCCTGTGATGGCTGCCACCGTTCTGGCAGGGCCGACTCAATGCAGCCGCTTTGGGGAACCTTTCTGTTGCCTGTTTCGTTCCGCTCTGACTTAGCCACATGTTAGCTCCATCTGGAGGACTCCATCTTCCCCCCATCATCATAGTGGGTGGCCTCGAGGAGGGGAGAGACTGTGTGGCTCCCAGTCTCCCCATGAATTCCCATCCATCATGCAGGTCTCAGCTCACCCTGGCTCCCCCCACTCATGCCCTTTCCTTCCCGCAGCCTGCCCTGCATACTTCCGGTTCCTGAGCAGATGCAGAGAGCAGCCTCCTGTCCACCTTCAGCCAGCTCTCACCATCGCAAAAGGCCACATCCCTGTAGTGAATCCCTAAAGACACATCTCCAGGCCCTGCTTTTCTGACAAGCCTGACCAACACCGCAGGGAAGGGCCCACCTGCGAAAACCCTCACCCCAAAAACTTAGCACCAAGAGTCGCTTCTATCTCTGACCATGAAAAGGTCCCAGGAAGGACTCAGCTAGAGGCTGCTTCACCTTGTGCCTCCTCACCCAGCACTGTGGCCAGGACAGGGCGGGCTGGAAGGCCTGAGGCTCATCCCTGTGGCTGCAGAGAAGAAAGGTGGCGGCCCAGCCAGCCTGTCCCCAGGAGGAGGACAGGGCCCAGAGGACGAAGCTGCCAGGCAAGCAGAGCTGGTGTCCACACCGCCCCGCTTTCCTGTTGGGGGTGGGGCTGTATTTACTCGAAGAAGATGAAATGGGCTGTAATCAGTTGGGAAGAAACGGTCACTGTACCCAAGCACCAAGCTTAGCACTCCTCTATATGGTCGCCCTTCAGCCCCACAATAACTCCGTGAGGAGCCAAAGCTCAGAGAGGTGTGAGGCCTTGCCCAGTCCCTAGGTTGGGGAGGAGGGGAGCTCAAACTCAGGTCTGTCTGTCTGAGCGGCCAGCTCTTACCATTCTGCTCATTCCCAGAAGCTGTAAGAGTCTAAGATAAAGTCTCTCTCTCACTCTGTTCGCCTAACCTTGGTAATTTTGTACAAGTTGATCAGCAAGCTGACAATATCGCTTCTTTCTCCCTCCCTGCAGCAGGTGAAGCTGCCCGTGAGAAGCCGCGGACAGCCACTGTGTAATTCTCCTGAGCACTTGGCAAGACAACTCGTACACGGGAAACAGGCGGGTGAGCAGAGGCAAGAGCCTTCATTTTAACGGCCCGGGAAGGTTAGGACGTGTTTACAGCTGGCCCTGGTGTTCTCTGAGAGCAGTGGTAAAATCACTGTGTTCCTAAGTGGCTACAACACACAACCTTTTGTTGCGATAGAGAAAGCTTTCATGCTCTTAGTTCATCAGCAGATTTTGAAATGAAGTGGAGGAAACAAGTTTAAGTTCTAACACTGGGTATTCCCTAGAGTAAAACTGAGTCTAGAGGGAAAGTGGATGATGTGTATTTTAAGGAGCAGAGACAATTGCTTCTATTAACACTGAAAGTGCCAGAGGACCAGTCTTCTCCCGAAACCTTATGGCCTGTCCCTTTGCATAGCCAGGGGCAGAGGTGCTTACAAGCTGAAGTCCCTTCCTGCCCAGGCAGGGTATTGGTGGAGCATCTGAAAGGTGTGGGGTTATTTAATGCACCAAATGGTTTTCCAACTATGATCTGTCTCAGCTGGGATTTGCAAGTCTTTAAACTTGAGGAAGTCGAACTGGAAAAGGCCAGGCAGAAGATTCTAGAAGGTTTGTTCGTTTAGCAGGAGCAGCCAGGCGGGCCCAGGCTGAAGCAGAGCTGCCTGGCTGCGATGCTCTCCGGTGTCTTTCTGGCCTGAAACAAGTCCTGCCTGCCTGCGGTGTTTCTCTGCCTTGGCCCGTACACGTCTCTGGAAAGAAACTCTGGTCTGTTTCAAGGACGTGGTCGCTGGCTTGCACTCTCACCAGGGTGTGGAGCCCTCAAATCCTTGTGTGTCATGCAGAGCATGCAGCTCTTTGGGTTTAGGCTAATTGGTCTATAGTGCACTTGGCAGCAGAGCGGGAGAGCGTGGGGAACCCCATGTTGCAGGTGAGGGCAGAGCAGAGCTCCCATCCACCCACCCAGGTCTCGCTTTGCTGTGTGACGTCAGTTTGGTCGCCCGGAGCAGACTTGGACCAGGATCCGAGTGCAAGTTTACCTGGGAGATGACCCCGGAAGCACTAACTGAGCAAGTGTAAGGCAGGGACTGAAAAGAAGCCCGACCGTAGGTGCTAGCCCACACCTCCAGGCCGAGAGCTGAGCCCCGGGGACATGCGCCGCCGCGGTGGAGAGCGCCCTTGGAGCAATATCCCCATCGCCCTTTGGTGGAGGGCTGCTCCCATTACATTTTGGCCCCTCTGGTCTGCCATGATCCAGGCAGGAGACCTCTGCCTTCCAGAGAAAACTCAAGCAAGAAAATGCCACTGGTAGTGGGGTGGCCGTAGGCTCCCTGCGTGGGTCCGGGTGGGGGGCACCGGCTGGCAATGGCATGGTTCCTGCTGGCTGGACAGTGGGAGGTGGAAGGAAAGACTCCATCTGCACTCCCCTCCCTTATATGGGTACCTCACAAGCCCCTCATTCCTCTCTTGGCTGTGGACAGAGGCCAGCTCTGCCCAGACCCTATAGAGACTCTGACAAGTTCCTTCTCTAGGCCTTGCTGAGGGCAGACAATTATTCACCAACAGCTTAGTTCTGCCGATAACTGTCTCCTTGGCAACAGAAGGCCCAATGCAACAGAAATGAAATACATTTTTTAAAAATATATATGGTATGAACAATACATAAAGACTCAGCTCTAACTTTTTCATAAAAAATGCCTCTAAGTGATATATGGCTTTTGAACACATAAGGGATTTTCCAGCACTGTCTCACGAAGTCCTCACCAAATCAATCTCAGAGCTCCAGATCCCTCTCAGTGGACGTGCTTCTAGGAGACAGACACGGATGCCTCCTTCCAGCTGAGGTGCTGGCTTCTTTTACAGCCGATGACACACTGACATGATGCTCCCGAAGAGCCTGCACTGCCAACAAGCTGACTGTCTTCCGCAGCAACACGCTTGCTGTGTGACCTTGGCCATGTCACTTACCTTCTCTGGGCCTCAGCAGCCCCATCTACGAGATCCGTGACCTGGATGGGATGCTGTCACAGGTGTCTTTCTGACCTAAAGCAAGTTCTGCTTGACTGTGTTGATTTTCTGTCTTGGCTCAGACCCTTCTCTGGAAATATGAACTCTGAGTTCTATGAGTGTAGCTGGTTTACACTCACCAAGGTTTCGGAGCCCCTCAAGTCCTTTCGCGTTTGCTGGAGGGACATTGTCATTTTTCCTCCCTCCCCTTAGTCATCAGGGTGGCAGCTAAGCAATCACACCTGCTTGGGCTGCAGTGTGGCTGAGGAGCCAGGCTCCACACCCAGCACATCGGCACTGCTGGCCGTGCAGTCTGGGCAAGTCAGTTAACCTCACCAACCTTGGTTTCCTCGTCTAAAAGATGAGCAAAGGGTGTGCCAGCCCCTTAGAGTTGTTGGGACAGTTAAAGGGGATCATGTGTACACAGCTGCTCAGAAAATACCACTTCCAAAGGAAGGAAAGAATTGTCGTCTCGGGACCCTCTCTGCTTTGCTTCTCTCCTCTCCGCTGCCTCCCACTCACCTCTCAGGACTTGGTCTCCTAGGAGTCTGGGGGTTTTATCTCCTCTAGTGATCCTTAAATCTCTAAGTTCCGTTTTGCTGATGATATCATTACGATATATTTGGTTTCCAAGGACCAAAGGAAGACATGGTCACTGCAGGAGGCCGAGGGGCCCCAATCCTGCCAAGGCAGCATGGTGACAGGCATGCTGTTGTTTACATGGTTTTCAGGGGAGGGAGCCCACACACCACATAGGTTTTGTGTCCTGGCTCCCACTTTTCATATCATTATGTAACCACCTTACTGACATTAAAAGTTCTCCATCATGTTTTAATGTACTTAATCATCTCCCATTGTTGGATAATTAAAATACAGTATTTCTATATTTTCTCTGTTGAAAATAATGCATAGGACTGAGTCATAAGCCTCCGGCTGCCCCGCTTTGAAGCCCGTGTGGCCGTCATGCCTGGGCCCAGTGTAGGCCACGTTCAGCACCGCTGCCCTCCACTGCCCCGCCCATGCCCACCGGGCAACCTGTTCTGGGCAGCTCCCCTGCTCTGGGTGGCTCCCACAGCCCAGGAGTGATTCCCACGGCCCAGGAGTGATTCCCACGGCCCAGGAGTGGCTCCCACAGCCCAGGAGTGATTCCCACGGCCCAGGAGTGATTCCCACGGCCCAGGAGTGGCTCCCACAGCCCGGGAGTGGTTCCCACGGCCCAGGAGTGGTTCCCACGGCCCAGGAGTGGTTCCCACGTTCTGGGCGGCTCCCACGGCCCAGGGTGGAAGTCAGAGCCTTCCCATCTTTCCCGCCCTGCAGGGGTTAGCAATGCCCTTCTTCTGGAAGACAATGCCTGGTGGGTCAGAAGTCAGGCCTTGCCATCCTACTACCCCATCCAACCAGCAATGGGATTGATCTAAAGAGAAGCGACAGACACTGGGAAGGACCAATCAGAATCTTTCCCTGAGACACTGCCAAAGCTGTGAGAAAGGGTGACATGCGTGTCCGCGGGGAGCAGTGGACTGTCCTCCCGTAGTGTTGGCGGTGTGGGCACGTGAGGGGCCGGGACCCAAGCGCATAAAGACAGAGGCCTCCAGCGAGGGCACAGAGGGCTGGACGGGGCACCAGCTCAATCCTGAGCCACCTGCTGCATGCCGGACACTGGGAAGGACCCTGATCCTTCCCGCTGCCTGAGCCAAGGCCTTCCCCAGTCACCTACAGTGGATTGGGTTAGGTTTCGGCTCCTTCCTCAGAAAATCCTGGCTAGTCCCCCCTCAAAGGGGCCTTCCTAAGGCTGTGACATCTTCCAGGAGAGTTTAACTCAGGCCCCCATGGAACTTGCATCTGCTGCCAATTCCTCTTTCTGGTTTCCCCAGAACAGAAAGGGGATCTGTGGGAAGGAAACCCAGGAACCCTGAGAGGCTGGCTCACCCCCAGGAGCCCTGGGATCTGCACTGAGCCCACCTCGAGGCTAGCTCAGCCACAGGGCCTTCCAGGAGGAAAGGCGAGTCAGGCAATTAGAGATGGGAGCTTTCCTTTTTCAGGTACCCTGCTTTTAAAGTGTGCATTTCTCTTCCCTTTGCTTTTAGCTGTTAACATCTTTTGTCATTGGGTAAGAAGGAAATAAAGGGCTGTTTTTAGAGACAGACACATAGGAAAATTCTCTGAAACTGTTTTGTAACTCTCTCCATTCAGAACGAAGCTCCTCTGGGTGTGAGAAAGGGCTGTGCAAGGAAATGTTTCACACAAGTGAAAACTTTTGGGAAATCACCTTTGCTTTTGTTTTACCGAGTGGGTTCTTAAAGCTGACGCTGGTTTAATCAGGAATCCCCTCAGTGGGACCTGTCTTGTGTCCAGAAGAGCAGGGACCTCCTCAGACCTGTTCCACATCAGAATCCTGCAGCCTTCCCGCTGCAGCCCCGTGGCTCTCTCTGGCTCTCACAGGCCTTCACAGTCTGCAGTGAGAAACCCCACAGCCATGCAGTATGCATTGAGGGCCTCCAGAGGGCTCATTCTTCTAATAAGATCTCAGGTGACCTCTTAGTTTCTTTCAATGCAAATATTATCTATACTAATAAAAGAGTAATATGCTAATTAGATCGGACATCTTCCAGACGTCCTTCTGGACAAAGCCACGGTGGGGGGGGGGGGGGGGGGCGGGGAGGCAGAGGTGGTTAAGGGTGATCAGGCTGGCAGGGGAGGGCAGGTAGGGGGCGATCAGGCCGGCAAGGGAGCAGGTAGGGGGCTATCAGGCCAGCAGGGGAGCAGTTAGGGACATCAGGCCAGCAGGCAGAGGCGATTAGGGGCAATCAGGCAGGCAGGCGAGCGGTTAGGAGCCAGCAGTCCCAGATTGAGAGGGGGATGTCCAACTGCCAGTTTAGGCCTGATCCCACATAAACCAGCAGTCCGACATCCCCCTCAGGGTCCTGGATTGGAGAGGGTGCAGGCCGGGCTGAGGGACCCCTCCTCCCCATGCACAATTTTCATGCACTGGGCCTCTAGTAGGAGAATAAAAGCCTATTTTGATTAGTCATAACATCCTACAGTTAAACGCAAACCATGGCTGAGTCCTGTTCAATGGTTTTTATACCTTACCAGAGACCTGGTGCATGAAATTCATGCACGGGTGTGGCCCCTAGGCCTGGTCCGTGATCAAAGCATGAGCGTCTGGCGTGGAAGGGCAGGTCCCAGCTGACCTCTGGGCCCTGGGCAGCACCTGGGCCCCTGGGCCCCTGGGCCCCCATGTGCTCCCTCCACCTGAGTCATCAGGCCCCTACCTGGCTCCCTCAGTGCCTGGGAGCTGGGTGGTGGCCCTGCCCTCTGCTGCCGCCACTGGTCGCCATCTGTGGGGCAATCAGCAGGGTGATTGGGCCCTGCTTGCACCTGACTTGGCCTGGCGCCGCTCACTCACCTGCTCCACTATCCCACCGTGATCCTGCTCTCGTCAGGGCCCATTGGGGTTGGCAGCATCTCCACTGCCACCCACTGCCAGCACCGTGTCGCTGACACCTGCCATATTCTGAGCCACCCCCTGGCGGTCAACGCACGTCATAGCGAGTGGTCGAACTTCCAGTCAATTTGCATATTAGGCTTTTATTATACAGGATGTCACCTAGTGCTGACCTTGATGGGCTGCTATGTATTGTCCCCAGTTGGCAGAGGACGTGAACCCTCATTGAGGCAGGACGATGCCTCGAGTCTCAGTGCTTAGAAAGGGACCCAGCTGTGATCTCAGCACAGGGACACTTTTTCCTTCTAGACTGGCAGCTGCTCCAGGTAGAAAGAAGCCCAGAACCGGTAAGTTTTGCTGTGTAGGAGTTAGAGGAGGGGGCTTCTGAGGAAAGCGTGCTGCCTGGGGTGCGTAGGCCTGAGGGGGTGTCAAAGGTAGGCACCTGGTGTGTCTGAGTCACCCCGAGTGAGGGGCAGAGGGAAACACAGCCAGGCCTGACCTGTGCTCCTGGGCTCAGGGCCACAGGCACCACTGTGCACTGGCCACGGCCACAAGCCTGGCTGGTATATCCAGAGACATCAGCACTGGCACGAGTGATGCCAGCCATTACCTGCTGCTCTTGGCAACAGGATAGCAGAGTTCTGCCTTTTTGTTTCCCTCCCTCTACTGGCACTCACGCTACTCTCCCCTTTTCTTTCCTCTTCATCAGAGAGAGGACTTGCTCATGAAGCTCTCTGCCTGAGGGACCCTGAGAGAAGGCACATGGCTCTCGAGGCTGCCAGGTTATTGGCATTGACCCAGGAACGCCATGGTTTGGGTTGAGTAGATGGAAAGAAATGCCCATTCTAACTTAGCATGGCCATGCTGCACTCTGTTGGGTGCTCCAAAGCAGCAGTCGCCAACCGGTGGTCCGCGGACCACTGGTGGTCAGTGAGGTCTGAAAAGTTGGCGACTGCTGCTCCAAAGGGTCTCCACCAGTCACGGAGGGTTGTGGTTCGAGGATCCTTCCCATTGCTACATCTGCCATTTCTGTTTCTTGCTGCCTGTTGAGCTGTCAAACTGGCAGGTATGATGAATGAGTAAGGACAGCCTCCTAACTGTGAGAAGGAGATGCCCTTCCCATGGCAGCACAAAGGAATCATTTGTGGGGAAAGAATCATTTGGGGAATTTCTAGATAAATGAACACAAAGCATCTGGGCCATTCCCCCAGTGATTCTTAAATCCTCACTTTGGTGTGGAGTCCAAGCAGCCTTAGCTCCATGACAGTCTGCAGTCATTGGGGCAGGGCCTGGCATAAGACCTAAAATGCTGGCCTCAGAGAGGCCTCAGGCTCCCAACTTCAGGTGCCACACTGCTGCTCACTGCCATGCAACCTGCCACCTTCCTCGGTGCCACTCGGAGAGAGATGGCTGAGTATGGGGGATGGGTGTGCACTAAAGCTTGCCACCACAGGTGCCCCATAAATCATTTTTATTGCCTATTTTTCTATATAACACCAGTAGAGTACAGGTTCATAATGTAAGAATTACTGAATCATTTCCAGTAAGAAATAAGTCAACTTGTCAAATGTTGTTGAGCAGAATGTGCTCAGTAGGAGTCTCCCTTCAATGCCTACATCTCACCTAATGCTATTTATCAATCAAGGATTCCAAGTGGAAAGAGGTTGGGAGATACACAGACCTTGAATCTCCAAAACACGAATTTTCTGACCATGCCTATAACCATTCCAATACGCAGGAATAGATGCTCAGATGTGGCCAATGTTTGCAGCAATGGCCTGCAATGTTATCATGCATTCTGTATTCACCCGCCTGTAGACCATCCCCCAGTGACTCTGAGCTTGGCCATGTGACTTGGTTCAGCCATGGGGACAATAACTAACCTGACACAAGCAGAACTTGGACATTGGGCCTTGCCTACTCTGGAGTCATGAAACCACCATGTTAAAAAGCCCAAGACTATCTATTGGAGGCCAAAAGGATGGCCTCTCCTCCCTCAGCTGGAGTCCCTTGGCCAATCAGTCTTCCAATCACCAGTCCTGTAAGGCTATCATGGATCATCCAACCCAAGTCCAGCCACCTGATGACCTTTGGATTCAGCCAAGCCAGCCTGAACAGAAGAGCCACCGACCTGACCAAAACTATAAGAAATAACAAATGTTGACCATTTTAAGCTACTAGATTTGGAGATAGTTTATTATGCACAAAAAGTTAACACTAGGCAAAGTCGTGAGTTGAACTGGTTAGTTCATTGACCTTTGTCCTATTTTGGAGTCCTGGGGAACTAGTTCTGGCCAATGGGATGTGAATAAGAATGCCATGTGCCAATTCTAAATTGCGTCCCTAAAATAAATGTGTAGCCACCCCCACAGCCCTTTCCACTTTCTATTGTCTGTGAAATGGTAAGAGCTGGGTAACGGAACTACAGATGGAAGCCATGTATAGAAGATAGAGAGCCCTGCCAGCCTGCACTGCCTCCCTAAGGACTGGTTAGTGAAAGAAAAGTCCACCCGTGCCCCATTTAAGCCAATTTATCTTGGGGTCTCTTTGCTATAGCACCGTGGCTCTTCCTGACTAATACATCCTCTTACTGGCTATGTAACTTTAAGGCAATTGTTAACACTTGTCTGCTTTATGTACCTCAAGGAACAGAGCTAAGTATATCTTCTTTACAGTGTTGTTGCAAAGATGAAATAATCACACACTTATAAAGTGCTTAATATAGCCTCACACACTGGACTCTCTCAATGAATGGCAGCTCCCGCGACTTGTCCAGAACTGGTTTTGTTCTTCAAATACTTGTAGATACCTGGCTAAGCCAGCTTTTCTGTATTACCTCTGGACAGTGACCAGAAGATTGATAAAGTGGATGATGAGATTTTCTTTTACTAATTTCCTTCTGGATATTCCCTATTGGATATCCTTTGCCAGGCATTGACCATGCCTGGTTCTAGCCCTAGTAAATATATAGATACTAGAGGCCCGATGCATGAAATTCGTGCACAGGTAGGGTCCCTAGGCCTGGCCAGGGATCAGGGCCGATCTGTGGGGCCAACAGCGGGGCAATCAGGGGGCCCCCACTGTTACCTGCCTTGACTGGCCTGGGGCTTGTGGGCTAGGGGCAGCTCCTGCCTTGAGCATCTTCACCCTGGTGGTCAGTGCGCATCATAGCAACTGGTCGTTCCACCATTCGGTCGATTTGCATATTAGGCTTTTATTGTATAGGATGTTTAGCCAATGTTGTGTAACCAATCACCTAAAACGTAGTGGCTTTAAACACCAGTTATTTTATTATTATCTTGTTTCTGGGGGTCATCTGGGCTTTGGTCAGGGTCTCTACATTGCCATCAGATGGTAGCTGGACCTGGCATCATTCCTAAGACCTCGTCACTCACATGTCTTGTGGTAGACACTGGCCAGCTGCTGAGGGCTGAGCGGGACTGTGGACCAGATCACCTACATGTGTCCTGTTCATGGACTTCTTCATGGTGTGGAGGCTGGGTTCTAAAACAAGTGTACCAAGGGAGCCAGGCAGAATCGCTATTGCCTTCAGTGACTTGGCCTCAGAAGTCACATTAGCATTACACTTGTCACACTCAGAGACCTTTCAGACTCAAAGGAGGAAGCAGACCCTACCTCTAAAAAGTGTCAAGGAGTTTTCAGACAATGCTTTAAATCTGCCATGTCTACCCAAGAAGCTGATGAAGGAAGGCCACAAGAGCCTGGGAGTACAGCCTCATTTCCTCCCTTCTGGCTAGGCGACCTTGGGCAAGTTATCTCTCTTGTAAGCTTTTCAGTGAACTATTCTAAGAAGTCGGGGTTATCAGCCTCATAATGTTGGGTGTGTGGGTTGAGTAGAGCATCCATGCTTGACCCATAGTAGGAGTTCAATGAATGTTAGCTGGTATGATGATGCTATTCTTATTGGAAACCACAAACCAGGACTTTCCTAGTGGACTTCAGGCTCTTCCCCAATTAACTGAGTAAGGAACTACTTTCTTTGGACCTCAGTTAAAGTAGTTGCCTCTACTTGGCTGGCATTCCAGGATTCTAGCAAGTGTATCACTTATTATTTGTCTTAAGTTGTTGCTACTGCAATGGTAGAAGGAATCACAAAAACTCTTGAAACCTCAGGGCTTCCCCTGCAACCATGTTCCCATTCCCCAAGAACACATTTTCTCTCTATCCATTTAACCTCTCTTTTCTTTCTCAGCCCACTTTTCCCACATGGTCTGGACTGTGGCATGGAGTATGATGACAAAATTGGACGTGAACCAGAGATACAACGTGCAGAAATGTTTCACCAAGAGAAGGGAGGCAAGTGGACGGCTCTTCAAGTCATTCTGGAGGCACCGCAAACAGTCCTCATCTGCAATGCACAGCCACCAAAAGCTGGCTGCCTCTCCTGAGGAAAGACACACTTTACTACATCTCCTTAAATTAATTTTTAATTAAACTACCAATCCACTAATGTATCAATCTCCTAGTAAATTAAACTGAAAGTGTGCAGATAAAGCTAATATCTCTTTGACCAGTCCTTGCAAAATCATACCAGACCCACATCACCCCTGTCATTTTTGTCTGTATCTTTCAGCATCTTTTCTATGCCTTTATACATATACTAGTGGCCCAGTGCATGAAATTCATGCACGGAGTGGGGGCTTCCCTCAGCCCAGCCTGCACCCTCTCCAATCAGGGACCCCCTTCAGGGATGTCCAACTGCTGGTTTAGGCCTGATCCCTGTGCTGGTGCCCAGGACTATAGGGCGGGCAGCTTGTCCCTCTCCTGGGCCAGAGGCGCAGGTGCAGCTGCTGGCACCTGGAACCCTGGAGCGGGTGGCTTGTCCCTCTCCTGGGCTGCAGCCTGGCTGGTCGCCATTCCTCTCTCCCCAGTGTTGAGTGAATGAGCCGTTATGGCGTGATGGCATGAGGGCGTGATGACTATTTGCATATTAGCTCTTTATTATATAGGAGGATTTTAACTTGTCATGGTTTACCTTCAAGTGGATATTATATCACTTCACATCTTGTCTAGAAACTTCACTGTAACAAAATTTCATTTTTCCCATGCAATCTTTGTGCTATTGTTGTCATGTATTTTACTTTCACAGATGTTATAAAAATGACATTACATTATTATTTGTTTAAATAGTTAATTAACTTTAAATATATTTAAATAATAAGAAACTTCTATTATATTTTTTCCTATGCATTTACTGTCTTTGGTGTTTTCCATTTCTTGGCATAGATCATAATTTGTATCTGGCAAAATTTTATTTCTGCTTGCAGGACTTCTTTTAACATTTCTTACACTAAAAATCTGGTGATTAAAAAATTCAATCTTTTATATATGAAAAATATATTTTAACTATTTTTAAAAATATTTTCACTCAGTCTAGAATTATAAATTGAGAGGATTTTTCCCCCCTTGTGAATACTTTAATGATGCTGCTCTACTATCTTCTCCCTTACACTGTTTCTGATGAGAAATATTTTGTGATCCTTATGTTTATTCCTGTGTATAGTGTGTCTCTTTTCTTCTGACTACTTAAAAGATTTTTCTTTTCATCATTGGTGTTAAGCAATGTGATTTTTATGTGTCTTGATGTAGCTTTCTTTATGTCCTGTGCTTGCTATTCACTGAGCTTCTTTGATCTGTGGGTTTATATTTTTACTATATTTTGCTAAATTTGGAATTTTTTGAATCATTCTTTCTTCAGATGATTATATATATATTAGAGGCCTGGTGCATGAAATTCATGCACGGGGGGGTGTCCCTCAGCCCAGCCTGCACCCTCTCAAATCTGGGACTCCTAACTGCTTGCCTGCCTGCCTGCCTGATTGCCCATAACTGCTTCTGCCTGCCAGCCTGATCAACGCCTAACTGCTCCCCTGCCAGCCTGGTCGCCTCTAACTGCCCTCCCCTGCTGGCCTGTTTGCCCCCAACTGCCCTCTCCTGCAGGCCTTGTCCCTCCCAACTTCCCTCCCCTACAGGCCTGGTCCCCCCCTAACTGCCCTCCCCTGCAGGCCTGGTTGCCCTCAATTGCCCTCCCCTGCAGGCCTGGTCCCCCCAACTTCCCTCCCCTGCAGGCCTGGGTCCCCCCCAACTGTCCTCCTCTGCCGGCCTGGTCACCCCTAACTGCCCTCCCCTGCAGGCCTGATCACCCACAATTGCCCTCCCCTGCTGGCCATCTTGTGTCCACATGGGGGCGGCCATCTTTGACCACATGGGGGTGGCCATCTTGTGTGTTGGAAGGATGGTCAAATTGCATATTACCTATTTATTATATAGGATAAGTTTGGGTCTCTAGAGGGGCCTGGGGAGGAAGAGGAGTGAACCAAACCATAGGGTCAGGACCTCGGCAGGCAATTGAGTATGGGACGGCCAGCAGGGCCATCCCTGCAGTGGCCAGTTCATGACCAGCTGCCTAAGACTGGATCATTCCTGGTTGGGGGGTCTCATGCATCTGCTCCGTGCTGCCCAGCAGTGCAGTGCCCGTCGGGGCGTAGCTTATGGGGACGGCATGGCCTGAGGAGTCGGAGCCTTGATCCTGCGCAGTAACCAGATCCGGGCACTGGGAATGCAGCCAGTTCTCTGCACCCTGAGTTGCCCCACTGTTACGTCCCCGGAGCAGTCATGGTGCCTTCTTCCATCACGGTCCCCTAAGCTCGCAGCAATGGAAGTGTGCTGTCATAGGTTTGGGTGAACAGCACATGGAAGACCCCTGGGTGATAGCAGGAGCCTGGTGCTGGCTGGGGAGGCGGTAGTGTGGGTTTGCGTGAAGCACTCACAGTCACAGCTTTGGAAGCCTCTCTCTTAGTTTCTCAGAGAGCTCAATGGTGAGGAAATGCAGGTCTTGTCCTGCATTGCAGTTTCCCTGGGAAATCTTGCCATTGGTGGTATCAGAGGGGTTGGCCAGGAGCGCCTGCGCCTGCGGCAGTGAGACACCCTTCTCCGGTAACCTCTTCACAGGCGGACTGGTCGCCGGACACCCGGGAGCTGCTCAGCGGATCCCTGCTGTTCCAGAGCTCTCTGAGCAGCCGTCCATCTTCAGCGGGAAGAAAGGTGTCCTGGGCTGGCGGGGCACCCCGGCCTTGGACGGGTTCTCCCACTGGGTTCACAGAGGTCGGACAATCATTGTCCAGAATTCCCTTGTTTAACAAACAAAGTTAAGTTCCCAGTGAGGCCCCTGGTTAGAAAGGGAGGGGACTGGGGAGAGGAGGAGGAGCCGAGCTGCCTCTTCCCCACCCGCTGGAAGGCGCAGAGCCAGAGGCATGATCTCCAGCCCCCTCACCTCCCCGGGAGGCTGCTTCCAGAGAGACCATGAAGGCCGGGCTCTGCTCCTGTGTCCTGGTGGGTCTGAAAAGCAGGAGGCAGAGCCGTGCTCTCACCTGGGCCTCGGGGCAGCGGCCTCCTGATTCTCGGCAGAGATGGTGGCCCTGGGGTCTGACCGTTCCTCAGTATTTAGAACTGCGCGTAGGAGCTGCCGGGGCAGGCGCACCCCTGGGAGGCAAATACAGCGGGCAAACCATTGGACTTCGTTGCCCTGGCAACGACACCAGCGTTCCGCCCCACCCCCTGCTGCTCAGCGCCTGTGCACGTGCACGCTGCCCACAGGCCTGCCATCTTTGTTGGGTTAATTTGCATACTCACTCCTGATTGGCTGGTAGCATAGCAGAGTGATGGGAATTTGCATGCTTCTCTTTTATTAGTGTAGATGTCTATAACCACTGAAAATATTCTTGTGTGTTATTAGTTGTCTATAGCTATGCAACAAATTACCCTGAATGTAGCAGTTAAAACAACAAACATGACTTAGGTGTTTCTGGGTTAGGCATGTGGGGGATTGCTTAGCAGGGTACTTCTTGTTGGGCTGTCTCACCAAGCGACAGTCAAGGTTGTTGGTTGTCAAGCTGGGAGGAGGAGCTACTTCCAAGCCCACTCACATGGTTGCTGGCTGGCTCCTATTCCCTTGTCACCACCCCACCACCACCACCACCACCCCACAGGCTGCCTCGTGATGTGGGAGCTGGATTGCCCAGAGCAAGAAATCCAAGGGAGGAGGATAGCACTCATGATGGAAGCCACGACCTTTTGTAACCTAATCTTAGAAATGACATTCCATCACTTCCCCATATTCTATTCATCAAAGCCAGTCAACAAGTCCAAGAAGAGGGGTTCTTCCTAAGGGGAGGGGATATAGAGGCAGAGATCATTGAAGGACATTTCAGAGGTTGCCTACCACTGTGTGTTTATGTAAAACATATTATACTGTCACTGTCTATGACTTGCTTTCTTTAATAATATGCCTTAGAGAGCTACCCATGTTAGCACATATATCTGAACTCTGTTTAAACACAGTAGTATTCCAAGGCATAATAAGTGTTTCTCAATTCTGGCGTTTTTTTTTTCTTTTATGATTCACAAATTAGATTCCATACCTGGCAATAAAGATTCTATTGTATCTAGGCTGAGGACCAGCATTGGTCTTCTTAAAAGCTCCCCAAGTGTTTTCAGGGTACATTCAGAGTGGAAAACCACTGGTGGCTATACCACAATTTATCTTTTCTTTTACCCATGCTGATGGCCATCTGGGTTGCTGCCTCTTTCTCTGCTCTTACAAGCAGTGCTGCGAAGGAGCATGTCTGGAGTCTGCTCTCTGCACGTGTGTACCGAGTGAAACTGCTTCAAGGAGCAGGCTGTGTGTTCTGTCTGCTGGGTGTGCCCAAATGGCCCTCAAAGTTTGCTCACACAGAAATGTTCTGATTTACTCAAACCTCACATCATTGAAGAGTATCAAGCTTTTAAGTTTCAGCTAGCCTGATGGCTGCAATTGGTACTCATCATTTATATTTATGACATCTTAGCGTTGGCTTCAACTTTCTTACAGGATAGGAGTAGGTCTGGGGTGAATGTCCTTCACACTCTTCAATGTTCATGGATTGAACTCAGCTCTTTTCCTTTTTGCTTTTGCCTTTCTTTTTCTTTCCTTTCTTTCTTTAATTACAAGGCTTTACCTACATGCACAGGCTCATTTTGGGGAACTCACCACAATTTAAAGATTTTAGGTTCACGTAGTGTTTTGAGGTGGTAGAATCCTCCCAAATAGAACTTGAGACATTTTCGTGTGTTCAGGGACAGCCTTGGTCTCCTTCTGAGCCTCTCTGTAGCCATCACTCTCCAGGTGTGGTGATATTTCATTATTCCTGCCAGAGGCAGGGGGAGGGGTGTTTCCTACCCTAGAAGACAGTGTGGATCAAAGCATGCACCCCATGTGTGTTTACTATGTTCTTGTGCTGAGCCAAGTGCTGTTCTAGAGAAATCTTTGCCCTCGGAAATCTCAGATTCTCATAGGAGGACACATTCAATACATAATAAATAGAATGCACAAGTTAATTTTAAAGCATGTTAGGAGGTGATAATCACAATGGAAAAAGAGAAAGTAGGTCAGAGAAAGAGAGCTTGGGGGTGTGGGACCTGGAGGTAAGGGAGCAGGATACAGTATTGACCAGTCTCCTGGGGAATGCTCATTCAGAAGGTATTGTGGGTTGGGTTGCATCTCCCAAAAAAGATGTCCTAAGCCCTGGTATCTGAGAATGTAACCTTATTTGAAAATAGAGCCTTTACAGAGGCAAGCAAGTGAAATCTGGGTCATCAGGGCGAACCTTAATCCAATAAGATTAAGAAGGGAAATGTGAACATGGAGACTGGCACGCTCAGAGTGCAGGCATGTGAAGAGACCCAGCGAGAAGAGCCATCTACATGCCAAGAATCCCTGCGGCTACTAGAGCCTGGGAGGCAGGCCTGGAACAAACGCCTCCCAGTACTTCCGTGGAGCGGAGCTTCGCCTTCCTTGTCCACACCTTGGTTTTGGACTCCTGGCCTCCAGGACTGAGGGTACAGCTCTATTGCTCTAAGTTGCCCTGTTTGCTGAGCTTTGTTATCGCAGCCCTAACAGGCTAATTCAGAAGGTGAGAGCTGAGAAAAGCCTTTAGGGGTGAGCTATGTTGACACCCTTTCTCCTAACATTTACAGGCCCAAGGCAAGAGTTCAAATGGAAGCCTATATAGCACGCCCAGTATTTATAGGTTAAAAGTTATAAATCCAGCTAATAACCTGTTAAATAGCAAGGTTCTATCATCCTTCCTTCACATTTATTTTCACTACGACTGCAAGACTTCCAAACTACTCTAAATTCTGCCCCGGAACCCGGTGAGACCAGCCCAGCAGGCCCAGGCCCACAGCCTCGCCTTTTCTCTTCCCACCTAAGGCTCACCACACACAGGTGCCCTTTGTAGCCAGGGGCATACTCAGGGCCAGGATGGATCTGGGGAAGAGTCTGCATGGGCGCGGATGTGTGTCATCGAGCAGGGCACCTCAGGGCCCAGCACCCTCAGAGGGAGAGCCCGAAAGCAATGCCAGCTGAGGGCCAGCTGCTTCCCAGCCGTGGGGAGGGAAAAGGAACAGCAAACACTGAGGCATTTGCAAGCAGTTGGGCTTCCTGCTATGTACAAACATTTATGGGCACTGAAATTTGAGTTTCATACAATTTTCACATGTCACAAATATTATTCCTTTTTAAAATAATTTTGTTTCCAAACCATTTTAAAATGTAAAACCATTCTTAGCTTGTGAGCCATAGAAAAACAGAGGCCAGCTGGTGGGTGACGGCCACGGTTCGCCCACTCAGGCACAGGAGCCAGGGCAGGGTGGGTGCGGAGAAACGTCCTTGAATGGGAGAGAGGAGATGGAACCCACGTGCATGGGGGCGGCGGGGGGGGGAGGGGGGGCCCTGGCTTCGTGCTGGAGTAGGCGCTGTTCATCTGTGAAAGCAGGAAAAGGTCATTGAAAAACATTCTACTATCTCTTGTCACTGCAGTGATTAAATTATCAAATTAAATGATAATTCTTGCTGCTTCCTAATTTTTGAAAGAGAAATGCATCTTTTACTACAATGGATTTTAGTCTTTTTGGACCATCCTCTCTCCCTCCACCCCCACAATAAGTCTGAGCAACCTCTTCTTGGGAAAAAATGCACGAATATTTGTTCTCCAAACCATTTCAGGCAATTCATTGATGCCCTCAAAGCCAAGGTTGGCCTCAAACCCCAGTAGAGGAATTCTGATTTACAAGCTGACCAAGGTTCAGAGAGCTGTTTTTCTTTCACTATTGCCCTTAAGGTTTTTTTTAAAGAACTACATGCATTTTCAAAATGATTATTATAATTATTCACACTGTGTACTGGTCCTAAACAGCCTCCACGGAGCTCTATTCAGATGACAAGAGAGGGGCGGAGAAGCTTCAGGAAGAAGGGTGGGAGGGCATCGCATAGCTCCACGCCTTTGAAAGCCATCCTGCTGGGACCCACCCATGCCCTGTCTTCTGTGACCCCGCTCATCTGTCCTCAGGGAAAAGGAGGAGCAGGTAATGCATGTGGAAATCCATCAGTTCTTTGATTATATAACCTTGGGGGGGGGTGCACCCCACATGCATAGAAACTTCTCCTGGTAACAGATTTTATCCTTCCATGATCAACAAAGCTTGGTCTCCATTTGCCCAACAAATCAGTATCTGGGGCCTTAAATGTAATTCTCCTGTTTCTACTACACAAAATGTTCGGAATAAATAGACCTAAATCAGGGGAAAAAATGCAGGTGGTATTGCCTCAAGCAGGCATTGAAAGTGAAGGAAAAGTCATATCCAAAAAAGGTTTTATTTTCTTTTAAGTTCCCACGTTAGTAGGCGAGACACCTTGTCAGTGCTAACCCTTGCATAAGTGTAAGTGGAAACATTTCTTAATGAATGTCACCATGGGAGGCAGCGAAGGTCTTGCTGGTAGACTTTCCTAGAATATTTTGTTTCCCTTGGAACTTGCAGTCCTGTCTGGTTGAATTGAACTTGACGTTCTAACAATTGGAGCATTGTATTAGGCACAGGGAAGCGGAAAATTCACCCTCTCCCACTCCCCATTCAGCTTTCCTTTGCCCTTGTGAAAAATGCCCACAGTCTAGCCCACTGAATGAAAGTGCTCAGAAGACAAATGTCACATCAAATTCAGTCAACAGTTCCATAAAAGGTGGGTTTTTAGTACCTAGAATAAATCATTAATTCATTCATTTAACAAATTGTTTTATTTAGTGGTAGCACTAGAGTTTAAAATCTACATTACTGATTTATTACAGTATACTCTCAAACATTGTACCACATCACACAGAGTGTGAGAACCTACTACAATATACTTCCATTTTTCCTCCTATCCCTTGTGCTATTATTGCCATGCATTTTAATTACATGTTATGACATCCATAATACATTGCTTTTATTTTCTCTTTATGTTTTAAAGGAGTTAGAAATGGGAGGGGAAGCTTTATTGGATGGTACTTAGCATTTAAAGTGCTCTTCACAGCTACATATTCTTATTTGTTACCATTTCCTCCCAAAGAACAACTATTCTGTGAAGTGCTGCTGGTGATTGATTTTGTGAGCTCTTGTTAGTCTGCTAAAGAGTTCATTTCTCCAGTTTTGAGGGATATTTTCACTGAATATGAAGTTTTAGGTAGGTAGTTTTGTTTTTCTTTTTCTCTCTTTTAGTACTTTAAAGATGTCATTCATTTGGCTCACACTGTTTTTCATGTCAGCAGTAATTTGCATTATTGTTATTTGTATTGTGTCTTTTTTCTTTGTTTCTAAAATTTTATATGGGTTTCCAGCAAACTTCTCATGACATGTCTTAGTGTGAATTTCTTTTCTTTTATCCCACCCGGTTTGTTGAACTTCTTGAACTATGGACTTACGTGTTTCATCTAATTGGTAAAGATTTTGGCTAACATTTCTTAAAACATGTTTCCTGCCCTCTCACTCTTCTCCTTCAACGATTCCAAAATGTGCCTTAGCCTTGACATGACCTTACAGGTCATTAAAGTTCTGTTCAGTACTTTTTTCAGCTTTTTCCCTCTGTGTGCTTCAACTCCGTGAGTTTCTTTGGTTTCCTTGGTATTTTTTTCTGTAGTATTTCACTTTTTGTTAATGCCATTCTATTAATTTTTCTATGTTGAGTACTTTATTTTTCAGTTTTAGATTTCAATTTCGTTCTTTTTATTTCTCTGTTGAGACTCAACATCTATTGCCTTGTAATATTTATATATGTTTTTAACATCATTGAGTGCATTTATAATATAAACTGCTGTTTTAAAAAACCTGTCTCTTAATTTCATCATCTCTCTCTTTTCTGGTCTATTTCAATTATTGACTCATTTTTTTTCTTCATATTTTCCTGCTTCTTCATATGTCTAATAATATTTATTGCTGACCAGGAGCTATGGGTTATGCATTGTTGATTGTTGGATTATTGTCTTCCTTTACATAATGTTGGCTTTTCTTGGGAGGCAAGTAACTTCCTTATAAATTAGCTTTTAAAGAAAATTTGTTAGGGAGGGTCTAGTCCATCCTTAACTCTGGGATGACAGCTACCTGCCCCCAATGCCTGGTCTCTCCTGTGTGTCAGCTGAGTCTCCAGATCACCAACGTGGTCTCTTCACTTACATTTACAACAAATCTCACCTCTTCAAACTCTAGGACCTCCATACAGCCCATAGCTACATAGTACCTCTTCTTTGCCTGCCCTCAAGGATTCTTGCCCTGCACACATACTTGGTATTCAGCCAGAGATTCCAGGAGCTTCCTGAAGCTCCTCCGGGGGCCTCCACCTCTCTAGAACTCTGTCCAGTAGGTTCCGCCATAGTATCAGCCCGCACTCCAATCTCATCACATCTGCTCTGCGAGACTGCCATTCTCTACTTCAGGTTTTCCTCCCTGTGTCATAATCTGGAAAGAGTTTCAAAGAAAAACATTTGGGAAATCAAGGCATTCACCACATGCATTAGAAGGCCAGGTTCTAAAGTAAATAAATCTCCAACCAATTGTACTATATACAGTGGACATCTTATTTAAACACATTTGTTTATAAGCATGCATAAAATGGTTTATACCACATGTTTTTGCAAGCTGGTGTATCCTCTGGTATCCTCAGGAGGAAGCTGTGATGCTACTGTACACGCAGCATCAGAAGAGCCTCGGTGGTCATCTAGGAGCGCGTGCTGCAGGCCTCAGAGACGTGACACCACTCACGTCAAGACAGACGGCTGTCTCTGCATGGCTCTGGCCTAACCATGCACCATGAATGCCACCAATGTCCAGTGAGAACCCAACTGCAGCATCTGATATGCTCATTCAAAACCCCCGATTTTACCAACAAATACATTTCTGATGTTTGTTTTGTTAATTATCAAAAACTCTACCACTTAAGGGTTGTCAATGCTTCTGAAACTGGGCCTTAATGGTTAAAAGCAAGCTGAGTGTCTCTGGTGTATAAATTCCTCACTTGGGCAACAGTCCTTGCCTAGCACATGGCTTCAGCTAGCACACAAAATTTGTATTGACTGTTCTGGAGTGTTTAAACCTCCCACAATCCTGTTTACAATAAGGAACCGGCATCGGAAATATCTCAAATCTGGGTCCTCTAGGATCATGAGCTGACAACCTAAAGGGGAGCAAGAGGGTCTGGGAAATCGTCTCTCAAAGGGATCATCTTCTTTTCAAGGCGATTTCTCCTTCATGGTCTGATTTTTCATATTAGACCAGCATCACCTCAGTCCTCTGTCTGGAGCTGATGCATGGAGGTCTCAGGCTGGGTTAGAAGGGGGAGAGGATGACAGGTCCCCACGTTTTGTTTTGTTTTTATATATTTCATTGATTTCAGAGAGGAAGGGAGAGGGAGAGAGAGATAGAAACATCAATGATGAGAGAGAATCATTGCTCGGCTACCTCCTGCACACCCACCACTGGGGATTGAGCCCTCATCCCGGGCATATGCCCCGCATGGAATAGAACCATGACCTCCAGGCTCGTGAGCCTCATCCGCTGGGCAGTCCCCACGTTTTATAACTCAGAGCATGTTACAAGGCCCGCCTAGATTCAAGCAGTAGGGAAATAGATTTGATGGGAAGAGCTTCAAAGGCTTTACGGCCACTTTTCAGCTACCACAGGTAAGTCCCCTGAAGACAAGGATCAGTGGAATCTCACCTGGGTGAAGGCTCAGCTCTGCCCCAAGGTGATGTCTGAGGTTAGCTCTCAATAATTAAGAGGTCGCCCTGGCAAGGTAGCTAAATTGGTTAGAGCATCATTCTGACATGCCAAGGTTGCAGGTTTAATCCCCAGTCAGGACACATACAAGAATCAACCTATGAATGCATAAATAAGTGGAACAACAAGTCAATTAAGAAATAAAAATTAAGAAGCATCGACCAGAAGGTTATTGTTTAGAGAGCAAAACCATTTTGTGCAAAGACCTGTGGCAGGTCATACATTTCATAATTGTGAAGAATGCAAGGAAGCCTTCATTTCAAGGGCACAGTCCTGAAATCTCATGGGATTGAGAAAGAGTACTTCTTTGTCAATAAGTGTGGCAAAGTGAGCACTGAACTGAGCCTTCTGGCAACCAGGAGCCCTTCCCAGCTCAGTAACTCAGTAGTTGCATTCTCTAATGGGAAAATGGTAGAATAAAAGGGCCATCAAACCATCTTGTGCTACATTTTCCAAAACGTTTCCTAAACACTGTCAATGAAGCAGTCCTCTGGTCTGAAATATTTGGGAAACACCCAATTAAATGAGTTTATTGTTGAACTTCTGGCAACATTCGTAAGCTAATATGCATTGGGACCAATGGTATGCTGGTGAATGTTTAACAACAAGCTCTCTGACCAAAAATACAGCCCTGCTTTTGAGCATTTGCCAATGTCTGGCACAAGTCCTCCTTCTGTGGCTGATTTGAAGCTATCAACATGAATCACTGAATATATAGTTGGCTCACAGAATTCCTGAAAACTTAACCATCCGCTCCTGTGAGCTGGTTCCACTCTTGTTGATACTCTCAGAGGCAGAGAGGAGATTTTCCCCAGACTTTATGTCCATAGTATCCTTTTATTGGGACATCTACAAGAATGAATACTTTGTAGACACACAGTAGGAAATTCTGGTTTGGTTATTCTATAGACAGGGAAAGTGGGATGATAAGTTTCTTGCCCAAGAACTCAGATCCAAACACAAATTAAATTTTTCTGAGCCTCAGTCATATAGCAAAGAGTTTAATATTTCTCTTTCAAAACTGTCCTACATTCACAACTACCATTTATGCACCATGTACTATGATAGCTACTCTGCTAAACAATGTCAAGAATTATCACACTTAATGCTGCCAACACCCTATGAGATGTGTAATATATTATCCCCACTTTACAGATGAGAAACCTGAAGAGCATAGATGTTTCACAACTTCATAAAAGGAAGTAAAGACTTGGTTTGCTAAGAGATACCCTGCTCTCAATGAAAGATTCCAGTGTCATCCTGTTCCATACCATGGATGGCCAGATATGGCAGAGCAAGAATAAAGCTTGTAATTTTCTTTTCTCAACAAGAAAAGTGCCAGCCTGCCTGGTCCCCTTTCTGGCTCTCATCCTTAAGCCAACACATCTCCCTGGGCCAGCTGCAGGCAGTGCTCATGCCAGCAGCCCAATCACCCCACCTGATGGGTAATGTTATGGACTGGATGTTTGTGCCCCTCAACTCATATGTAGAAGCCCTAAACCCCAATGTTGTAGTGTTTGAGGGTGAGCCTTCAGGAGATGATTAGGTTGAGGCGAGGCCATGAGGGCAGAGCAGTCATGATGGGATTAGTGTCCTTATAAGAAAAGACACCAGAGAGCGCCCCCTCTGCATTAAGAGGAGGTCATGTGAGCAGAGTCAAGAGAAGAGGCCTCAGAATGACACTTCCCTTGCCAGCACCTTGATCTTTAACTTCCTAGCCTCCAAATGTGTGAAAAATAAATTTGCATTGCTTAAACCACCCAGTCTATGGAATTCTGTCCCAGCAGCCTGAGATGACCAGCACAGGTGAGGTGGTAGGTTTGAGGGCTGGAGCAGGGAGGAGGGAGAAAATTGGTTCAGTGGTCAGAGAATTCAAGATCTCATTTCCTAGGAGTCCATGTAATGGTGGTAGTGGTGATAACCTCTACTTAAGATCTCTCATATCTCTGATACCATTTGATCCTTAAAGAACTCTGAATGCTTCCTGGTTCAGAGAGGTCTGACTCTGTCAGAGGTCACGCAGCTCCAGGGACAACCGTGCTGCGTCACCTGCTCCTATGTCCTTCCAACCCATCAAGCTGACCTATGAAAATGACAGAGTGCTGGTTAGGTATAGTTCTCCCCAAATCCAAATGTGAATGATGTTTGAGAGCTCTTCAAGATTTCAGGAGAAGATGGCAGTGTAGGTAAATGCTGGCACTTGCTGCCTTCCACAACCACATCAGAATTAAAACTAAAATACCGAACAACCATCATTCAGGACCATCTGAAATCTGGCTAAATGGAATTCCTACAATTAGAGAAGTAAAGAAAGTACATCAAGACTGGTAGGAGGGGAAGACAACTTAGAAGGAAGAGGGAGGAAAAGCGGAAAGCAAGATTTTCTTCATATACTTCAATCAAAACAACTTATGGCAACAGATTGAATGCAAAAGCAGAAATGAGAATCCAGAAAAAGCAGACACTTCTCGGCAGCTGGTGCGGACGCGGAGACCACGCCATCTTGAGAAACAGAGCTGCCTGAGACTCGGATCCTGGCTTCTGACACAAACCAGGACCCTGCAGCCACTGGGGACAGAGAACTGCTATCACAGCTTCAGTGGAAGAAACAACAAGAATCCAGACTTCCCGGCAGATTCCCGTGAGTCAAAGAGCCTATCTCCCTCCCCGCAGGCGCACGCTGATAGCGCCATAGTAACTAATAGACACGCCCCTCGCTCAAGCTGCAGAGCTTTGCGCAGGGACGCGCGCTCCGCCTTAGGGAATTTGGCGCACAGGACAGAAGCAGCTCACCTTCGGGGAAATCTGTCAGTGCGCACAGAGGGCTCCCCTTCGGGGAATTGGGGGGAATTTGGCTTGCGGGTCACAGCTCCCCTTCGGGGAATCTTAGAGCGTGCACAAAGGGGCTTCCCTTTGGGGAATTTGGCGCGCAGGACGGACTCCGCCCCTCTTCGGGGATTCTGGGAGAGTGCACAAAGGCAGCTCACCTTCAGGGATTTGAGAGTGTGCGCCCTAGCCGGTTTGGCTCAGTAGAGAGAGCACACACAGGACGCAGCTCCACTTCAGGGAATTTGGCACGCCGAACACAGCTGCCTGGGATCCCTGACTCACAGCGCATTCACACTAAGAGCCAACAACCCCAATTGTTGGTGCATGCACACACAGGGACCCTGATTCTCAACGAGAAACTGCACAAGGCAACAGAGACTCTGACACTCGATTCTTGGTGCAGATACAGGGAAACTCTGACTCCTGGCATATGCTAAGGATCTCATTTTCGGCACATACCAACAGTGTGGTGCTGACAAGGCCCCTGATTCTAAGTGTGCACACGAGACCACACGGAACACTGGGGACACTGACCCTGGGCAAGTCTGGTTCCCACCAACCAAAGGCAGCCACACGTCCTAGTGTCAGGCACTTCAGTGAAACTCGGGTGGAGCGAAGTCCCCACAGCGCACGGCCGAGGTCCACACAAACGGAAGCTTGAGCTTTCTGGTGATAGCCAGAATGGGGAAACGAAATAACTCACAGAGGAAAGAAAATGTGGAGTCGCCAAGAAAGGAAATTAGTGAAACTGAAGCTTGCAACATGACCGAAAAGGAGTTCAGAGCAATGGTAGTGGAATTTATACATCGGATGGATGAGAAAATCAACAACTTATGCAAGAATCAGGAAGAAATGAAAAGTGATATAGCTACAATCAAAAACACCATGGAAAGTTTCAACAGTAGACTACAAGAAGCAGAGGACCGAATTAGTGAGTTAGAAGATCAGGTACAGAAACAAGCTCAATCTGAACAGCAATTGGAGAAAAAAAATTAAAAAGCAGGAGGAAAGCCTAAGGGAGCTTCGGGACAACATGAAGCGAAGTAACATGCGTATAATAGGGCTGCCAGAAGGACAAGAAGAGCAGCAGGGATTAGAAAATCTATTTGAAGAAATAATGACAGAAAACTTCCCGGATATGGGAAAGATAAAAGTTACGCAAGTACAGAGAGTCCCAAGCAGGATCAACCCCAAAAGACCCACACCAAGACATGTCATAATCTCAATGGCAAATATAAATGATAAAGAGAGAATCTTAAAGGCAGCAAGAGAGAGACAGAGAGTTACCTACAAAGGAACACCCATCAGATTGTCAAATGATTACTCAACAGAAACACAACAAGCTAGAAGTGAATGGAAGGAGGTATACAAAGTGTTGCAAAGCAAAGGACTGAATCCAAGAATACTATATCCAGCAAGACTATCAATCAAAATTGAAGGGGAAATCAGGAGCTTCGCAGACAAAAAAAGACTCAGGGAGTTTATCACCACCAAACCAGCAATGCAAGAATTGCTAAAGGGAATACTGTAAAAAGAAGAAATAAACAGGTAAGAAGGAATACAGACACAAAAATAGATATGACGACAAACAAATACCTTTCAGTAATAACTTTTTAAATGTAAATGGACTAAATGCTCCAATCAAAAGACATCGAGTGGCTGAATGGATAAAAAAGCATGACCCATATATATGCTGTCTACAAGAGACCCACCTCAGAACAAGAGACTCACACAGATTGAAAGTGAAGGGATGGAAAAATATCTTCCAGGCAAATGGAAATGAAAAAAAAAGCTGGGGTAGCAATACTTATATCTGACAAATTAGACCTCAAAGTAAATGCCATAACAAGAGATAAGGAAGGCCACTTCATAATACTAAAGGGAGAAATCCAACAAGAAGAAATAATTCTGGTAAACATATACGCTCCCAATATAGGAGCACCCAAATACATAAAAAAACTCCTGGAAGATATCAAGGGAGAGATTAATAGCAATACAATCATAGTAGGAGACTTTAATACCCCACTATCACCATTGGACAAATCCTCTAAACAAAAAATCAGCAAAGAAACAGCAATCCTAAATGACTCACTAGACCAGATGGAATTAATTGACATCTTCAGAACATTTCACCCCAAAGCCACAGAATATACATTCTTCTCAAGTGCACATGGGTCATTTTCAAAGATAGACCATATGCTGGGTCACAGGCAAAGTCTCTTCAAATTCAAGAAGATAGAAATTATATCAAGCATCTTCTCAGATCACAGTGGCATAAAACTGGACATCAACTACAATAAATACAATCCAAAGAAATCAAACACATGGAGACTAAACAGCATGCTATTAAACAAGGACTGGGTCACCAGAGAGATCAAGGAAGAAATAATAAACATCATGGCAACAAATGACAATGAAAACACAACAATCCAAAATCTATGGGACACAGTGAAAGCAGTCTTGAGAGGGAAGTTCATAGCTCTACAAGCCTATTGCAAAAAACAAGAAACAATGGTAATAAATTACCTAACCCTACAACTCAAAGAGCTAGAAAAAGAGCAGCAAGAAAAGCCCAGTGTAACCAGAAGGAAGGAAATAACAAAGATCAGAGCGGAGATAAATGACATAGAGACCAAAGAAACAATACAAAAGATCAACAAAACCAAGAGCTGGTTCTTTGAAAAGATAAACAAGATTGATGGACCTCTAGCCAGGCTCACCAAGAAGCAAAGAGAGAGGACCCAAATAAACAAAATCAGAAATGAAAGAGGTGAAATAACAACAGACCCCGCTGAGATACAAAGGATTGTTACAAAATACTACGAACAGCTCTATTCCAACAAACTGGACAACCTGGAGGAAATGGACATATTCCTAGAAAAATACAACCTTCCAAAAATCAATCAAGAAGAATCTCAACAGCTCAATAGGCCAATAACTATGGACGAAATTGAAGAAGTCATCAAAAAGCTTCCGGCAAACAAAAGCCCGGGGCCTGATGGCTTCACAGGAGAGTTCTACCAAACATTCAAGGAAGAACTAAAACCTATACTCCTCAGACTATTCCAAAAAATTCAAGAGGAAGGAACACTTCCAAGCTCCTTCTATGAAGCCAGCATCACCCTAATACCAAAACCAGATAAAGACAACACAATGAAAGAGAATTACAGACCAATATCCCTCATGAACATAGATGCCAAAATCCTCAACAAAATTCTAGCAAATCGGCTCCAGCAGCACATCAGAAAGATCATACACCATGACCAAGTAGGATTTATCCCAGGAATGCAAGGATGGTACAATATCCGCAAATCAATAAACGTGATACATCACATAAACAAATTGAGAGATAAAAATCACGTAGTCATATCAATTGATGCAGAAAAAGCATTTGACAAAATCCAACACCCTTTCTTGATAAAAACTCTCAACAAGGTGGGAATGGAAGGCTCATACCTCAACATAATAAAAGCTATATATGATAAACCCACAGCAAACATCATACTCAATGGACAAAAGCTAAAAACATTTCCCCTAAGAACAGGAACAAGACAGGGATGCCCACTCTCACCACTCCTGTTTGACATAGTACTGGAAGTATTAGCTAATGCAATTAGACAAGAAGAAGAAATAAAAGGCATCCAAATTGGAAAAGAACAAGTAAAGCTGTCTTTATTTGCAGACGACATGATATTGTACATAAAAAATCCGAAAGACTCCATCAAAAAACTAATAGACTTAATAAATGAATTCGGCAATGTAGCAGGATACAAAATTAACGCCAAGAAATCTATGGCCTTTCTATACACCAATAGTGAACTTACAGACAGAGAGACGAAAAAGGCAATCCCATTTACCATCGCACCAAAAAAATTAAGATACCTAGGAATAAACTTAACTAAGGAGGTAAAAGACCTATACACGGAAAACTACAGGACACTGAAAAAAGAGATAGAGGAAGACGTAAACAGATGGAAGAACATACCATGTTCATGGATTGGTAGAATAAACATCATTAAAATGTCCATACTACCCAAAGCAATCTATAGATTCAATGCACTCCCCATTAAAATACCAATGGCATATTTCACAGACTTTGAAAGAACTCTCCAAAAATTCATCTGGAATAAAAAAAGACCCCGAATAGCCACAGCAATCCTGAGAAAGAAGAATAAAGTAGGAGGGATCTCAATACCAGATTTCAAGCTGTATTACAAAGCCACTATTCTCAAAACAGCCTGGTACTGGCACAAGAACAGACATATAGATCAATGGAACAGAATAGAGAATCCAGATATTGATCCAAACCACTATGCTCAATTAATATTTGACAAAGGAGGCATGAACATACAATGGAATAAAGACAGTCTCTTCAATAAATGGTGTTGGGAAAATTGGACAGACACATGCAAAAAAATGAAGCTAGATCACCAACTTACACCATACACAAAAATAAACTCAAAATGGATACAGGACTTAAACATAAGACGGGAAACCATAAAAATACTAGAGGAATCCACAGGCAGCAAAATCTCAGACATATGTCAAAAGAACTTCTTCACCGATACTGCCCCTAGGGCAATGGAAGCTAAAGAGAAAATAAACAAATGGGACTACATCAAAATAAAAAGCTTTTTTACAGCAAAAGAAACTATCAACAAAACAACAAGAAAGCCCACTGCATGGGAGAACATATTTGCAAATGGCATCACTGATAAAGGTTTAATCTCCAACATCTACAGGCAGCTTATACAACTTAATAAAAGGAAGATAAATGATCCAATAAAAAAATGGGCAACGGACCTAAATAGAATCTTTTCCAAAGAAGACAGAAGGAAGGCCAAGAGACACATGAAAACATGCTCAAGGTCACTAATTATCCGAGAGATGCAAATCAAAACAACAATGCGCTATCATCTCACACCTGTCAGAATGGCTATCATCAACAAATCAACAAACAACAAGTGTTGGCGAGGATGCGGAGAAAAAGGAACCCTCGTGCACTGCTGGTGGGAATGCAGACTGGTGCAGCCACTGTGGAGAACAGTATGGAGTTTCCTCAAAAAACTGAAAATGGAACTCCCATTTGACCCAGTAATCCCACTCCTAGGAATATATCCTAAGAAACTGGGAACACCAATAAGAAAGGAAATATGCACCCCTATGTTCATAGCAGCACAATTTACAATAGCTAAGATCTGGAAACAGCCTAGGTGCCCATCAGCAGATGACTGGATCAGAAAACTATGGTACATCTACACAATGGAATATTATGCTGCCATAAAAAAGAAGGAATTCTTACCATTTGCAGCAACCTGGATGGAATTGGAGAACATTATGTTAAGTGAAATAAGCAAGTCAATGAAAGAAAAATACCACATGACCTCACTCATTTATGGATAATAAAGGACATTAAAAACTTGAACAAAAAGATAGATACAGAGGCAGTAAAGCACCAAACAGTCTGTCAAATTACAGCAGGAAGGTTAGGGAGAGGTGGGGAAGATAAGAGATCAATCAAAGGACTTGTATGCATGCATATAAGCATAACCAATGGACGCAAAACTCTGGGGGGTGAGGGCATATATGGGAGTGGTGTGGGGGGGGGGCAATGGTAAGATATGTACACATATAATACCTTAATAAAAAAATTGGAAGAAAAAAAAAAAAAAAAAAAAAAAAAAAAAAAAAAAAGAAATGAGAATCCAGCTGAATTCTATTAAATCTGACGTTAAAGAGATTCTCAAAAAAAAAAAAAAAAAAAAAAAAAAAGACTGGTAGGAGGGGCAGAAGTACAGAATGGGCTGGTCTAACACCCACGTGTGGCATTTATTTCAATCAGGAAGGATATCTCAACTTCAGAGGCCTCCCATGAGAAATGAGGGGTCCCAGCCCCGCACCAGACCCCTAGCCCAGTGTTCCAGAGCTGTGAAGAGAAGTCCCCATAATTTCAGGCTGTAAAAACCAGTGGGGATTGTGACTGAGTAACACGGTGATTGCTGGTAACCCAGGCAGTTCATCTTAAAGGGCCAGTACATAGACTTACTCAGACTTGCTCCCTCTGAGCACCAGCTCTGGGACAGTGGCTTGGGGAAATCCAGGGACATATGTGGAGGAACTAGATTGTCTGACATTGGGGCAGGAACTCAGGGGTGGCTTTCTCCCATAAAAGGGTGCTTACAGGGGTCATTGTTCCTGTGCTGAGACCTCCGCTGTTGCAGAGCTGGCTGGAAGCCATATCTGAGTTTCCATTAACCTGGCTCACACTGCTCACTCCACCCTGGGGATTCCCTGAGACCCCTCCCCATCCAATTTTCAGCCCCACCCAAGCTGTTTGCAGCAGGTTTTCTGTATGAATGGTCTGTCCTGGCTCAGGCTTCAGACTTTACTAAAATCTCTCAAACAACCTGCAGCTGGTGTCAGTGAGCCCATACCTATCAGTAAAAGGCCCAACACCAAGCACTAGCACCAGCCTGCCTTGCTTCACAGCTGGAACACTCCTGGGCACTTCCAAGCCCAACACAAATAGCAAATAGCAGCCATCTGCAGATCTCTCTGTAGCTCCTACCAGGTGGCCCCAAGCAGTGGCTGGCTTTGTACCTCTCTGGAGGCCCTAGAGCCAGTGCACACAGTGGAAAGCTTCAGACTGTAACAGATTACAACTCTACACAGCCAAAAATGACACATCCAAGAGGCAGACTCAGTGAGCGCTGAAGCCCCACTGAAGCAAGGCCTGCTCCATAGAGGTGTTTCCTGCACAGCAGCTCTCCCACTGTAGTCACAGCTGGTTCTCACAGACAATTGACTTGGAGGTCAATTCCTACCAGTGACACCAACACTAATCAAGGCTCAATTACACCAAGACAGTGCACACAGCCCACACAGGGGCACACCTAGAGGACCCAGCTCAGGTGACTGGGGAGGCTGAGCCACTGGGCCCTACAGGATACCTACTACACAAGGCCACCAATTCCAGAGACATAGCAGATCTATCTAATACATAGAAACAAACACAGGGAAGCAGCCAAAATGTAGAGACAAAGACACATGTCACAAATGAAAGAAATGGAAGCAAGCAAACCACTGGATACAGAGTTCAAAACCACGGTTATAAGGTTACTTAAGGATCTTCATGAGAGCTTCAAGGGAATTAGTGAGACTTACAAGATACTTAGTGAGAATTTCAAAGATGTGAAAAAGGACCACTCAGAAATTAAGCATACACTAACTGAAATAAAGAATAATTTACAGGGATTCAATAATAGAGGAGAAGATTCCAAGAATCAAATCAACAATTTGAAATATGAGGAAGCAAAAACCACCCAATCAGAAGAGCAAAAAGAGAAAAGAATCCAAAAATATAAAGATAGTGTAAGGAGCCTCTGGGACAACTTCAAGTGTAACAACATTCACATTATGGGGATGCCAGAAGGAGAAGAGAGAGAGAAAGATATTGAAAACCTATTTGAAGTAATGATGACAGAAAACTTCCCTTTCCTGGTGAAAGAAATAGACTTACAAGTCCAGGAAGTACAGAGTCCCAAACAAGAGGAACTCAAAAGGCCCACACCAAGACAAATCATAATTAAAATTCCAAAGTTTAAAGACAAAGAGAGAATTTTAAAAGCAGCAAGAGAGCCTGGCTGGTGTGGCTCAGTGTTTGAGCATCAACCTATGAACCAAGAGGTCGGGGTTTGATTCCCGGTCAGGGCACGTGCCCAGGCTGTGGGCTCAATTATCAGTGTGAGGTGTGCAGGAGGCAGCCAATCAATGATTCTCTCTCACCATTGATGTTTCTATCTTTCTCCCTCTCCCTTCCTCTCTAAAATCAATAAAAGAATATATATATATATATATTTTTTTTTTTAAAGCAGCAAGAGAAAAGCAGTTAGTTATCTACAAGAGAGTGCCCATATAACTGTCAGCTGATTTCTCAACAGAAACTTTGCAGGCCAGAAGGGAGTGGCAAGAAATATTCAAAATGATGAATAGCAAGGACCAACAACTAAGATTACTCTACCCAGCAAAGCTCTCATTTAGAATTGAAGGTCAGATAAAGAGCTTTACAGACAAGAAACAGCTAAAGGAGTTCATCACTACCAAACCAGCATTATATGAAATGCTGAATGGTATTCTTTAGGAAGAAGAGATGGAGAAGGAGAAGGAGAAGGAGAAGGAGAAGGAGAAGGAGAAGGAGAAGGAGAAGGAGAAGGAGAAGGAGGAGAAGGAGAAGGAGAACGAGAAGGAGAACGAGAAGGAGAACGAGAATGAGAAGAACAAGAAGAACAAGAAGAAAAGGAGTCAGGAAGAGGAGGAGAAGCAAGGGGAAAATATGAACAATAAAATGGCAATAAATACATATCTATCAACAATTGAATTTAAAAATCAAAATAAATGAATAAGAAATCTAATGAATAAAATAAACTGATGAATAAAATAGAATCAGAAGCATGGAAATGTGAATAGACTGAAGAATCTCAGAGGAAAGGGGGAGAAGGAAGAGAGTAACTAAAGATCTTACTTGCATGTATGCATTACCTATGGACGCAGACAATGGGGTGGTGAAGGCTTGGGGCAGGGTGGGAACTGGGAGGAGGAGGGCAATGGGGGGAAAAAGGAAGACATTTGTAATACTCTCAACAATAAAAATTAAAAAAAAAACAATTATCAATCAGGAAAAAGAACAATTTCTTCAAATTAAAGAGCCCTCTTCCAGTGACTCTTCCAGGCAATGAGTGAGCTCCTTTAGTCACTCTAGTTTTGCTTTTTCTAGGATGTCATATAAATAAAATCATATAGTAAACAAAATATATTTCAGGAAATTAGGCATGTGTATCTTCAAATGCACGTTTGAACTGAAGGAGCAACATTCATTAACACAGGAAGTAGAGGAGAGAAGGGAGTGATTTCAGATGACTAATTCCAAATTAGTGTCATGTTCTGCTTCCAATTTCCCTCAGCAGCACAACCGCAGTGCCTCTCAGCTGCACATTTGGCACCAGTGGGGATTTCTGCTTGAAACCTCCTCCATTCATCACTCTTTTAACTTACAGCATTGAAAAACTCTGTAAAAATGCAAATATTACCCTGGAGGGGAAGCACGTTAAACCACTACTTTCCACTTAAACTTTTGTGAATTCATGCTTTGATTGGTTTTTGATTCATTGAAAAAGCCCACCCAGAGTGCAGACCCGAAGGTTTTGGGAGAATGGGATGAGGACGGCATGAGACTCTGTTCTGAGAAAGCATAAGAGTAACTCAGCATCAACATCACGCTAGACCCTGTACTAGTAAAGTTCACAAGAGCATTGTCCTCTCAGGTAGGTATTATTATTATCCCTACTTTACAGATGAGAAAACTGAGACTTGGGGAGGATCAGTGACTTCTTTGAGGAATAAACTAGTAAATGCTGAAGAGAGATAGCCCAGATACAGAATTACAACTCTGAGAGCTCTGACAAGCGGGAAACCCCATTGTGTCTGAGTGCAAAGCAGGTGAGGAGGACAGGAGGACATTCCAAGAAGTGTAAACAGAGAGGGACAGCAAGGGGAGGGGCTCTGCCCCCCTTCCCCTCTTGCTCCATGTCCACACTCTATTCCATGGTGACCTTGACGAGGCTGCAGGCCCCCAGCCCGAGGCTCTGCAGCTGCCCTGGAGACACCACTGCCGCAGCCCAGCCAAGTTCCAGGGCCCATTTGGTTAGTCCCCGCCAGGAGCCTAGAGCCAGCTTCTTTTTCCTGTGTCATTGTCACCTTCCTCATGAAGGTCCCTGAGCAAGCAGAAAGGGAGAGGCCTGCAGGCCGGGTGGGCAGGGGACAATCTCTCAGAACACCAGCAGGCATGGGTTGCGGCTCCCCATCATCTCAGGGGACCATCTTTCCAGCCTCGTCTGTGGATTGGCACCTGGACTGAGAAGCCAGGACAAGAGCCCTCTTGTGATCACCTTCCTTCTCAAAGCAAAGGAAGGATGGCGGCCCTGCCAGCTCAGTGCCTTTGAGCAAGTTGCTCAGTGCCTTTGATCTCCATATGTAACGTGGGCGTGAGGACAGCACCCGCCTGGGCTGTGAGGGTTCAAGGAGCTAAGCCACAGAAAGTACACAGCCAGTGCCTGGCACCCCGGACATGCCCATCAGTGGTCTCTGCTCTGGCTGCTGGTGTTGTTGCATATAACTAAGGAGAAAACCAGTTGCTTAGTTCAGGCTACAGTGGGGTGCAGCTGCACAGACAGAGCCCGCAGATGGAACTCTGCTCAGCTCTGCGCAGCTCCCCCCGCAGCTCTGGGCAGCTCACCCTCCCCTCAGGACTTGGGATTTAGGTGGAAAATGTGAGGTGAACTCTCAGGGGTCACAATTTGGAGGGCTCAGGCCAAGTCCAAATAGCAGACAAGTTTGGTGGGGGGGCAGGATTGTGCTTTGAAAATGGAGCATGTCACACCAAAGGCCCGCCTCTCCCAGTGCTGTGGGACTGCACCCTCTGACCCCTTGGGATTGCTGTGGAAGGTGCGCCTGGCCCGCAGGCCTGTGACTGCACATCCTCAAACCAATGAACTCTCGTCTCTTCCAGCTCTAACATCAGCAGGGGACACCTAGGTCAGTCTGGCAGACTGAAGGGGATTCGCTCCCGCCACAGGGGTTAAGGGACAAGAGCCCTCTTGCCTTTGAAAGGACAGAGCCAGAGAGGATGCGATGGGATGAGGAGCTCTGTCTGCTTCAGGGTACGCTCCCGGGAAAGGAGGGGTTTTGTGATGCAGAGGAAAGAGTCTGAGCCGGCAGGCATCAGCCCCTGCCTGCTGCTCCTGGCCACCGGCCAGGGCCAGGGATGTGTCTGCAGCTGCTGCCATCTGCTGGAGCACGGGAGCACTGCAGCCTGCCTTGGATGGCACTGAGGGCTGGCACACACATTTCCTCCAAGCCAGGAGAGGAGGTAGGACACAGTGGATTTCATCTCTGCAATGGCTAGTATTTGGTGAGCACCTACAACGGGCCAAACAGTGTTTCAAACTTCAACGAGTTGGCTCACTTAGTCCACTCACTAGAATGGAGGCTCACGTGGGCAGGGGTTTCTCTGGTGCCTAGAGCGGTGCCTGGCACAGCACGTGACTCGGTCCACATGGGAGTCTGAGAACAGCTGTGAGAGAGATTGTATCATCACCCCAGTTCTATGTGTGAGGGAGTCACTCGGCAACACAGTCTCAAGCGTGTGGGGATCACTCACACAGGCACGCTCAGCCCGGGGTCTTTGAAGGAGCCCATCAGGCAGCACGTAGGAACAGAAACCGCAGGCAGCCAGGTCCTGTGCAGCTCAGGACTCGGCTGCAGACCATCGGGGAAAAGCAAGTTAGCAAAACGCTGCGATGCGCCCCGGGACCTCACCAGCATGCAAGGCTCTGGCCCTGGGCACGAGGCCCTTGACAAACATTTATTCCTTTTTTTTTTTTTTAAATCAATAAACTTAATTTTTTGAGCAGTTTTAGGTTTACAGAACAATTGAATGGCAAATACAGAGAGTTCCCATCACCCTCCATTCCCAAACCCTTCCAGTTAATTTCCCCATGATGTATTAACATATTTCATTTGTGCGGTACATTTGTTATAATTTAGGAGCTGCTGTTGATAGCTTAATATGAACTAATATCCATAGTTCCCACAAGGGTTCACGCTTGGTGTGGCACACCGTAAAGGTTCAGGCAAATGTGTGATGAATGTATCCATCATTACAGTGTCATACAGCTTTGTTCACGGCCCTGGAAATCCTTCATGCTCTGCCTAGGCACCCCTTCTCTACCTCCCCCGACTCCCTGAAATCCTGGAAACCAGTGATCTTTTTGCTGTCTGCATAGTTTTGCCTTTTCCAGAATGTCGTGTAGTGATGATCATAGAGTATGTGGCCCTTTCTTTCACTTAGCAATATACATTTAATATTCCTCTAGGTCTCTTCAAACCTGGGTAGCTCTTTTTTTTAATCACTGAATATATTCCATTGAATGGATATACCATAGTTTGTTTATCCATCACCTATTGAAGGAATTTTCGTTGCTTCTAAGTTTTTTTTATAAATATATTTTTATTGATTTCAGAGAGGAAGGGAGAGAGAGATAGAAACATCAATGATGAGAGAGCATCATCGATTGGCTGCCTCCGCAGGCCCCCTACTGAGGATCAAGCTCCCAACCTAGGGAATGTGCCCCCAATGGGAATCGAACCGTGACCTCCTGGTTCACAGGTTGACACTCAGCCACTGAGCCATGCCATCCGGGCTGGTTCCTTCCAACTATGACACTATGAACAACCTGCTATAAACATCTGCATGCATCTTTTGTGTGGACATAAGTTTTCAACTTATTGGGTAAATACCAAGGAGTGCAAGTGCTGGATCATATGGTAAGTTTTGTAAGAAACTGTCTCCCAAAGTGGCTGTCCCTGTTTTGCACTTTTGAGCATCACTCTTAGTAACAATCCTATGGCCTGGACCTGTTCTCCAGGTTAGCAAGGCGAGAGGACCAGCCATGATTCTCCTTCCTGCCCGCACCAGCTCCCTTGCTGAGCCAAACCAGTTCCCCTGTTGAAAGGTGAAAATAAAGGGTCTTCCTCTCCTCCTGCAAACAAGGACCCAGGTTAGGCAAGGTGTGATGCTGCAGCAGCTCTTGTCACTTGGCATCCGCAAGGCCCCCCTGAGCAGGGCAGTGGGCCCATGCCTCTGGGAGGTCTTGGCTTGAGCACAGGCATGCGGGCTGGAGAAAACAGCGATTGTGTGGCCGCGCGGCTCTCTGGGGCCATGTTCCTGAAGCCGCGTGGAACCAGGGCCACTGGGTTAAACACACCCAGCTCCTGACCACTTTCCATTCTTTCTGAAGTGTTGTTGACAAGTTAGGTAGCAGTTTAATCTGCATCATTCAAAAATTTAGGGTGATTAAAAGATTCTGGAGATAATGGAACCATAAGAAAGCTGGGAGTTTAACTTTAACTTTCCCTTTCTCTTTTTAAGAAGTTGTGAAAAAGTAGATATGACCTTTCACAATTACCTTAAAAACAATATTTTCATTTTATTTTTAATATATTTTTATTGATTTCAGAGAGGAAGGGAGAGGGAGAAAGAGATGGAAACATCAATGATGAGAGAGAATCATTGATCGGCTGCCTCCTGCACGCCCCACACTGGGATCAAGCCCGCAACCCAGGCATGTGCCCTGACCGGGAATCAAACCCAGGACCCTTGAGTCTGCAGGCTGGCGCTTTATCCACTGAGCCAAACCAGTGAGGGCTAACAACAAATTTTTAAAGTTAAGCTAACATCTAACTGCAACTGTAGGAAAGAAAGAGGGCCCTTTTATATTGTGTTTTTGACATTATGTTCCAGAATCAAAATTCCATGTTTTCTGGCTTCTATGCAATTGCAACCCCTCTCCCTGCCAAACCAAACCAACAACAAAAAACCTGAATGTGCCACCAGTAACTTGCAGCAAGACATTTAGCTTTAAGCATGGATTCATTTTTTAAAAAATACATTTTTATTGATTTCAGAGAGAGGAAGGAAGAGGGAGAGAGAGATAGAAACATCAATGATGAGAGAGAATCACTGATTGGCTGCCTCCTGCATGCCCCACACTAGGGATCTAGCCCACGACCCGGAAATGTGCCCTGATGGGAATCGAACCGTGACCACCTGTTTCATGGGTTGATGCTCAACCACTGAGCCATGCCAGCTAGGCTGGATTCATTTTTTAAGACTCATACTCTGATGGCTGCCTTAAAAACTCAGATTCTCACAGGAACTGCTTCAACCTGAGGAGAAAAAAGCTTCAGTGATGCTGCTTGGAAAAGGTTTGTTTTGTGCCTCAATTTGCCAGACGAAGCACTGCGAATGCGATTCTCTGAAGGAAACTGTTCTAATACTTCCCTGAATCCAGAAGCATCTGCGTGATTCCCTGGAGCAAGTCAGTTTGGTCTTACTCAGACCTTTAAAGCTGAGGTAACTAACAAAGAGTACCTTTTGTTTTGTGTTGTTTTTGTTGTTGTTGTTTGTTTGTTTTTAAATATATTTTTATTGATTTCAGAGAGGAAGGGAGAGGGGAAGATAGAAACATCAATGATGAGAGAGAATCATTGATTGGCTGCCTCCTGCACGTCCCCTACTGGGGATCAAGCCTGCAATCTGGCATGTGCCCTTGACAGGAATTGAACCTGGGACTCTTCGATCTGCAGGCTGGCACTCTATCCACTGAGCCAAACCAGCTAGGGCACAAGTACCTTTTGGCTGCAGCCAAATGTTTTCAAAGGATGGAAATAGAGTGAGGTCCAGAATGAGCAATGTGACAAACCTTCCAGAGAGTTCTTGGAAAGACTGAAGTTTGAGAATAACTGCTCAAGGCAATACTGACTTTTTAATTTTTTTTCTTTTTCAACTTTACCTACAAAATTACACATCCTGGGTACGTTTCTTCTTCCTGTCATGTTATGTTTTCAGTTGTCTCACTGAAAGTACTTTAAGTTCTTTTTTAATTTTTTTAAATTCTACTTTTTAAATAAATATACAATAAAATTTAGTTTTTGTGTGTGCATACACTTCTATGAATCTTAACACATGTATCTACTCATGTATCTAGCGCTACAGTCAGGACACAAAACACTTCCATCACTCCAGAAAGCTCACTCGGTTACACTCTGGTAGGGAGCTCTTCCCCCACCCCAGTCCCTGGCTGACCCCATTCATCAGGGAAGTTTTGAGTGTCTCAGAACGTTGTGTAATGGAATCAGACAGTATATGACCTTTGAAACTGATTCCTTTCACTCATCATAATTCCTTTGAGACCCATCTATGTTTTTGCACGTCTTCGTGGTCCATTCTTTTTATTACTGAGCAGAATTCCGTTGTGTGGATAGAATGTCATTTGTTTGGTTTGTTCACCCATTGGAGAGCATTTGGCTGTTTCCAGTTTTTGGCAATTATGATAGAACTTCTGTAAACATCCATGTACAGGTTTTTGGATAAAGATATGGGGGTTTTGTTTTGTATTTTAATATGTTTTTATCTTTACCAAGGATATGTTTTAAGGATTTTAGAGAGAGAGAAAGAGGGGGAGAGAGAAAGAAAGAGAGAGAGAGAGAGAGAGAGAGAGAGAGAGAGAGAACATCAATCGGTTACCTCCCCTGCACACTTGACCAGGGATCAAACCTGCAACCTAGGTATGTGCCCTGACTATGAGTCGAACCCAGAACTTTTTGGTGTATGGACGACTCTCCAACCAACTGAGGCATCTGACCGGGGCAGTAAAGATATGTTTTTATGTGTCTAGAGTAATAACCTGGGAGAAGGATAACTGAGTCAGCTAGTAGGTGCATCTTTACTTGATGAGAAACTGCCATCTGCTTACAGAAGGGCTGTGACATTGCAGTCCCCACTATCATGGGGGAAAGTGCTAGCTACTTTGTATTTTCACCAATAGTTAGGATTGTTGGTATTTTTTAAATTTCAATCATTCTAATAAGTGTGAAGAAAGAAGTATCCATCATGGTTTAATTTGCACTTCCCTAACACTAATTAAGTTGAACATCTTGCTATTTGCTTCTTTGCCATGCAAGTAACTGCTTTGATGAAGTGTCTGTTCAAGTCTTTTGCTTACTTTTGAAGTTGAATTGTTTTGTTCTCTTAATGTTGTTTGTTGGGTAGGTAATCTATAAACATTTTCTCCCAGTCTATAGTTTGTCTTTTTATTATTTAAACACAGTATCTTTCCCAGAGAAAGTTATTAATTCTGATAAAGCCCAATTTATCAATGTCTTTCCTGTGATGGGTCATGAAGATTTTCCCCTACTTTTCTTCTAAGTTTTATAATTTTATATTTTACTAAAGGCCTGGTGCATGAATTCATGCATGGGTGGGGTCTGGCCGGCCTGCCCAGATAGGGGCCGATTGGGGATGGCCAGCTGGTGGGAGGGGACACGGGAGGTTGGCCAACCCGCCCGGCCTCTGATTGGGGTAAGGGGATGCGATTGGGGCCAGGGTAGGCTGGGGGGAGGGGCCACAGGAGGTTGGCTGGCCATAGTGCACGTCATAGTGACCAGTTGTTCCAGTCATTCTGGTTGTTTTGGTCACTTGGCTTTTATATATATAGATATTAAAATCTATGATTTAGTTTGAGTTAATTTTGGTACAATATATGAGTTAGATCAGGGCTTATCTTCTTGCATATGAGTTCACATGGTGGCCTGTAGTTTTCCTTCTTTCTACTCTCTTTGGTTTCAGTATCAGGATAAATGAGTTGGGAAGTGTGCCCTCCACTGCCATTTTCTGGAAAAAAAATGCATAGAATTGCCATCATTTAATCATTAAGCATTGGTAGAATTTTTCAGTGAAACCATCTGAATCTGCAGATGTTCTTTAAAAGTTTTTAAATATGAATTCCAGATCCTGAAGGGCACAGCTGCCGTGACTAGGAGCACAGCCTCACCACCATCCAGACAGGCCTCAGGTGCCACCAGGACCCTACAGTCACTCCACCCAAAGACCTGCTACCACAGCTGCAGACCAACAGACACCAGGACTCCAGACTTCCTAGCCACAGTGGCACAGGCCCCACATGTCCCAGCGCCTGAGCTCTCCCAAGACTCTTGGCACTCACAAGGCTCCTGTCAACCCGCTGCTGCAGCACAGGCCCCACGTGTTTGGCATCTGGGCTCTCCCATGACTCTCAGGATGTGCTATGCTCCCACCAACCCACCACCGCAATACAAGTCCCATGCAACTCAGTGCCTGGACCCTTCAGTGATAGCAAAACTGGGGAGACAAAGAAACAACCCCCAAAGGAAAGAAAAGAAGGAATCACACGAAAAGGAACTAAATGAAACAGAGGCATGGATTATGTCAAAAAAGGAATTCAGAGTAATGTCATACAGTTCATAAACAGAAAATCAACAACTTATGTAAGAATCAAGAGGAAATCAATAATGATATAGCCACAATAAAAAGCATGATGGAAGGTTTCAACAGTAGACTATAAGAAGCAGAGGACTGAATTAGTGAGTTATGTGAGTAGAAACAAGTCATCTTTTCTGTCAAAAAGCAGTTTAGACAGATTCCATTTTGGACTGTGTGACTTGGCAGCTGCCATGTTGGCCACATGGCTTGCAGCTCCCCTGGGGGCCTCCATCTTGAAACAGCAAAGGCCAACCCCTACCCTTTGAATTAGTCAATCACAAAAGACTGTGTACCTGAGCTCCAATCAAGAGTGAGGCACAGGTCACATGCATCAGGGATTATAAAACCAAGCAGACTGCCTGCTCAGTGTGCATGTGCTTCCAGACCATGTGTGCACACCCTTCTATGTAGAAGTAAAGATATTTGCCTTGCTGCCTGGCTCCCGAGTATGTTTGGTGTTCTACCAGGACCCCTGAATTTAGGGGCTTGCCTTATTTCTAACAGTTAGAAGATAGGGCAGAGGAAAAAGCCCAATCTGAATAGCAATTGGAGAAAAAAATTAGAAAGAAGGAGGAGAGCTTATGGAGGATTTGGGACAACATGAAACAAAGTAACATACGTACAATAGTGGTGCCAGAAGGACAAGGAGAGGAGCAAGGATTAGAGAACTTATTTGAAGAAATAATAACAGAAAACTTTCCTGATTTGGGCAAGATAAAGTCACACAAGCAGAGAGAGTCCTAAACAAGCTGAACCCCAAAAGACCCACACCAAGACATGTCATAATTACAATGGCAAACATCAACAACAAAGACATAATATTAAAAGATGCAAGAGAGAGACAGAGAGTTACCTACAAAGGATCTCCCATGAGATTATCAAATGATGTCTCAACAGAAACACATCAGGCCAGAAGGGAATGGAATGAATATACAAAGTGATGCAAAGCAAGGGACTGGATCCAAGAATACTCTATCCAGGGAGGAGTATTCAAAAGTGAAGGGGGAAATCAGGAGCTTCATAGACAAAAAGGAGCTAAGGGAGTTTATCACTACCAAGCCAGCAATGCAAGAAATGCTAAAGCGTCTGTTGTAAAAAGAAGAAATAGAAAGGGAAGAAGGAACACAGGCACAAAAAATAAAAATGGCTACAAACAATTACCTATCAATAATAACCTTAAACGCAAATGGACTAAATGCTCCAATCAAAAGACATAGAGTGGCTGAATGCATAAGAAAACATGATTCATATATCTGCTGTCTACAAGAGACCCACCTCAGAATAAGGGACTCACACAGAGTGAAAGTAAAGGGATGAAAAAATATTTTTCAGGAAAATGGAAATGAAAAGAAAGCTGGGGTAGCAATACTTATATCTGACAAAATAGACCTCAAAGAGAAGGCCATAACAAGAGATAAAGAAGGCCACTTCATAATACTAAAGTGATTGATACAACAAGAGGATATAATTCTGGTTAACATATATGCACCCAATGCAGGAGCACCCAAATACGTAAGAAAAACTTCTGGAAAATATCAAGGGAGAGATTGACAGCAATACAATCATAGTAGGGGACTTTAATACCCCATTGACACCACTGGATAAATCCTCTAGACAAAAAATCAGCAAAGAAACAGCAATCCTAAATGACTCACTAGATCAGATGGACTTAATTGATATATTCAGAACATTCCACCCCAAAGTTACAGAATATACATTCTTCTCAAGTGCACATGGGACATTCTCAAAGATAGACCACATATTGTGACACAGTAAAAGTCTCTCCAAATTCAAGAAGATTGAAGTCATATCAAGCATCTTCTTAGATCACAATTGTATAATATTAGAAATCAACTACGATAAAAACAATCCAAAACACTCAAACACTTTGAAGCTGAATAGTATGTTATTAAATATTGATTGGGCCCTAACTGGTTTGGCTCAGTGGATAGAGCTTCGGCCTGCGGACTGAAGGGTCCCAGGTTCGATTCCGGTCAAGGACAGGTACCTTGGTTGCAGGCACATCCCCAGTAGGAGGTGTGCAGGAGGCAGCTGATCGATGTTTCTCTCTCATTGATGTTTCTCTCTATCCCTCTCCCTTCCTCTCTGTAAAAAATCAATAAAATATATATATTTAAATATTGATTGGGTTACCAATGAGATCAAAGAAGAAATAAAAACATCCTGGAAATGAATGACAATCCAAAATCTATGGGACACAGCGAAAGCAGTCCTGAGAGGGAAGTTCATAGCATTACAGGCCTAACTCAAAAAAAAGAAAGGAAGGAAGGAAGGAAGGAAGGAAGGAAGGAAGGAAGGAAGGAAGGAAGGAAGGAAGGAAGGAAGGAAGGAAGGAAGGAAGGAAGGAGGGAAGGAAAGGGGGAAGGAAGAAAGACTGGTAATAAATTATCTAACTCTCTAACTTAAAGAATTAGAAAGAGAGCAATAAGAAAAGCCCAGAGTGAGCAGAAGGAAGGAGAAAATAAAGATCAGAGCAGAAATAAATGACATAGAGACAAAAAAATACAAAAGATCAATGAGCCAAGAGCTGATTCTTTGAAAGGATAAACAAGATTGATGAACCTCTAGCCAGACTCATCAAGAAGCAAACAGAGAGGACCCAAATAAATAAAATCAGAAATGAAACAGGTAAAGTAACAACAGACCCCACAGAAATACAAAGGATTGTAAAAAAAATACTATGAGCAACTCTATTCCAACAAACTAGACAACTTAGAGGAAATGGACATATTCGTAGAAAAATACAACCTTCCAAAAATCAATCAGGAAGAACAAAAAAATCTGAATAGGTTGATAACTATGGAGAAAATTGGAGCAGTTATCAAAAAACTTCCAGCAAACAAAAGCCCTGGGTCAGACAGCTTCACAGGGGAGTTTTACCCAACATTCAAAGAAGAACTAAAACCTATCCTCCTCAGACTATTTCAAAAAATTGAAGAGGAAGGAACACTTCTAAGTTCTTTCTATGAAGCCAGCATTATCCTAATCCCAAAACCAGATAAAGACACTACAAAGAAAGAGAATTACAGGCCAATATTCCTGATGAACATAGATGCTAAAGTCCTCAACAAAATATTAGCAAATCAGATCCAGCATTACATTAGATAGATCATACACCATGACAAGTGTGATTTATTCCGGGGATGCAAGGATGGTACGATATCCACAAATCAATAAACGTGATACATCACATAAACAAATTGAGAGATAATCATATCAATTGATGCAGAAAAAGCATTTGACAAAATCCAACACCCTTTCTTGATAAAAACTCTCAGTAAGGTGGGAATAGAGGGATCACACCTCAACATAATAAAAGCTATATATGACAAACTTACAGCCAACATCATACTCAATGGGCAAAAACTAAAACCATTTCCCCTAAGAACAGGAACAAGACAGGGATGCCCACTCTCACCGCTCCTGTTCGACATAGTACTGGAAGTGCTAGCCACAGTGATCAGACAAGAAGAAATAAAGGGCATCCAAATTGGAAAAGAAGAAGTGAAATTGTCATTATTCGCAGATGACATGATACTGTACATAGAAAACCCTAAAGACTCCATCAAAAAATTATTAGGCCTAATAAATGAATTTGGCAATGTAGCAGGATACAAAATTAATGCCAAGAAATCTATGGGATTTTTATACACCAATAGTGAACTTACAGAAAGAGAGATTTAAAAAACAATATCATTTACCATAGCACCAAAAAAATTAAGATACCTAGGAATAAACTTAACTAAGGAGGTAAAAGACCTGTACTCAGAAAACTACAGGACGTTGAAAAAGGAGATAGAGGAAGACATAAACAGATGGAAGAATATACTGTGTTCATGGATTGGTAGAATCAACATCACTAAAATATCCGTACTAACCAAAGCAATCTATAGATTCAATGCACTCCCCATTAAAATACCAACAGCATATTTCACAGACCTAGAACAAACTCTCCAAAAATTCATCTGGAATAAAAAAAAGTCCCCAAATAACTGCAGCTGTCCTGAGAAAGAAGAACAAAGTAGGAGGGATCACAATACCAGATATCAAGCTGTATTACAAAGCCACTGTTCTCAAAACTGTCTGGTACTGGCACAAGGACAGACATACAGACCAATAGAACAGAGAACCCAGAAATCAACCCAAGCCATTATGCTCAATTAATATTTGGCAAAGGAGGCCAGAACATACAATGGAGTCAAGACAGTCTCTTCAATAAATGGTGTTGGGAAAATTGGACAGATTTATGCAAATAATGCAACTATACTACCAACTTACACCACATATAAAAATAAACTCAAAATGGATAAAGAACTTAAAAGTAAGATGGGAAACCATAAAAATCTTAGAGGAATCCACAGGCAGCAAAATCTCAGACACATGCCGAAGCAATTTCTTCACCAATACCACTCCTAGGGCAGTGGAAACTAAAGAGAAAATAAACAAATGCGACGACATCAAAATAAAAAGTGTCTGCACAGCAAAAGCAACCATCCACAAAACAACAAGAGAGCCCACTGCATGGGAGAACACATTTGCCAATGTTATGTCCGATAAGGGTTTAACTCCAAAATTTATAGGGAACTCATACAACTTAACAAAAGGAAGATAAACAACCCAATCAAAAAATGGGCAACGGACCTAAATAGATACTTTTCGAAAGAAGACATAAGGAAGGCCAAGAGACATATGAAAACATGTTCAAAGTCACTAATCATCTCAGAGATGCAAATCAAAACAACAATGAGGTGCCACCTCACTCCTGTCAGAATGGCTATCATCAACAAATCAACAAACGACAAGCGCTGGAGAGGATGTGGAGAAAAAGGATCCCTCGTGCACTGCTGGTGGGAATGCAGACTGGTGCAGACACTGTGGAGAACAGTATGGTGTTTCCTCAAAAAATTAAAAATGAAACTCCCATTTGACCCAGTAATCCCACTTCTAGGAATATCCCAAGAAGCTAGAAACACCAATCAGAAAGGATATATGCACCCCTATGTTCATAGAAGCATATGTCCCTCACAGCCTAAATGCCCATCAGCAGATGAGTGGATTAGAAAACTGTGGTACATCTACACGATGGAATACTATGCTGCAGTAAAAAAGAAGGAATTCTTACCATTTGCAACATCATGGATGGACCTGGAGAGCATTATGCTAAGCGAAATAAGGCAGTCAGAAAAAGATAAATATCACATGATCTCACTCATTTGTGGAATATAATGAGCAACATAAACTGATGAACAAAAATAGATACAGAGTCAGAGAAGCATTGAACAGATCATCAAACATCAGAGGGAAGGCATGGAAGTGGGGAGGGTCAGAGATCAACCAAAGGACTTGTATGCATGCATATAAGCATAACCAATGGACACAGACACAAGGGGGGTGAGGGCATGTGCTGGGGATGAGGGTGGCCGTGGAGAGGTCAATGGGGGGAAAGGGAGACATATGTAATACTATATGTGCCCCCAAACCATGTAATACTTTAAACAAAAACAATTTAAATAATAAATAAATAAAATAAAATATGAATTCCATTTTGTAATAGTTACAGCACCTACTCATTCAGGCTTCATACAGCATGCATGTTTTCTACTTCGTGCCGGGTAACTTTTGGCAATCTGTGGACTCCATAGTGACATCCCCTTTCATTCCTGATATTGGTAGTTTGTATCTTCACTTTTATATCTCTCTGTCAGATTTTTTAGATCTTTATGAATTTACTAGAGGCCGGACGCATGAAATTCATGCAAGAGTAGGCCTTCCTTCCCCCGGCTGCTGGCACCCGGGACCCAGGCTTCCCTTGCAGCCCAGCTTGTCCGGAAGGTCTTCCAGAAGGACATCTGGTCTAATTAGCATGTTATGCTTTTATTATTATAGATTGATCTTTTAAAAAACACAGACTTTTTGTTTCATTGATTTTTTCTTTCTGTTTTAAATTGAATTGATTACTGTTCTCATCTTCGTTATTCTTTTCTTCAGCTTAATTGGGTTTCTTTTGTTCTTCCTATTTTTAGATTTTTAAAGTGAAAGCTTAGATGATTGGTTTGAGGCCTTTCGTTTCTAACATAAGCATTTAATACTAAGTATTTCCCTCTAAGCATAGCTTTTGTTGTAGCCTAGAAATTTTGATATTATGTGTTTTCATTTGCACTCAGTTCACAATATTTTTTTTCAATTTCCTTTGAAACTTCCTCTTTGACCCATGAATTATTTATAAGCATCTTGTTTAATTTACAACTATTTGGAGATTTTGCTTTTATCCTTTTTTTTTTTTAATGATTACTAATATTATTCCACTGTAGTCAGAGAACATTCTTTATAATCTTTATAAGCTTTCAAACTTGTTAAGGTTTGTATATTAATCCAGGGTATGGTCTGTCTTGGTGAATATTTCATGTACACTTAAAAAGAATGTGTATTTCTACTGTTAGGTGAGTACTATGTAAATATTAGTTAGACCCAGTTTGATGGTATCATTCAGTTCTTTCATATCCTTGCTGATCTTCTATTAACTTACCAATATTGAGAGAAGAGTGTTGAATTCTCCAGCTATAATTATAGATGTATCTATTTTTGTTAGTTCTCTCAGTTTTGCTTTATGTGTTTTAAAACTTTTGTTAAGTACACAGACATTTAGGATTGTTATTTCTTTTTGCTATCTTAATCTTTCTAACATCACGTACCATCCCTTTTTATCCCTCGTAACCTGCTTTGCTCTGACATCTGCTTTGGTTCACTGTAGTCCTGTGAGAAGCACACGTGGGAAAAGCAGTTTGGGGAAATACCACCTGCCACAGCATTGAAAGGATAACATTATCGCATCCATCTGACATTTAGCAATATCTTTCCTATCACATTTGCTTCTGATAGATAACATTTTTAATTACTCAAATAGTCTAAGTCAGATTGCCTCACAGTGATATGAAGAGAGGGCTTTATTGTCTGATGCAGTTGTCACCTGCTTTGCCCACACTGGCTTCCTCCCTGGCCCACACTTTGAGAACCAATGCGTGAAGCCTGGGCAGAGCTGGGCAAGAGGGTGTTAGAATTGCAAGGGCAAAGGCTATGAATGTTCTCATCTTAATAGTACTGTTGATGATAAACATGCACGTGCATCTACGTGCTAAATTAGTTTCTTTTGTCCTTGGATCTAATTCTCGCGAGTATGAAAAACCTTGGATTCACTTAGTGTCTGGCAGTATTAGCCCCCAAAGAACATTCTAACTTATGCAACTTTGTGAGTAGTTGTGATGAGGCTCAGACTGCTTGAGAATGTCTCTTTGTCCAGTCCTTGGACTTTTAAAAAGCTGAAGCATAATAAAACCCTCACAAAACATGCCTCATGGTCAGGGTGCCCAGCGCTCGGAGACGGCATGCCGCGATGGAGCACTCAGAGGCAGCGTGGACCGGAGCCAGCCAGTTTGGGGATTGAGTCCCACGTGTGTCACTTATTGTGTGATTTTGGGTCACATTATTCAACTTCTCAGAGTTCTGGCTTCTTAATCTGTAAAATGGGGGCAATGAATGAAACTTACTTTTAGTATTACAATGAAGACTAAATAAAATAATTAAAGTTCCTGGTACCTAGGAGATAATAAATTTAATATCGGCGAATTCTTTTTTTTTTTTTTTTAATCCTCACCCGAGTGGAAGAGAGAGGGGAAAACAGAGAAATATCGATGTGAGAGAAACACATCAATTGGTTGCCTCCTGCATGAGCCATGACCAGGGCCTGGGCCGGGAAGAAGCCTGCTCCTATAGTAATGGAGGAGCCTGCATGCCCTTGTCTGGAATCGAACCCAGGACCCTTCCTGGACCAATGCTCTGTCCACTGAGCCAAAACGGCGAGGGCAATATTGGCGAATTCTAAGAGAAATTCAACTATATGCTTCGTCAGTTCTCTCTGAAGTTAGAGGGCAGGTCAATATCCACATCACCAATCTTTAGTTTTTTATGTCCCTTTCCTACCTCTATGAGCTGAGGAAAGGTAAAAAATCAGCTGAAGCCTAAGGCTTCACAAGCGAGTGAGTGAGAGTGTGTGAGTATGGGTGTGTGAGTGTGTGAGTGTGTATGGGAGTGTGTGTGTGAGTGTGTGTGAGTGTAGAGTAATGGAAGGGGATATAGTCCTGAGGGGCTGTGTATAGTAATGGAAGGGGATCTAGTCCTGGGGGGCTGTGTACAGTAATGGAAGGGGATATAGTCCTGAGGGGCTGTGTACAGTAATGGAAGGGGATCTAGTCCTGAGGGGCTGTGTATAGTAATGGAGGGGGATATAGTCCTGAGGGGCTGTGTACAGTAATGGAAGGGGATCTAGTCCTAGGGGGCTGTGTACAGTAATGGAAGGGGATCTAGTCCTGGGGGGTGCTGTGTATAGTAATGGAAGGGGATCTAGTCCTGAGGGGCTGTGTACAGTAATGGAAGGGGATCTAGTCCTGGGGGGGGGCTGCATATAGTAATGGAAGGGGATCTAGTCCTGGGGGTGAGGGGACTGTGTACAGTAATGGAAGGGGATCTAGTCCTGGGGGGGTGCTGTGTATAGTAATGGAAGGGGGTCTAGTCCTGGGGGTGGGGGGGCTGTGTACAGTAATGGAAGGGGATCTAGTCCTGGGGGGTGGTGCTGTGTATAGTAATGGAAGGGGATCTAGTCCTGGGGGGAGCTGTGTACAGTAATGGAAGGGGATCTAGTCCTGGGGTTTATCCAATAAGAGTGAAATCAGATAATGAGAGACTGTTAGGCAAGAGGAGTCTTGCCCACCCCCCCAACACCAAACCTTGTCATATACCTGTCCTGACTACCATGTAGCCATGATTCTCTCTTCACTTGTCTTCTCCAATAGACTGTGAGCTTCCAAGAGCAGGAATTCTGTCTTTCAACTCCATTTCCTGGCCCTCAACCTGGCATCCTGTGGGCCCCTCCTGGGCATCACTTGGCTAATTGACTGATGGAATTTATGGTGCCAAGCCCACCTGCATTGTTCTGGGCTGAGGTGTGAGGGAGAAGCCCATGCAAAACCCGAGTGGCTGTCTGCTCCATCTGGCCTTAGCGGGATGCCAGCTGTTCAAGGACCAGCACACTGACATTTCACAAACTCCGCCTACTTCCTTATTATTCCTAACCATGTTATCTGCCAGACAGCGGATATTACTCTTCATTACTTAAAATATGTGATTATTGGTTTAAAGGTGTTCCTCTAGGAATGGTAGGCAGTTTCCAGAGTCACTCATTTATTCATATATTATTCAGCAAATATTTACTGAAGGATATGGCAAGTTCATCACTGACGGGAGTGGGTTAGGGAATAGATAAAATAAAACATTAATCCTGTTCTCAAAGCGGAGTTAAAACATTGTAGCTACTATTTATAGGGCACCTACGATGTACCAGGCATGTGCTAAATAGTCTTCATATATTGTCTCATTTGTTCTTTGCCATTGCCAGAAAATATAAATAACAGATGAGGCAACGAGGGACCTAGCTGTTAAAGCTACTTGCTCAAGATCATGCATCTGGTCAGAAGAAAAATGGAGATTCATTCCGGATCTCTGAGGCACTGAAGTCTGGTTCTCCCTGCCATGCTGTACCACTTCCAAAATAAGGGCGAATAACCTCATGCATGAGCCAAGGTGAGGAATTGGACTGAGTACTACTTTGGTGATTGGGTATCCTCAGAAATCAGGTATATGTGACTGGGATGTGTCTTGGACATAAAGCAAATGCGGAGTTCTGATCTGCAGTTCTGTTCTCCCATGAGGGAAGAGGCCAGAGAGGGATGAAGCAGATCTCGGGGAGTGCAAGAAATCTCCAGAATGGGGGAATTGAGCACAGTGTGAGAAATCTCCATTATGGAAGATTGAGCATATAGTCACAAGCGACTCCCAAGGAGTACAAGAAATCTCTAATATGGGGGACTGAGCACAGTGTGAGACATCTGCAATATGGAAGGTTGAGTGCATAGTCACAAGGGACTTTCCGAGGATGAGAAACAAAAATTCTAGGCCTAGGGAATACATTCCCCAAATAGTCCATTGGAAGAATGCTGAGGTTCTGGGGAAGGGCAGTCCCTGAACCAGGGCTAGAAGATATTGCTCTACTTTGGTGGTATTTTTATGCAGGGCATTCTGTGTTGCCTGTGGGTCATGCATGTCTGTATAAGAGTGTTTCTGTTGATGTTTTATGTCTCTTTGTTATTTGGTTTAATATGTTTAAAGATGGGGCATAGCCTGCTTTGGGGGAGCCCAGCTATTATGGTGATGCTGAACACGTGGCAGAGATGGCAGGAACAGCTCAGCAGCTGCCAAGAATTCTTAATCTTGGGGACTCTTCCTGCTTTCCCTCTCATGGTGTCAGCCACCAGAAACTCTTAGCTAGTGAGATTTTTGTCTGTGTCTGTAATGTGATTTTGGTTACTGATTTACTTTTCTTGCTTTCTATATTTTGGGGGACTTAGTTTGACATGGGGAAGTAGGGATTATAGGTATGGGGAAGTAAGCTTGGGTGGGACTCCATTGTTTGTTCTCCCATGAGGGAAGAGGCCAGAGAGGGATGAATCAGATCTCAGGGAGTGCAAGAAATCTCCAGTATGGGGGATTGAGCGCAGTGTGAGAAATCTCCATTATGGAAGATTGAGCATATAGTCACAAGCGACTCCCAAGGAGTACAAGAAATCTCTAATATGGGGGACTGAGCACAGTGTGAGACATCCGCAATATGGAAGGTTGAGCACATAGTCACAAGGGACTTTCCAAAGATAGATATATCAAAATATAGAAAGCAAGAAAAGTAAATCAGTAACCAGTTTTTGAATAAGAATCCAAGATTGATGGTGGGCAGTTCTTGAATAAGAATCCAAGGTTGACTCTCAGGTCATAGGGGTGTACAATTCCCAGATTTTTGTTCCTAACACTGGAAGGAGCAGATTTGCAGAAATACCCTCCAACAGGCTGTAAATAGCAGTGGGGGTCGGGGGACACTCCATTTTGCAGAGAAGAATAAGCTTGTGAGTAATCCCTGTTACAAAAGTTGTCAAGAAAATGCCTTGGATAATAATAATTAGCTTTAAAACTCAAAGTTGGTAAGACATAAAAATAGATGTAACCAAAATAAAGGGTTTATGGTAAAGCTTTTCAGTGATAGATATGTATGACTAAACATAGTTTTCCAAGGTTTTGGGTAACTTTGCTGAGTTAAATGGTAAAAATCATTAAATATCAAGGTATTTTGAAATAACAGGATACTGAAATATTAATCTGTGGATGCCTTGTATGGAGAATCTAGAGGATGGATTTGAATCTGTTAATGAATAAATATTGCATTTTATTTAAAATATCTCTTAAAAATGTGAATATATTGTTCATCTAAAGAATGTTAATTACTTATATATCACCTAAAGATTAAGGTTTCTAAGGGTTAAGAATTCTAATTAGAAATAAATTATGGTTTTGGTGTCATTTTGAAGGAAAAAGTGGGTTCTGAAAGTTGTAAGATTTGTGAGGAAGGGTAATGTTTGTAAAGAAAAATGTTGAAAAGAAGTTATATAAATGACACATGCCAGTAAGCCAGGACAAGTAGAATAAGGAAACTGAGATGGTTAAACAGCAATTTGGAGCTACCTACTAAATTCCATCTTCCCTAAACCAAGGACACTTAAGAGTAAATCATTTGCATTTTGCCTCCCTAACCAGAGGGCAAATAGCTTATATCAACGTACTCAGGGAGACAGATAGTAGAAATCCAATTAGTGTCATTTGCTGGCCACACCCAAGGACAAATGAAGTTAAACTTTTTCTTGACCTAGAATTTGCATTAGGCCCTGGAATGCCTCAAGATCTTCCTACAATGGAGAGTAGGGACCAATTTCTTAAAAATTATGTACTGGGTATCTCTTCTACTTTAATGTCTCTCAGATTAGAAGGCCTCCTGGCTCAAAGCCCTCCTCTTGAGTTTCCACTTCATTGCCATCGACTGGGAGACTACGTTCATTCTAATCAAGACCTGGAAGACAAGGACCCTACCTTGTCTTGCTTACCACTGACGCTGCTGTTTGAACTGCAGAATGAGGTTGGACCCATCACACATGGGTTAAGGGTGGACCACCAGCTTCTCTGGGTGGAGACACCTCAACTTGGACGGCCATACCAGGACACAGCCCCTTGAAATTAACACTAAAAGCTGTGAGCCGTCTTAATAACCATCGTGTACTCGGCTCTATTTGCCTTAGGGATCTGGAAAATTGCAGGGGCTTACAACGGGCTGGAGAAATGTGCACAATCCAGGTCATGCCTACCCAGTTAAGTTGTTGGTTATAGATCACTGGAGTGACTTGAATACTTCAACCTTTAGGCCAAAATATTGACTAGGACTAGATTCAGGAATAGATGTCCCTGGATAAGATCCCCTAGGCCAGTGGTCAGCAAACTCATTAGTCAACAGAACCAGATACCAACCGTACAACAATTGAAATTTCTTTTGAGAGCCAAATTTTTTAAACTTAGACTTCTTCTAACGTCTCTTGTTCAAAATAGACTCGCCCAGGCCGTGGTATTTTGTGGAAGAGCCACACTAAAGGGGCCAAAGAGCCGCATGTGGCTCTCGAGCCACAGTTTGCCGACCATGGCCCTAGGCCACTGCCACCACCATGCAAATAGAAGTAGCATACAAGGGAATGAAAGCCTTGGTAGAATGGATTAAATATTCTGTACACGCCCTGAATAAAAGTGACTGTTACGCTTGCACAGCAGGAAAACTAGAGGCCCAAGTGGTCCCATTTCCATTCGGATGGACCTCAGACAGTAGCAAGATGGAATGTGTGCTTGCCCTGTATCAGGAGGAAACTGCCTGGGGAAATGCTTCCTGTAAGACTCCCACCCTGTTGTTCCCATCCAACAGAGGTAAAGAGCAGGAATGTCCCAAAACAATCTAGCCCCCATCTTCCAATGTAAACTATACCTCCTGCCTCTCAGGAATGGGGGTAACAGTACTCAGAGTTTATGGGAAATTTGTCTGGATGCATAAATGGCTGAGTATCCTCAGAAACCAATCATGCTGCACTGTCAATGCGCCGTGCTGATGTCTGGTGGTATTGTGGGGGACCATTACTTGCAGCCTTGCCCAACAGTTAGAGCAGAACTTGCTCTCTGATACAGTTGGCTATCCTTTCACTTTGGCATATTGTAAACCTTTTTCAACAGACAGACAGACTAAGAAGAGCGAGAGTCATGAACTTTGATGGGGTTCCTTTGATCCCCATATTTACATAGGTTCCATCGGGGTTCTGTAACTGGGTAATCAATGGGCCCGTGCTGCCTATCACTACTTGAGCCATTTAAGCAGAGACAGGGTTGAATAACATAAGACTGTTTACTCAATACTGCTGGCACTATGGGAGAGTAGCAGGTCATCCACAAAAATCTGCTCTCTAGCCCCCGCCATAAGCCAGCTTCTTATACAGGGTAAGACAAAGATTACATGGGGAAGTAGGGATTACAGGCAGGAGAAGTAGGAGGCTGGGGTCGGACTCCATTGTTTGAGCAACAAGATTGTTACTCTTTCCATGATAATAGGTAGTTCTTGAATGAGAATGGTTTCAAGGTTGATTCCCAAGTCTTGGGGGTGCACAGCTCCCAGCCAGGTCACAATGTCCTTTTTTAGTCAACACAAGGCAATCATGGTTAACAGAGCATGGTTAATATTTCCCATAACCATAGCTAGTCCCAAAAATTCTATTTTTGCCCCTTACACTTCCCCACTGCTATTTCTATCATCTCGTATCTATGAGGTTAGTTTTAGATGAGAAGTCTCATCCTGCTGGACTGCATCTGCCTTGAAAGCAGTTCTCAGGGATGGAGTACACCAAGTGCGGGATCTTGGATATGTTTTCTATCAACTGAGAATTGTCAGAAAGATTAAAACAGCACATTCCTTTGAATTCCTCGCAACCATGGTTATGCCACAAACAGCAAATAATCTATTGCCCAATTCTCTAGAACTGCCTCCCTGACCTGGCTCAGCTCTTGATTTACCCCATGTATAGCCCTGGAAGAGGCATTCAGGGCTTTTACCTGCTACAAGCCAGCCGGGTCCCTTCCACATTAGGGAGCCGAGCAGTGCCAGCGTAACCCAATGGTTACAGCAGTACATTCAGCAGGCCCCACAGATGGAGATCATCGCTGCAGTCCGTGCCACGGCCTCGAGAAAGTCTCTTTTGCTTCAGACCCAGTGGTGTTTCTGAGGCGTAAAGACAGTCAGCCCACCCCACCCCCACGCGGTGTTGTTAGCAGGGATAAATAGTTACCCCACATATCAGAAACCAACCAGCCAGCAGATTAGCATGTCCATTACTATAAGGGAAGGTGAAATTATCAGAACAATTCATATCACAGTATTAGATACTGAAAGACAATAACTAGAGCACTCAGTAACCATCAGACATTTGCTACAGGGAGCTACTGTAGCAACCTTCAGGGGAAACATCTCTGCTTCCTTTTCCCAGGCAGTGGGTCCCAACATATAAAGGTCCCTATATATGAGATCCCGAAATTAATAGAATAATTCTATATATTATCAATAGGTGTCCCAACTCCTATTCAGCAAAATGTAAAGGTCCATTCTGCATAGTTTCCTCCACTGCAGGCTTCAGAGCAGTTGGAGTGATGAGAAGCATGTCTCAGGGTCCCATCCATTCCTTCTCTGGTTGGCCCATCATCCTTGCTCTGCTCAGGTCTGTCTAACTGCCTATCACATCCCCTCAAGGATCTTGGCTTGAATTATTTCAGAGAAGAGGGGCGCAGGGTCTCTTCTGTAACTGCTTCATGCTGAGGAGGGATCAAGTTTTTCCTTCAGAGCCAAGAGACCCTTGCTCTCTGTAAGAGGGACAATGAGGCCTGGTCACAGAAGGTGGCAATGGTGTCTAGAGGTGATATTCCCTGAGTGCTGAGTAGGGCTTGTAACCTGGTGGAGACAAAGTGTGTTACAGAATTTAGTATTATTGAGCAAAATTTAGAACAGCAAAAATTATGACAAATGGTCTGGTGGAAGGAAAAAGACATTTCAGTTATAATAATTTTCTATTAAAACAATTTTTCTCCCTAAAATCACCCTCATTTTTATTAAAGAGCCAACTTAAGACTAATTTATGTAATATTAAGCCTAGTTACAATTTGGCCTGATAGTTTGCATGAACACAGTAAGAAGAAGAGTGGATCACATAGGCAATTTAAAAAGATAAGCTTTGCAGGAATTTCAAGATCAAGCTTTAATTAGCCCCGCAGGGCAAAGAAGCTGAGCCACCGAGCTGCCGTCAGGTTTGCTGCAATACCTATAGACGTGGGCGGATTCCTCAAGCTGAGGTCCCCAATGATGTCTTGAGACTCCTTCCTTGCCATCTCTCAGGAAAGCAGCCTTCGTTCCTTACCTGGAGAGACTGCCAGGAGCCACGTGACCAGGCAAGGGACCAGGCTTTCTCCAAGGGGCTTATTGGCTTCTTTCCCTAAAGCTTTCTGGTGGCATCCAGAGTCTGGGCATGTCTCTCTCAGGCATGACATTCCAGGCAAAGTCTTGGTTAATATAGCTACAATTGGAAACAGGTCTATTGAATTTATGCAAAGAAACATATTGCCACTCACTAAGAATTGCCAAATTCTGGAGGAAGAGGTAAGGAGAAAAATATATAAATTACCAGATTGCTTTAAAAATGCTTCCTTATATCTTAAAAACAAGAAGTTTAAGAATCAGCAATACTTTCAACAAAAGTTACAAACACTATAATAATTATTTTCCATTCATTCAGCCCCATAATAACATTTTTGTTTCTCCTGTTTTTTCTGACAGTATTTCTATAAATCCAGATGCTTTATAGAGTAATGCAAATGACATGGAATCTTGTCCTTTCTGCAAAACACAATATTTCAGAATAACAGAGCTGTAAATGAGAGCATAGTACAGTTATTACTAGGACCCCAGCACACAATTTGAAATCACACTGTGCCACCCACCCTTGAGTCGCCTCGGGATATGTTCCCATTGATTTTTAGAGAGCATAGAAGAGAGAGGGAAAGACAAAGAGAAACATCAATGTGAGAGGGACACATCGACTGGTTGCCTCTTGCATGAGCCCTGACCTGGGCCCACAGTGCAGCAACCCCTGTGGCCGCTGCTGGTCTGGCCCTGCCTTGCTCCCTGGATCCCGCAGCCTGCTGGTCCGGCCCTGCCTCGCTTCCTGGACCCTGCAGCCTGCTGGTCTGGCCCTGCCTCACTCCCCAGGCCCCACAGCCTGCCGGTCCTGCCCTGACTCACTCCCTGGACCCTGCAGCCTGCTAGTCCCGCCCTGCCTCGCTACCCAGATCCTGCAGCCTGCTGGTCTGGCCCTGCCTCGCTACCCAGGCCCCACAGCAGCCGTGGCTGCTGCTGGTCCAGCCCTGCCTCCCTCTCCCACCCTTGAAGCAGCCATGACCGCTGCTGATCAGGCCCTCCCCCAGTGCAGGCATGGGGAGGCCCCTGCTGCCCCACCCCCGACACTGCACACCAACCTACTCCTGTCCAGTCGACCTGTTACAGCATCCCGGCCTAATTTGCATATTACCCCCTCTCTCTCTCTCTCTCTCTCTCTCTCTCTCTCTATATATATATATATATATATATATATATATATATATATATATATATATATATGACAAAGCTTCCCATGCGTTAAGCAGAAAATTTTCCTTCATGAGAGAAAACAAATCATTGAGGCATTCCAGAGTCTATTGGAATGACCTAAAGCCAATTCTAGCTCAAGAAAAGTTTCTTAAAATTCAAACCCTTGGAAGGATGTCAAACTTATTTTACCAAAAGATCAGATATTATTACTACTAGAGGCCCGGTGCATGAAAATTCATGCACTGGGATGGGGGTCCCTCAGCCCAACCTGCCCCCTCTCACAGTCTGGGAGCCCTCAAGGGAAGTCCTACTGAAGGCTTAGGCCTGCTCCCCATGGGGAGCGGGCCTAAGCCACAGTCTGGCCTCCCTCTACGGGAGGCACCAGGCTGATCAGGGGAAGGCGCTGCCCCCATCACCCCACTGCTGTTGCCACTTCCGGCCTCTGAAGTGCAGCTGCCAAGGTGTTTTCATCAACACAGACTCCAGTCCCTTCACCATGAAAAAATGACAACTTTCTTTAGGCATTTTCAAGATGTCTCTTTCATAGGATATAACCTACCTTCCTTCCTTCCTTCCTTCCTTCCTTCCTTCCTTCCTTCCTTCCTTCCTTCCTTCCTTCTTTCCTTCCTTTCTTTCTTTCTTTCTTTTTTCTTTCTTTCCTCACCTGAGGATATTTTTCCATTGATTTTTAGAGAGCATGGAAGAGAGAGGAAAAGACAGAGCGAAACATCAATGTGAGAGGGACACTTCGATTGGTTGCCTCCTGCATGAGCCCTGACCTGGGCCCCGGCCAGGGAAGAGCCTGTAACCTAGGTACATGCCCTTGACCAGAATCAAACCCAGACCCTGCGGTCTGCAGGCCAAGGCTCTATCCACTGAGCCAAACTGGCTAGGGCAGGATATGACATTTCTTAGCCCTTCCAGCAGCAGACCTTCATTTTTTCCTCCAGGAGTGAGGTGCAAAAACCCTAGATCACTTTCTTGGGTTATTATTACCCAAGTTACCAAGAACACTGCGAGTGGCATACTGGGAGCTTAGCCAATGAGCAGTCAGAAAAGGTGTTTCCTCTGCAGCTCATGCGCAGAGGCGGGACTGCCAGTGCATCGCAGCTGGCAGGCCCTCTTCTCTCCGGGCCTCCTCACAGCCACAGAGGCTGGCAGGCCCTCTTCTCTCCAGGCCTGCACCATCCATAGCTTGCCTCACTGCACACGCAGTCTCCTCCTGCCCACCTGTGCACACAGCCTCCTCCTGAGCGGTTGTAACATTATGGCATCCTGGGCAATTTGCGTATTACCTCTTTATGTATATATAGACTAGAGGCCCAGTGCATGAAATTCGTGCACTTGGAGGGATCCCTCAGCCCAGCCTGTGCCCTCTCGCAGTCCAGGAGCCCTCAGGGGATGTCTAACTGCTGTGAAGTTTGGAGAGGCTTCCAACACTGCCTCTGCACTTGACAGCCATGAGCCCAGCTCAGGGCTTCTGGCTGAGCGGCACTCCTCCTGTAGGAGCGCACTGACCACCAGAAGGCACCTCCTGTGTTGAGCACCTGCCCCCTGGTGGTCTGTGTGCATCATAGCCACCAGTCGTTTGGTCAATATGCATATTAGCCTTTTATTATATAGGATTATGCATTCAAGGTGACAAAGGGTTTTAACATAAACATAGGCTAGCAACTTTCAGTCCCCATGATTAAGATGACTCTTTTTTAAAAAAAAAAAAATCAAGTACCTGATTAATATAACACATAACCATTTCAATAACTTATAGAACTTTTGCTTAGTGGGCAAAACCAGGAAAGACCTTTTCCCTTCTAATAGACTAGAAAAGGACTAATCAAAATGATATTTATTCTCTAACTTCATTTGTTCTTGGGTGTGGTCAGCAAATGACACTAATTGGATTTCTGCTATCTGTCTCCCAGAGTACATTGATATAAGTTATTTGCCTTCTGGTTAGGAAGGCAAAATACAAATGATTTACTCTTAAGTGTCTTTGGTTTAGGGAAGATAGGATTTACTAGATGGCTCCAAATTGCTGTTTAACCAGCTCAGTTTCCCTGTTCTCTTGGCTTACTGGCATGTGTCATTTATACAACTTGAATATTTCTCTTTACAAACATTCTACACCTTTCACAAACCTTTTTTCAGAACCTTACAACTTTCAGAAATATCCAGCTTTAGAACCCACTTTCTTTTTCCTTCAAAATGCATCTCTATGCCTTCTATTACACCAAAACCATAATTTCTTTCCAATTAGTTAGAATTCTTAACTCTTAGAAACCTATATTTTTAGGTGGGAATGTAAGTAATGAAAATTCCTCAGATTAGCAATACATTCTCATTTTAAGAGCTATTTCAAATAAAATACAATACATTTATTAAAAGTTTCAAATCCATCCTCTAGATTCTCCATACGAGGAAAACTCAGATTAATATTTCAGTATCCTTTCATTTTAGTTATATTTATTTTGCCTTGACAACTTTGAGATTTTAAATCCAATTGTTATTACCCAAGGCATTTTCTTGGCAAATTGTGTAACAGGAATAACCAGCCTTCAGTGGCTTTAATGTGAAAGTACTATTTTTTTTCTTACAAAAATGGAAGTGGCCCCCCACTGCTATTTCAGTAGCCTGCTGGAGGGCACTTCTGCAGATCTAGTTCTCCTAAGAAAAGAACTTGGGGGGGTTAGAAGATTTTTTTTTTATATATATTTTATTGATTTTTTACAGAGAGGAAGAGAGAGGGATAGAGAGTTAGAAACATCGATGAGAGAGAAACATCGACCAGCTGCCTCTTGCACACCCCCTACTGGGGATGTGCCCGCAACCAAGGTACATGCCCTTGACCGGAATCGAACCCGGGACCTTTCAGTCCGCAGGCCGACGCTCTATCCACTGAGCCAAACCGGTTTCGGCAAGAAGATTTTATTGCCCATATTTTTTCTTTCTGAGAAAATATGAAATCTTGCATATAAGAGATTTAAAAACAGAAACAACCCCTACAGTGATGAGTACTCACAAAAGGGTGGACTGGGATATTAGCATTAGGGTCTTATCTCACACTAACCCAGCACAGCAAATGGGTTCTGAGTGGCACAAAGCCCAAACAGCAGAGACAGAGGATTCCCTATGTTCATAAAATGGTGAAGAGCAAACTAAGTCCTCCAAAGACAAGAAAGCGAGAAAAGAACATCAGTAACCAAGTTACATTAGAGACAGACAATAACGTTCACTACCTAAGAGTTTTCAGTGGCTGATGCTTTGAGAGAGATAGCAGGAAGGATCCCCAAGATTAAAAATTCTTGGCAGCTGCTGGGAAGTTCCTGCAATCCCTGCCACGGGTTCAGCCTGCCACAAGTAGCTGGGGCCCCCAGCCAAAGTTGGATGTACCCCACCTTTAAACAAATTAAACCAAACAACAAAGAGACACAAAACAACAACCAACAGAGACACTCTATGTACAATATTTACAGGTGCGCACAACCCACAGACAAGGGCTTCACACCATGCTCCTTGTCTGTGCAGCCAAAGACACCTCAGAATGCCCTGCATTTAAAACCAACTGAAGCAGAGCAATGTGTCTCATCCCAGAGTGAATCATACTAAGGGATCAAAGACAGGTAAGGATCGCTGGAGCTCCCTTGCCACCCGGAGCTGATTAGGCTCGTCCAGACGAGAGGCAGTAAAATGCCTCCCGTGCCATTCACCATACTGCCATACACAGTACATGCTTCCTGGGACTTAGAATAGGAAAATTCCTGGCAGCGCAGCAAATAAAAGTCCAGGCCTCAGCCCCAGGAAGCCCCAGGCCAGGCAGCAAGAGGGATCCCCAGTACTCACCCCAGAGGAGTCTCTCACTTACATTCTTTTGTGGTTACCAGAATATGGAACCTGACAACCAAGGGGTCCTTGCTGCCTGTCACGTGTAAGCCAGTTTCAGAGACAGGGTTGCATCATATGTGGGCGTTTATTCCAATCCTGCCAGCAGCGTGGGAGGGCAGCAGGTCAGCCACTGAAATCTGCTCTGCAGCCCCATTAGCCAGCTGTATGTATAGGGTAGGACAAGGATTACATGGGAAGCAGGGACTACAGGCAGGGGAAGTAGGAGGCTGGGGTCGGACTCCATTGTTTGGGCAACAGGGTTGTTCATCTTTCCATGATGATAGGCAGTTCTTGAATGAGAATGGTTCCAAGGCTGACTCCCAGGACCTGGGGGTGCACAACTCCCAGCCAGGTCAGAGCGTCCTTTCTTTAAACAACACAAGCCACTCATGGTTAACGGACATGATTAACATTTCCCATAACTGGAACTAGTCCCCAAAACTCTATTTTTGCCCCTAACACTTCCAGGAGGGGTGCCAAGGAGTTGAAGGCTAGAACTCAGATTGCCACCGGTTTGCATCTGTCCTGTGCTGGTGGCCCACTGTGAACAAGAATGTGATGGATTAATTATATTTACTAGGACCAGCAAAGGCTTGTTAACTACATCTGAGATGCAGCTAATGGGATAGTGAACAGCTAGATGCCACCAGCAGGGTGACGGGGGAACAGGTTGGCCTTGGATACGATTCTGGCAGAAAAGGAGGAGTTTGTGCAATGTTGAGGGTCAGTGTTGTACATTCATCCCCAATAACACAGCAGACAGGTATCACTGAGGCCCCACAGGATTAGCAACTCTAGCTAATTAGTAAAGGGTAATGGAAACCGCATTGACCAGACGGCAAAACAATCCTCTCCTAGACACTGCAGAGAAGGAAAGTCAACGAAGGTTAGCCGAGTTTGAAGCAAAGAGTTAAAAAAGAAAAGGGAGGAATTGTGAGAACAAACAAGTCACCTTCCTGTCACAGAAGGCAGTGTAGGCAGCCAGCATCTGAGCCCATGACCTGCAGCTCCTCTGGGGGCCGCCATTTTGAAATGGTCAAGGTCCACCCTCCCTCTGAATTAGCCAATCACATGAGAGGGGGAGCCTAAGCTCCTCCAATCAAGAGTGAGGACGGATCACGTGGGTCAGGCATACCGCCCAAGTGCAGGCCTCAGTGCAGCCCCTGTGCGTGCGCTGCCTGCTGGCAGGAAGGGATCGCCTTGCTGCGGCTCCAGCCCCGTAGTCCCGCCAGGACCCCGGTTCGGGGCTCCTCATTTCTAACAGTTGGGACAAGGTAGCCCTGTATGAATTGTAACCATGTCTCAGTTATCTATCGCTGAGTGACACACGTTCCATCATCACTCTGCGTGGCTGCCTGGCTCTTCTGCGCGGACCAGCTCTGCTGTCTTGAGAGCTGCTGATGGCCCCCGGGCTGGTGAACCGCAGGCGCCTCCCGCGTGGGCGTAGACGGGGGCGCTGGGTGCTGAGGCTTTCCTCACATCTCGGACCTCAGCTGGAACCCCTGCGGCATTCTCCACCAGCTCTCAGCCCCCGGGAGGCTAGTTTCAGCAGCAAAAGAGGGCGGCCCTGCCGCACACATTTCCCAAGCCTCTCTCCGTATCACGTTTACTAGCATCTGATTGGCACCAAGGAAGCACCGTCCCACCCAGCCTCGGGCTGGGGACACCGGCTGGGTCCTGGCCCCTCCCACGGAACCCGCGCTGCCCGCCAAGGCAGCGTCCACATTGCGGGGGCCAAATGGTAGAGTGGCTGCATCAACTCTTGGGCACTTGAAGTGTGGCTTGTGTCACTGAGACCCTTAATTTTCAATTTTAATTAATTTTAGCTTAAATTTAAATAACCAAGCATAGCATGTATTTGCCACATTGGAGAGTTCAGTTCTTGATATTGAGTCACCTCTGGTAAATTCCAGCCAAAATGTTTGTCATGAATCCATCAGTCCTGAAGATCTAGCTTCCAGTCCATAGGACAGGGTCTAGGAATAAGCTCCCTGGTACAACACGGAACAGCCAGACACATCTGGAAGGTGAAACATTCCACAGACAAACTGGCCTATGTCTTCAACAAGCCAGTGTCATGGCGAGGGCTGGGGACAGATCGAAGAGGAAAAGGGCCCTCCAGTCAGAGATGTTATTCATAGGAGTCCAGGACAGGGCCAAACAATTGGAAGGATATTTTTTAGCTCAATTTGAGAAATTTGAATATGATGTAGCTATTCAATGACATGAAAAATGTACTGAAGTAGAAAGGTAAAGATCATTGACTAAAAAAGGTTAAGATTTAGAACAGTAGACAGAGTATAATCTCATGTTGGTAAAGAAAAATACATACAAATATGTGTGAATATAAATATAGGTATAACTAGAGGCCCGATGCATGAAGATTCGTGCAAGAATGGGCCTTCCTTCCCCTGGCTGCCGGCACCGCCTTTGCCCTGGCCCAGAGCCGCCTTTCCACCTTCCCACACTGCCCAGAGGTCTGGAGCTGCTGGGGCTGTGTGGAATGCTCCAGCCACTCGGCACCTGTGTATACAAATTAACCCTCCATCTTTGTTGGGTTAATTTGCATACTCACTCTTGATTGGCTGGTGGGCATTGCGAAGGTACGGTCAATTTGCATCTTTCTCTTTTATTAGTGTAGATACGAACGTATAAAGGTTCAGAAGTATATACACTGAAGTGTAAGATGTGACTCTGAGTGATAGGAAGGTAGATTTTGGGTGTTTGTCTGTTTCTAATTTTGCATGCATGTAAATGTGCTGCTTCTATAATAGTAAAGGGATTATTTAAAAAACTAGAGGCCCAGTGCATGAAATTCATGCACTCAGGGGTCCCTCATCCCAGCCTGCACCCTCTCCCAGTCTGGGAGAACTCAGGGGATGTCCTTAGTGCTGCCGTGGAGGCAGCAGAGGCTCCTGCCACCACCACTGCACTCACCATCCATGAGCCCGGTTTCTGGCTGAGCGTCGCTCCCCTGTGGGAGCAAACTGACCACCAGGGGGCAGCTCCTGCATTGAGCGTCTGCCCCCTGGTGGTCAGTGCATGTCATAGCAACCAGTTGTTCTGCCATTTGGATGATTTGCATATTACCCTTTTATTATATAGGATGATAGACACTACTGTGTGTCTAGCAGTTGTCAAAGATAAACAGCCATTGTAGTGTGTGTGTGTGTGTGTGTGTGTGTGTGTGTGTGTGTGTGTGTTGAAAAAAATGCTTCACCATGATAATGTTGCAAATATTTCCTGCAGACAGATGAAGACTCCAGGGCTCTGAAGCTGCTGAGAGGCTGAGTTAATCTTGAAGCCCTGCTGGATGGATCACTTCCTCCTGAGCCACAGAATCCTCGGCATCAAGCTGGACCAGCCAGTCAGCATGTCTTATCGAATGGCGTGTTCTAGAGCATTCTAGTATGAATCATTCATAGAGTCATCTAGTTATGTTGCTTGGTTTTCCTCAGAAATAATGGCCCCAGGGACTGAATGCCATATGACAGAGGACATGAATAAATTGGTTCAGGCCCTGCCAGATGTTGAACAAATAGGAATATATCACGGGAAAAGTGCTTCATCTATAATTAATGACAGCATTTTAAAGCTATACCAGAAATTGATAACAGTGCTTTCTTTGAATGCAATTTTCCCTTTAGTGATGTGCACACATTTTAAAATAGTTCTAATATTAAATATGCATTAAACTCTTACAGAAAATGTAACCACTGAATAGAAAAATATATTTATAAGTGTCTCATTGTCACCGTTTATGCAATTATTCACTCTGGGTGTTCAATGTAGAAGTTTCAAGAACATAATGTTTATTGCACAAAGCCTGTTTAAGACTACCAAATAAAAAGCAAATTTATGGATGCAGATTTTTTTTTACAACTTTTTACATGATTGTCAAATTGTTGCTGTCATAATAAAAACCGAGATTGCCACTAGTTTGTGTTTTAATTACTTGGCTATCTTTTAAAATAAACATGTATCATCATTTCTAAGTTACAAGTCCATTTTGGTAGCTAAATCTTTCTAGCAGTCAACTGAATAATTAACTAGCATGTCAAGAGCTTTTATTATCCCCCCAATCCACCACTGAGCATGTGTGATGGAACAAATGGGTACCTTCCTTTTTGGGACCCATTAGAGAGAAAGGAGAATTTTAAAACTCTTATAGTCTAGCAAATAGCAGTTGTTCAAGTGTTACGTTCTATCAGATAAAATTAAGTGAAATCAAATTCTCTTCTCATTTGTATACTTTATGTCTTGGTCGACATTCCTTATTCTGAGACACAATAGGCTGTCACACCTGTCCCCTAAGTTTCCAAAGCATTCAGTCATCACTCTACTGTCTAACTTCTGTTAGTGCCATTTCCCCTTAACTTTGGGAGTAAACAAAGCTTCAACAGATTCAGAGAATCATCTTATTTTCTACAGTCTCCTACCACCATCATTAAGTCTCTGTCACTGTTTCATGATGGTTAATTTGCAAATGACACACAATATGATGTTTTGATTATAGACAAAGAATGATAGTGATTTTGTAATATTTTGCTCTTCACCATTTTATTTACACAGAGCCCTCTCAAATTGCTTGTCCAGGATCCATCCACAGTGTTTATGGAGCACAGTCGTTTACAACGTATTTCATCTAAATGAGGAGGGTGGGAGCATCATAGGAGCTGGACTGTATAAGTGGCATGTATTCATTCTTTTTATGTATTTGTGCTGGCAATATGCTAAGCATTATGGTAGGTGTTAGGAACCCATGGGTGAACAATACAGGCATGAACAGAATTTACAACCTGCCAGGGTAATAACCGATATTAAAAATGTAATTAATAAATTAATCAACTAACTGCAATCATGATAAGTGATATGAAGGAGAAAAATAGATGCAAGAAGTATGTAACACTACATCTGACCTGTCAGGGCACAGGAGGTAGAGGCTGCATACGGGAGTCTGTTAGAAAAGGTAACTAAATACAATTCAAGCAGAGGAGCAGGAGGAGTTAGTACGTGAAGAACAGAGAGAAGTGTTACAGACAAGGGTGAGCAGCAACTGCAAAGGCCCTGAGATGAAAAGGGACATGACAGAAGTAAGAAGTGAAAGAAGCCAGATGTGGCTGACATGCAGGGAACAAAGGGAGAATGACACAGAGCAGGCCAGGGACATGGTGCAGATCACATACAAAGTGTTAAGTAGATTGGATGATCTGGGCTTAAAGTTGGATAAAAGGGAAATATTGGGCCAAATAGTGCACCACTTTAGCAAGAAAAAACAAAGCATCCTGTCAATGGTGTTTGAGCAGCGGTGTGCAGCCAAGATGCATGCAGGTGCCTAGAGACAGGGTGTCCAGCTCAGAGGGCTCACAGAACCCTGCCCAAGGGGCTTATGTGCTTGGATGTGGGAGGACAAATGGAAATCATAGTTGAGACACATCAGTTTTGATGAGAGGGTGGATAACTATTGTGAAAACGAGGAATTAAAAATACAGCTAAGAATATGAATGTCATACTGATGGCACTGCTTAGCTGATACCTAATGGCAGGTTGTGGATAAATATTCGAGCTTGACAGAACATGTTCTGCACTGTTCTCCAAATGCTCCCGAGTGGGGTTGAGCCCCACTTTATGCCTTTCTCACCTGCTTGATAATACACCTTCTCCCTCTCACTTCCATGTGTCCTACTTCCTGAAACCATCTCCTGAAGAAACTCCTTGACCTCACATTCTTATCTCAGGGACTAAAACTAAAGACGAAGGTGGCAGAGTAAGAGGAAGCTACATTGACACTCTCCCAGGACCAAACTGGAAATATAACTGAAATACAGAAAAACCACCCTGAAACTAGCTGGAGAGAACCCTGATAAACAAGGACAGAAAGGGGAGACTGCATAGAGACTGGTAGGAAGTGAAGAGACATAAAAGGGCTGGCCAGGCTCCACAGACAGCAGCTGAAGTTCTGGAAAGATATCTCAGCAGTGGAGGGTTCCCACTGAGAATTCGGGGGTCTAAACCCCAAGCTGGATTCCCAGCCCAGATAACCAGAACTGAGAGAGGTACCCACAGAATACCTGGCTGTGAAAAGGAGCAGGTTGCTGACTGCCTGGGAGAGATGGCTGGAAGTGCAGGCATTCTCTTAAAGGGCCAACCAGTGATGGCGAACCTATGACACGCGTGTCAGCACTGACACGTGCAGCCATTTCTGATGGCACGCGGCTGCTGAGGCGGCCGCATGCTGAGGATGAAATATTTGCTGCTCCTGAGGATGAAACATTTGCGAAATAATGTTTTTTCCTCAAAGTGACATGCTACCCGAGTTATGCTCAGTTTTTTGGCGAAGTTTGACACACCAAGCTCAAGAGGTGGCCCATCACTGGGGCCAACACACAAAATCTTGAGCACAGCCACTCACCTTGGGCTCTGGCATAGAGAGGGCAGAGTGGACTGGAACTGTGTAAGGAGGGTCCAGGGTTGGGGGCTTTGGAGTTGGAGCTCAGTGGGCAACCACCCTGGTTTCCTGTGCTGAGTTATTCCCTCATGCTGCAGAGGGTATCTTTCTCCCCAGACCTTTGCTATCCAGGAGGTTTTTGCCTGGAGGGAAGGCAGTTGCCCCACCCTGTGGTCAATAGCCTGAGGCTAATCAAGCCTGAATATAATCAGACTACAGTCAGAGGTGGATCTCTGGAGGCTTTGAGTCTTTGCCTGACCTCCTTCTGGCCCAGGGATAGGAAAAGCAGACCCTGGTGCACATCTTGGTCCTTTTCAAAGACACCCAGCCCCAGCAGAAGAGCCACAGGCTGTGTATTGCTCATAGTTCCAAACAGGGTACTCAGGGCCAGTCAAATACAGGGTCTGACATTGGACTGCACTAGAGATTGGGAGTCATAGCAGATCTTCCCACAGCATAGACACAAACCCAAAAAGGCAGCCAAAATGGGGAGACAAGAAAACAACTCACAAATGAAAGAACAAGAGAATTCTCCAAAAGAAGAGTTCAGCAAAATGGAGATATGAAATTTATCAGATATACAGTTCAGAATAATGATGACAAAGATGCTCAGTTAGCATGAGAAAAGGTATAATAACTATGGAAAAAGACCATTCGGAAATAAAGAATGACATAGGGCAAATAAAGAACACAATGGAAGGAATACACAGCAGATTAGGGGAAGCCGAGGAGTGGATCAGTGAAAGAGAAGACAGGGTAGAAAAATCACTCAGGGAACCAAAAAGAAAAAACAATTAAAAAACAGGAGGACAGCTTAAGGGAGCTGTGGGACAACATGAAAGGTAACAATATTCACATCATTAGGAGTACCAGAAATACTATTAAAAGAAAGTGAGCAAGAGATAGAGTACACGTTTGAAGAAATAATAGCAGAAAACTTCCCTAACCTGGTGAAGGAAAAAGTCACACAAGTCCAGGAGGCACAGAGAGTTCTAAGCAAGAAGAACCCAAAGAGGCCTACACCAAGGCACATCATAATTAAAATGCCAAAAATTAAAGACAAAGAGAGAATCTTAAAGGCAGCAAGAGAAAAGCAACTTGTTACCTACCAAAGAGCTGCCATAAGGCTGTCAATTGATTTCTCATCAGAAACTCTACAGGTCAGAAGGGAATGGCATGAAGTATTCAAGGTAATGAAAAGCAAGGATCTGAAAGCAAAATTATTATATCCAGCAAGGCTATTATTCCAAATAGATGGTGAAATAAAGAGCTTCCCAAACCAAAGGAAAAAAAATGGCTAAAGTTTATCACCACCAAACCAGCACTGTAAGAAATGCTAAAGGGTCTGCTATAATGAGAAGAGAGAGAGAGAGAGAGAGAGAGAGAGAGAGAGAGAGAGAGAGAGAGAGAGAGAGGTGTGGGGGAGGGGAAATAGGCATACAGAATTAAAATGGCAATAAATAAGTACCTATCAATAATAACTTTAAATGTAAATGGACTAAATGCTCCAATCAAAAGGCAGAGGGTAGCTGAATGGATACAAAAACATAACATAATGATATGCTTTCTACAAGAGACCCACCTCAGAACAAAAGACTCACACAGGATGAGAGTGTAAGGATGAAAAAAAATTTTCCATGCCAGTGGAGATAAAACAAAAAAAAAACCTGGGGTAGCAATACTCAGTTCTGACAAAATAGACTTCAAAATGAAGGCCATCACAAGAGACAAAGGTCACTACATAACACTAAAGAGATCAGTCTAACAAGAGGATATAACCCTGGTAAACATATATGCATCCACTATAAGAGCACCTAAATATATAAAAAACTTCTAGAGGACTTTAAGGGAGAGATGAACAGCAATACAGTCATAATTGGGGACTTTACCACCCTGCTAACTTCACTGGATTGATCTTCAGACAAAAAAAATAACAAGGAAACAGTGACTCTAAATGACATGCTGGATCAGGTTGATTTAATTGACATTTATAAAACATTTCACCCCAAAGCTGCAGAATATACATTTTTCTCAAGTGCATTCATGGGTCATTCGCAAAGATAGACCACATGTTAGGACACAAAACAAGTCTCTACAAGCTTAAGAAGACTGAAATCATATCAAGCTTCTTCTCAGATCACAATGGAATGAAATTAGAAATCAACTGCAGTAAAAACATTCAAAAACATTTAAACACATGGAGGCTAAATAGCATGTTATTAAAAAATGAATGGGTTACCAACGAGAGCAAGAAAGAAATAAAAACTTCCTGGAAATAGATGAAAATCAACATATAACAATCCCAAGTCTATAGGATACAGCAAAAGCAATCATAGCACTACAGGCCTACCTCAAAAGAAGAAAAGAAAAAAACAAGAAAAATTAATAATAAACTATTTAACCCTACAACTTAAAGAATTATAAAAAGAACAACAAGAAAAGCCCAGAGTAAGTAGAAGGAAGGAAATAATAAAGATTAGAGCAGAAATAAATGACATAGAGATTAAGAAAACAATACAAATGAAATCAAGAGATGGTTCTTTGAAAATGAAAATAAGACTGATGAACAGTTAGCCAGACTCATCAAGAAACAAAAAGAGAGGACTCGAATAAATAAAATCAGAAACAAATATGAAGTAACAACTGACACCACAGATATACAAAGGATTGTAAGACAATACTATGAACAACTATATGCCTATAAGCTGGACTAAGTGGATGAGATGGACAAATTCCTAGAAAAATAGTCTCCCTAAACTGAATCAGGAAGAATCAGAAAACCTGAATAGGCCAATAACAACTGAGGAAATAGAAGCAGTTATCAAGAAGCTCCCAGCAAACAAAAACCCAGGTACAGACGCCTTCACAGTGGAGTTTCACCAAACATTCAAAGAAGAACTAACATCTATCCTCCTCAAACTATTCCAAAAAAATCCAAGAAGAAGGAACACTTTCAAGCTTTCTTATGAGCATTAACTTAATTTCAAAACCAGATAAAGACACTACAGAGAAAGAGAATTACAGGCCAATATCTCTGATGAACATAGACACTAAAATCCTCAACAAAAAATATTAGCAAATCAGATTCAGCAATATACTAAAAAGTTCATACACCATGACCAAGTGTTATTTATTCCAGGGATGCAAGGCTGGTATAATATCTGCAAATCAATAAACGTGATACATCACATAAACAAACTGAGAGACAAAAATAACATAATCATATCAATTGATGCAGAAAAAGCATTCAACAAAATCCAACACCCATTTTTTTTATAAAAACTCTCTGCAAAGTGGGACTAGAGGTATTATAGTTCAACGTAATAAAGGCCAAATATGACAATCCTACAGCCAACATCATACTCAATGGACAAAAACTAAAACCATTTTCCATAAGAACAGGAACATGACAATCTGCTTTCACCACTCTTATTCAGCATAGTACTGAAGTCCTACCCACAGTGATCCGACAAGGAGAATAAATAAAAGGTATCCAAATGAAAAAGAGGAAGTAAAACTGTCAATATTCACAGATGACATTATATTTTACATAGAAAACACTAAAGACTCCACCAAAAAACTACTAGATATAAAAAATGAGTTTCACAATGTAGCCGGATACAAAATTAACACCCAAAAATCAATGGCTTTTTAATACACCAATAATGAGTTATCAGGATGAGAAGCTAAACAAACAATCCAGTTTACCATTGCAACGAAAAATTAAAATACTTAATAAACTTAACCAATGAGGTAAAAGACTTGTATTCTGAAGACTACAAGATTTTGAAAAAAGAGATAAAGATATAAACAGGTGGAAGAATATACTGTGCTCATGCATCGCTAGAATTGATATCATTAAAATGTCCACACTACCCAAAGCAATATACAGATTCAATGAAATCCCTATTAAAATATAGCATATTTCACAGATATAGAACAAATGCTCCAACAATTTATATGGAACCAAAAAAAGTCCCCCAACAGCTGCAGCAATCTTGAGAAAGAAGAACAAAGTTGGAGAAATCACAATACCAGATATCAAGTTATACTACAAAGCCACTGTACTCAAAACAGCCTGGTACTGGCACAAGAACTGGCATATAGATCAATGGAACAGAACAGAGACCCCAGAAATCGACCTAAGCCATTACACTCAATTAATATTTGACAAAGGAGGCAAGAGCATACAATAATATTAAGACAGTCTCTTCAATAAATGGTGTTGGGAAATTGGACAGATACATGCAAAAACATGACATTAGACCACCATACCCAAGAATAAACTCAAAATGGGTAAAAGACTTAATTGTAAGTGGTAGGACCATAAAAATCCTAGAAATAACCATAGGCAGCAAAACCTCAAACATCTTCATAGCAATATGTTTATGGATACATCTAGGGCTAAGGGAACTAAGCATAAAATAAACAAGTGGGACGACATCAAAATAAAAAGCTTCTGCACAGCAAAAGAAACCATCAATAAAATGAAAAGAGAGCCCACTGCATGGGAGAACATATTTGGCAATGACACACCTGATAAAGGATTAATATCCAAAATATATAAGAAACTCATACAACTTAACAAAAGGAAGACAAACAATCCAATAAAAAAAAATGGGCAAAGGACCTAAAGGGCAAAGTGGACATACAGATGGCCAAGAGACATATGAAAAAAATGCTCAAAGTCACTGATCATCCGAAAGATGCTAATTAAAATGACAATGAGATATCACCTCACACTTTTCAGATTGGCTACCATCAACAAATCAACAAATAACAAGTGCAGGCAAGGATGTGGAGAAAAGGGAGCCCTAGTGCACTGCTGGTGGGAATGCAGACTGGTGCAGCCACTGTGGAGAACAGTATGGAGTTTCCTCAAAAAATATGGAACTACCATTTGACCCAGTGATCCCACTTCTAAGAATATATCCTAAAAAATCCTAAACACTAGTCAGAAAGAATGTATGCACCCCTATGTTCACAGCAGCACAATTTATAATAGTCAAGATCTAGAAACAGCCCAAGTGCCCATCAGTAGATGAGTGGATAAAAAAACCTGTGGTACATTTACACCACAGAACACTATGCAGCTGTAACAAAGAAGGGTCTCTTACCCTTTGAGACGGCATGGAGGGACCTGGAGAGTATTATGCTAAGCAAATGAAGCCAGTCAGAGAAAGACAAGTATCACATGATCTCATTCACGTGGAATCTAATGAACAAAATAAACTGATGAACAAAATAGATCTAGAGCCCTAACCGGTTTGGCTCAGTGGATAGAGCATCGGCCTGTGGACTGAAAGGTCCCAGGTTCGATTCCAGTCAAGGGCATGTACCTTGGTTGTGGGCACATCCCCAGTAGGAGGTGTGCAGGAGGCAGCTGATCGATGCTTCTCTCTCATTGATGTTTCCAACTCTCTATCCCTCTCCCTTCCTCTCTGTAAAAAATCAATAAAATATATTTTCAAAAAAATAGATCTAGAGACATAGAAGCATAAACAGACTTGGGATTCTCAGATGGATAGTAGGATGGGGGGTGTTGTGAAGAGATCAACCAAGGACCTTGTATGCATATATGCATGGCCCATGGATACTAACAATAGGGTGGTGGAGGCCTGGGGTGGGGGACAGGGGCAGGCTAATGGAGGACAAAAGGTGACATATGTAATACTTTCAACAATAAAGATTTAATTTTAAAAAAACTAAGAGAGAAGATGGAACACACATACGCACACACGTGTACATGCACACACACATTTTAAATTTCAAAACTTAAACATAGTCAAACTTGGGATATAGCTTTAAGGCATCATTTCCATGCACATGATAATTAAATTCCACAAGAGGCTGAGTTTCTTAGAAAGAATAATGAGGCTCAGCTACTGTTGGAGGGTACAGGAAGATAAGCTTACAGTTGCGTAGACGATGCTATTATGAGTGAGAGTGGCACAAAAGTTCGGCTTTGTAACCTTAACATGGAAAGCCTTTGGAACACTGCTCAGGAATTTGGGAGCGTTTATGCCTTTGAGAAAACTGTGGGTGAACATCACAGTGATATATGAAAAACTTCTGGGTTTATGTAACATTTTTGTCATTATTTTGTGTAGTAATATCTTCAGTAAGAGGTCACACAATTTACTTAATACAGCGACTTTAAAAAACTATAATTAGCCTGGCTGGTGTGGCTCAGTGGCTGAGTGCTGACCCATGAACCAGGAGGTTGCTGGTTCAATTCCTGGTCAGGAAATATGCCTGGGAACTAAGGAGAAAATAAACAGGTGGGACTACATCTAGACAAGGAGTACAATAATGCATTTCTTAAATAACTAAAGTGATTAGAGTGATACAAACACTTGTGAAATATTTGGAATAACCATGAGCTAGAGAAGTGTAAGGCATCGATCTCCAGTAGGGGGCATGCAGGAGCCAGTCCATTAATGTTTCTCTGTCATCATTAATGTTTCTATCTTTCTCTCTTCTCCCTTCCTCTCTCTCTAAAATCAATAAAAATATATGTAAAAAATAAAGTAAAAATAAAAAACTATAATTAGTATGCACTTTATAAGATTCTTTTGAGAATACTTCTAGGTAAAGTCCAAAAGGTTTTTGTAGAAATTAACTAAGCCAAAAGCTAATAAAAATGCTATATGTAATATTGCCTTACACTTCTCTAGCTCATGGTTATTTCAAATACTTCACAAGTATTTGTATTACTTTAATCACTTTCATTAGTTAAGAACAGCATTATTGTTATCCTTGTCTAGAGAGGAAATTGACACAAAAGAGAAATATGGCTCACCTAGTTGTTTCCACAATTAATAATGAATTTGAGACAACAACCCAGAGCGCTTTACTTCCAGCATTTCTCTAGTTTGGATTTAATTAGAAATTAATATAATCCTATCTAATAAAGAGGGAATATGCTAATTGACTCTTACACCATTGCAAAGATGGCGGCGCCCACAGCCAATAAGGAGGGAATATGCTAATTGACTGCCCCACCCTCAAAGATGGCAGCACCCACAGCCAATAAGGAGGCAATATGCTAATTGACTGCCCCGCCCTCAAAGATGGCGGTGCCCACAGCCACAAGATGGCGGTGCCCAGTCCCCTCAGCCCCACTGGGGTGGCAGGCCTATGGCAAGGCCAGGCCTGCCCCCAGAAGGGCCCGGCCACTCTACACACCTGCCTCCAGAGTCCCCCAGTTCCCTCAGCCCCCCAGCCACCCACGGCTGGCCCGATATGCAGGCAAGCCTCAGATGTTGGCTGCCCAGTTGCCCAGGGCTGCTTGAGGCTCAGGTAACCAGGGCTGGCCAAGGCTTGTGCTGCCAGCAGTGGCAGCAGCAGAGGTGTGATGGGGCATCACCTTCCCCTGATCGCCAGGTCACCTCCCGCCCCTGAGGGCTCCTGGACTGTGAGGGGGGCAGGCCAGGCTGAGGAACGCCCCCCTCCAGTGCATGAATTTTCATGCACCAGGCCTCTAGTTTAATATATTTGTTCTGTGGTTGGATGTTTGATAATAGTTTGTGAAGGAAAGGCTCCTGGAGCAAACATTTGGAAATGGAAGGGCATGTTTACTTAGAAAATGTGTTCTTTTTTCTGGAAGCTATTTAGATAATTAGGTCTAATGGGTTAATGGATAGATTTGTCTTTCCTTATGCTCCACATGGCCCAGCAAAAGGGAAGGTTCCCCTGAGATGGAAGACTTGCCCCCAAAAAACACAAGATCAGGGGTTCAGCAGGGTACACCATTCTAAAGAAGTTTGGTGTAATGGAGTCCACTCTTCTGATTTTTAAAGGTCCCATTAAACCTAAATGATCAAATCTAGAAACAGAATATTTTCTAATTCTTTCTCTTTCATCTTAAGCAGTTTCTTCTGTCTTCTACTTACTAAGCTTATTAAGATTGATCTTCAGAGAGTGCATTGGCCTGTTCTGGTGGCCCTAACAGAATATCGCAAACTGGTGGCTTACATAACAGAAAATTATTTCTCACACAGTTCCACAGGCCGGAAGTCCAAGATCAAGGTGTCAGCGATGTGATTTCATCCTGAGGCCTCTCCCCTTGGTGTGCAGATGGCCGCCTTCTCACCGTGTCCTCATGTGGTCTTCACTCTGTGCACCTGCATCCTGGTGTTTCTCTGTGCCTGAATTCCCTCTTACTATAAGGACACCAGTCAGATTGGATCAGGGCCACCCTAAGGGCCTCATTTTAACTTCACCCCCTCTTTAAAGTCCCTATCTCCAAATAGTCACATGGATTAGAGCCCCCCATAATGACCTCATTTAATCTTAATCACCTCTTTGAAGACCAGTCTGCAAATACAGTCGTAGTCTGAGGTTCGGGGTGACAAAGACTCTCTCCTTGACGCAATAGCCGTCAGGCTCAGCTAAGCTCACAGTTCCGACCTTGGGATTTGTCCTTGGCCCATTTAATCATTTTAGCAAGAATCCTGCAGGGTCATTTTAGTGAAAATCGCCCACCCTTGATTCTGACGAAATTCTTCACCCCACTCTCAGTATCTCCTCACTCTGTGTACCTACAGCAAGAAGGCTGTTGAGTGGGTCTAGCAAGAATCCCCCGGCCTCTTAGCAGTTTCCATCTGCTGACCCCACACGGCTCCATGGCTATAAATCTCGTTTGTCCTTGTGTTTGTGGCTGAGCTGGATCTCTCTCCCCTATTGCAAAACACTTAATGAATAATGTCTGACTTATTTAACGAGTGAGCGACTAATTTCAATAGCGTTAGGGCTGGAGGAGGACAACACTTGCCACCCCTAAGTGCTCCACTTTGGCCTGGGGTTACCCTGAGCTAAAGGAAGTGAAAACCCCGCAGATTCCGGAGCAGCTCTTCACCTCCCCCTCAGCTGCCCACACTGACACCGAAAAGGGGGCTGTGCCGGGAAGGGAGCTGTTACCAAAGATACCTTTTACCTAAGAACCTCATCCGCGCAATAGGACAGCCACTGCTTTCCAGACATCTCAGTGTCTGGGCCACCTGTCACTACTTGAGCCCAATTAAGCAGAGGCAGGGGTGAATCCTTTATGGGCGTGTGTTCCAAGAATGCCAGCAGTATGGGGATAGCAGTCTGTCACCCCGGACATTCTGCTCCGACTCCCCTCACCAGTTGGCTGATTATATACACACGGGGAGAAGACAGCTACGTGCAGCTGCGAGCAAAAGTGTAACTGGGAAGGGGAGGAGGGGGAGGGTCGTAGTCCAATACAAGGTGGCTAATCTCCTGTGATGTTACAAAGAGCTCAGCCTGTTCCTGGGGCCAGAGAATGGTCAGTGCTCATGAGATAAACTCCTGGAGGGGGTCAGGGTCCAGGCTCAACCACCAAATCAAAGTGTGTCTTGTCCTTGGTCTGTTCTCAAGATGTATTTCTTTTCTGAGTCATGGACCCATCGAGGCATCTTATCTCTTACAGCCTCATTCCATCCTCCAGTTTCCCAGGGTCTGTGAGAAAACTTCTTATCTATAGTTAGTAGGTGAATAATTATTAAACAACTATGGCTCTATTCTTATTACATGCTCCTCCCCACTATCATTCCCCTCACCCCATTTGTATTACCATCTCACACCTATGAGCTTAGTTTCACGTGGAAGGTGTCTTGTTATTGAACAGTATTAGTCCTGGCCTATTATATTTTCCCCTTATGGATTTTGGCTCTGAATTCTTTCATAGAAAAGGGGTGTCAGGTGTCTTCTGTAACTGCTTCCTGCTGATGAGGGTGGAGTCCTGAAGTCCTCCCAGTCTGACAAGTGAAGGAGGGAGCCACAAAGGGGGGAAACAGTTTTAAGTGAAGCCGATACACCGTCCACGTCTTACTGACTCAATCGTAAGTCCAACCTGTTGAGTCTTATTTTCATCACACAGTGATGATGCAGATGGCTTCTACAGGGAGGCCCGTACTGTGTGGTAAGCAGTCTTATAAATAGGGACATGGGCATATGTCCTATGACACAGAAGAACACAACACATAAAGGTTAATGTGTGCAGTAAATCATAAGCCAGTTGAGAAGATTTCCAGTTGCCAGGCCTCTGCTGGACTAAAGTCACACGGTGACAATCTGGGAGCTCGTCTGCAGTTGGAACGTTTCTGGTGACGTCTTCAGGTGCTGAGGTCCGTATGGCATACACACACACAACCTTGGAACAAAACTCTGAAGACAGTTAGCTGCAGTGGAGTTCGCTACCTACAATTGGATATTGTGATTTCCACTGAAACACAGTTTTTCTCCCTAAGTTTACTCTCATTTTCATCAAAGAGCCAAATCAAGACTAATTTATTTACTGTATTGAGTTCCAGTTTGGCCTGATTATTTGCACAAACACGACAGGAATAGCACTTGATCATACAGGGTTTTTAAATCTGCTTTGCCAGAATCTCACAAGAAAGTTTCCTCTCAGGGCACAGAAGCCCAGCCACACAGTTGCCATCAGGCTTTGCCTGCAACACTTATAGGTTTGGGTAAATTCCTCAAGTTTTTGAGGTCCCCACAGGTGTCTTGAGGTTCCTCATTGCCATCTTTCAGGAAAGCAACCTTCATTTCTTACCGGAAAGACTGCCGTGGACTACATGACCACACAGGAACCAGGCTATTCCTCCAAAGGGCTTATCAGCTTCCAAGTCAATCTTCATTCCTGAGAGCTTTGTGGTGACATCCAGAGGCCTGGCATGTCTCTCTCAGACATGACATTCCAGTCCAGGTCCTGGTTAAGAAAGCCACACTTGAAAACTGGCTTTATGTCCTATTATGAAGTAATCAGATTGTCACTGGATTTATGCAAACAAACATATGTCCATGAGAATAATAATACTTACTTATAAATGTTTCCAAATTCCAGATGGATCAGGTAGGGAGAAAAATATAAATTCCTCAATATTGCTTATGAAAGGATAATTTATCAAAGTTCTTTAAGAAAAGAAACAAGTTTTCTTACGTCTGGAATACAAAAAGATTAAAAATCAGCAATACTTTCAACAAAAAATTACAAAAACTGTAATTACTTTTCAGTTCATTCAGTCCTATAATCAAATTTTGTTTCTCCTGATTTTTTTCTTTCCAGTATTTCTACAAATCCAGATACTTTATAGAGTTCTAATAATTTTCATCCAATTTGCAGGGATGATCTGTAAATGTATTCTCAGAGATATGTAATGTAAAATAAGTCAGAATCCTTTCCATGGATCTTTCAGAAGATGTAACATCTTTGCAAATGTATCAGAGTAAAACAATGACTGTCTGTACATGACAAAAAAAATTAAACTGATACAGTTATAGATCTGATCATGATGTAATGGACACAGCATCCTGTCCTTTGTGCAAAACACAATATTCCAGGATAACACTCAGAGTTACAAATGAAAGTATATCAGAATTTGTAGACTCCTGGAGATTTTTGTGTAATCTCTGGAACATCCATTTTACTAACATGTACATATATGTAAATGTAATTTAGTTGTTAGTTCTTCATTTGACAGAGCTTCCCATGTATCTTCAGCATAAAATGATTTTCTTCTTAAAGAGAGAAAACAAGTCCTTCCGGCATTCCAGGGCCTGTTAGAATGACCTAACGTCAATTCTAAGTAAAGAAAAAGTTTCTTAAAATCTAAACCCTGGGAAGGTTGTCAAACATTTCTGACCAAAAATCATGTATCATTATGAAATAATATTAAATTATTTATTTACTCAAAGTGACAACCAAAGATATTAAACACAAACATAGGCCAGCAAAACTTCAGTTCTTACAATTAAGAAGATGGGCTTTTAAGTCATCAAATACGTGATTAACGTAACATAATCATTTCAATAATATAGAATCTTCATTTCCTAGACAAATACGGGAAAATTTTTTTACCTTTTAATAGACTGGAAAAGGATCAAACAAATTCTGTATTAGTTTACTTTAGGTTCATTTATCTAATAAAATTTATTATTCAGTTTACCTATATGTTTCTTTTTTTAATATGTATTTTTATTGATTTCAGAGAGGGAGAGAAAGATAGAAGCATCAATAATGAGAGAGAATCATTGATCAGCTGCCTCCTGCACGCCCCCTACTGGAGATCAAGCCCACAACCTGGGCATGTGCCCTGACCGGAATCAAACCTGGGACTTTTCAGTCTGCAGGCTGACGCTCTATGCATTGAGCCAAACCGGCTAGGGCACCTATATGTTTCTTTTTGTTTTTTGCCTCTATATAATAATTTTCAACTTGCATAGAGCCTCTGCACTTTTCCTAGTCCCTTTCAGTTTTTTTTTAACTTATTCAGAAATAACTAACTTTAGAACAACCTATTCTCAATTCTGTATTACCAAAACTGTGTAATTTCTTTCCAACTTAATTAGAATTCTTAACCCTTAGAACCTTGGTCTTCTTAGTGGCAATCAGAAGCTAACTTTCCTCAGATTGGCAAGTACTTTTCACAACCTCCAGAAACAGGCTCTTCTTTTTTTTATTAGCAAATGTATTCACATTTTTAAGAGCCATATTTCAAATAAAATATAAGACATATTCATTAACAGATCCAAATTCATTTTCCAGCTTCTCTTTAATAAAAATCCAAAAGTAAGCAAACTTCTATCAATTAATATTTCAGTATCTTGCTATTTCAAAATAGATATTTAATGATTTTTATTACATAACCAAGTAAGACTCCAAAGTTTAAGTTGTCAAAGACTTTGGAAAACTGTGTTTAGCTATATATAATTATAATTTAAAACTTTATCAAAGCCCTTCATTTTAGTTATATTTATTCATTATGTCTTAACAACTCTATGAGATTTTAAAGTCAATTATTACCCAAGACATTTTCTTGGCGAATTCTGTAACAACTTTGAGGAGGCTAGAGAAAAGGCGAGGAGGAGAGCAGATAGCAGGCCCACAGCTTGTCCCCAGGACTGCAGCAACTCCCAGGCCTCCAGGGGCGTTGGTGTACAAGTGCCGTTTTTGCCTCCCCCCACCGCCGCCCCTGCAGCCTGCACAAGGGCACTTCTGCAGTTCCAGCCCTTAGGAGAAAGACTTGGAGGATTTAAAAGATTTATTTCCCATGTTTTTCTTTCTGACTAGAATCCTTATGATGTAGCAACATGAAGTCTTCCAAATATGAGATCTCATCCTATTTCAAACAAAAACAAAAACAACCTCTAAAGTAAATGAGTCCTCTCAAAAGAAGGGACACTGGCCTTAGAATCTTCTCTCACACCAGCCTGCACAGCCAATGACCTTCACAAGGCCTGAGGGGCACAAAGCCAAGCAGCAGAGACAGAGGATTCCCAGGGTTCATAAAATAGCGAAGAGCAAGCCAAGTCCCAAAAGATAAGAGAGCAAGCAAAGGACATCGGCACCGAAGTTACATTATAGACAGACAAGAACTCTCACAGCCAGGTATTTCAGTGGCTGATGCCTTAAGAGGGAGAGCAGGGAGGGTCCCAAAGATTAAGAATTCTGGGCAGCTCCAATCTCTGCCATGGGTTCAGTCTGCCACAAGCAGCTGGGGCCCCCAGCCAAGTGGGATATGCCCCCATCTTCAAATAAATTAAAACAAACAACAAGGAGACACAAAGCTACAATCAGCAGAGACACTCACAGTCTGAACAATATTCACAGGCACACACAATGCACAGACAAGAGCTCCACACCACGCTCCTGTCTGTGCAGCCACAGAAATCTCAGAATGCCTTGCATTAAAAAAAGAAAAAAGAACAGAAAAAAAACTAAAAACATTGAAGCAGAGCAATGTCTCTTGTCCCAGAGTGAGTCGGACTGAGGGCTCCAAGACTAGGCAAGGACCGCTGGAGGTCTGCTGCCACCGGGAGCTGGTCAGGCTCGCCGGACAAGAGGCAGTAAACGTCTCCCATGCCGTACACAGGAAATGCCCCTGCGCCTTACAGAGAAGCCCAGATGAGAGGCAGCAAATGCGCCTCGTGTCATACCAACATGCTGATCCAACTCAGGTGGAAGGACCAGGATCGCTAGAGCTGAGCGTGGACTCCGCAGGAAATTCCTGGCAGCGCTGCAGGTTAAAAAAGGTCCTGATTTCAGGCCCAGAAACCCCGAGTGGAGGCAACCAGTGGGATCTCTGGAGCTTACCCAGAAAGAAATCCCACTTGGGGTCCCATCTGGGTAGCCAAGTTTAAAATCAGACTAAATGGTTCAAGACTACTTGTCACTACTTGAGCCAAATTAAGCAGAGACACCGGTGAATCCTATATGAGCGTTTATTCCAATAATGCCGGCAGTAAGGGGAAAGCAGTCCGTCACCCTGGGAATTCTACACTGACTCCCCTCGCCAGTTGGGAGGGGAGTTCCAGAAAGCCTCTGGAACACCCCGCTGCCTGTTTTGACTTCCTTCTCTTGACAAAATGACAGAGAGCACTCTGCCCTGATCTCCACTCATGTAAGTGCTGAAATCCAGGGAGTGAATTTAACAGGAGCAATTGGGATGGGCAGTAGGACCCACTTTGCCATCCCTGATGACTGCTCCTACTTCCCAGAGCTCTGTGATCAGGCTCTGCCAGCATTAGGCCTTCCCAGACAGTGACCCTCCCCACTGAGGCTCGTCATGACAGCAGCAGACCTCCTAAAGTAGGAGCCTTTTTACCGCTATGGGGAAGAACAAACTTTCCTCTATCCTCAAAGTTCTTCCGGCTGGTCTAATAATCAAAGAGACATGAGACAGATTCAGAAGAGAAAATAGCATTAGCCAGTTTTTCTCAGTGATTAGAGCATCAGCCCTCAGACTGAAGGGTCTCAGGTTCAATTCCGGTCAGGGGCACGTACTTCGATTGCAGGCTCGATCCCCAACCCTGATCGGGGTGCGTGTTGGAGGCAACCTATTAATGTGTCTCTCTCACATTGAGGTTTCTCTCTCTGTCTCTCCTGCGCCCTTCCACTCTGTCTAAAAATCAATGGAAAAAAATATTCTTAGATAAGGATTAACAACAAAAAATGAGAGAGAAAATAACCAAATTTAATACAAGCATATGTATGGGAACCTTGCAAGCACGAGCTCGTCAGAGAGCACATATGCAGGAGATGTTTAGACAGAAAGAGAACATGGGTGTACAAGACATCCTGAGCAAGGGCTGAGTGTTGTGGAGCGGATGCGAGTGAATGACCACTGGAGCCCAGACCAAATTAAAATTTAGGGAGCCTTTATTAGCCGGCCAGCTGGGCCGAGCGACTAGCCGGGTGACTGCTCTGCCATTCTCCACACAGGGAGAACAGAGAGCAGCAGCGACCCTTTGTGTAGGACCGCTTTTAAGCACATTAACCACATCCAGTTTTTGCAGAACAAGTAACCCAAGACAAAACAGTTTTTCCCAAGCAACGTCAGGATCATGCCAATGACAACCATGTTATTCACAGGGTCATCCTGTTCTCCAGAAAGCTGACAGTGTTCTATGAAAGAAGGCTTACGTACTGGGAAGGGGCCATGAGATCCTATTTCAAGGCCTGGCCTGGTGTCAGCACTGACATCTCTATCTGGGGCATAGTCCACGGCCTCAGTAGCGCTCAAAAATTCCCACTCTCCAACACTGAGGTGAGGGGCCGTGGGGGCTTCAAAGGGTCACTGCAGGATAACACTAGGGCAAATGTTGAGTAAATGAAGTTTGCCCTGCCCTATAGACAGGTCAAAAGAGGTTATCTCTGATAATCTCTTACTATGAGCAAGACCCCTGATTCAAGTTCTTCCAGGTAGTCAAGGAAGAGGCAAAAGTTTCTTTTGAGCTTTTCCCTCAAAGCCATCTGCACACCACAGAAGCTCATCTTAGGGTGACTCGTTCTGGACCCCCACAGTTCCCTCCTCTGAAACTTCCCTGGAAGTTTCACATTCCAGAGATTGTGTTGAAAGACTGTTCTATGTCTCATTAAATCTGCCTCAATCTTCAGATAAGTTCAGGTCAGTTAAACAGTTGTGTCTCATTTCAGGAAGTGGTGATGCAGGTGGGCTCCCAAAGGCGATCAGGCAATTAATGAGGCACCTGTGTAGAAACAAAAGAAAAACAAAGGTTAGACACTGCAGCAACTATAATCTCAGTTTCTGAGTTCGGCAGGCAGGCAGTCAACAAGATTTCTAGATGTCTGTCTTGAATCATCTTCAAATGGAGTGAAGGCAGGGGGTGAGGGTCTGGTAGGTCCTCCTGGTCTGCAATTTGAAAGTCTCTGGTGCTCTCTCTGCAGCAGCACAAAGACTGTCCATAGTTGAGCGACTGTGGTAACTTCTCTGAGGTCTATATCAAGCTGTCAAATGATAGCTTGCATGGCGTTGGAGAAGGGAAGTTTTAGTTCTCAATGGTTCCAAGTTAAAAGATGGGAAAATGAAAATGTTAGTTAAGAGAATTGCAGCCAAATATTTAATAAAACAAAAAAAATTTAAGAAACAATCCAGTTTATAGGTAGAAAGTAACAGAACTCGAAAGACAATGAGCAGCACTAGAATTTAATATCCACAAACGTATATTATAGCTTCTATTGAAATAATGCTTCTCTCTAAAATCACCCATCTTTAGGGAGAACTGAGATGGCTATAGGTAAACACCAGCACAGCCACATAAAAATTACAACTAAAATGCAGAACAACTACCATCCAGAACCACCTGAAAGCTGGCTGAACGGAAGTCCTACAACTAGAGAAGTAAAGAAGAAAGCACGTTGAGACTGGTAAGAGGTGCGGAGGCATGGAATAGGCTAGTCAGACACCCATGTATGGCCTTTAGGGATATGGTGGCTGCCCATGAGGAGCAAGGGGTCCCAGCCCCACACCAAACCCCTAGCCCAAGGTTCCAGAGCTGGGAAGAGAAGTCCCCATAACTTCGGGCTGTAAAAATCAGAGGGGATTGGCGTTGAGTGACATGGAGGCTGCTAGAGTCTCAGGCAGTCCCTCTTAAAGAGCCAGCACACAAACTTACACAGTCTCGCTCCCTCTGAGCTCCAGCATGGGGGGGAACCAGGGAGATACAGGGAGGCACTGGGTTGTCTGGCATCAGGACAGGAACTTGGGGGTGGTTTTCTCTCAGACAGAGGTGCTTGCAAGTTAATTTTCCTGTGCTGGGACCTCCCCTGTCCCAGAGATGACTGGCAGCCATATCCGAGTTTCCATAAACCTGGTTCACACTGTTTGCTCTCTCCTGAATTCCCTAAGACCCAGCCCTATCCAATTTTCAGCCCCACCCAGGCTGTTTGCAGCAGGTTTTCCATATGAATGGCCTGTCCTGGCTCAGGTTTCAGATTTTTCTAAAATCTCTCAAACAAGAAACAGTTGGTGTCAGTGTGTCCCAAACCTATCAAATAAGAGGCCCAGGACCTGGCATTAGCACTAGGCTGCTTTGCTTCACAGCTGGACCTCACCTTGGCACTTCCAAACCCAACACAAGTAGCAGCCATCTGCAGATCTCTCTGTAGCTCCTGCCGGGTGGTCCCAGGCAGTGATTGACTTTGCACCTCCCAAGAGGCCCCAGAGCCAGTTCACCTGGTGACAACTTCAGACCATAACACATTACAACTCTTCACATCCACAGTGACACACTCAAGGGGCAGACTCAGTGAGCACCAAAGCCTCACTAAGCAAGTCCTGCTCCATAGTGGTGTCTCCTGCACAACAGCTCTTCCACTGTAGTTACAGCTGGTCCCCACAGCCAGTTGGTCTAGAGGTCAATTCCTCCTAGTGAAGCCAACAGCAATCAAGGCTCAACTATAACAGGACAGTGCACACAGTTCACACAGGGGCACACCTAGAGGGCCCAGCCCAGGTGACTGGGGAGGCTGAGCCACTGGGCCCTACAGGACACCTACTACGCAAGGCCACTCTACCAACTCCAGGAGTCATAGCAGCTCTACCCAATACATAGAAACAAACACAGGGAAGCAGCCAAAATGCAGAGATAGAGAAGCATGTCACAAATGAAGAACAAAATATATCTCCAGAAAGAGAAATAAATGAAATGGAAGCAAGCAAACTACTAGATACAGAGTTTAAAACAATGGTTATAAGGATGCTCAAGAAATTTAATGAAGGCTTCAGGGGACTCAAAGAGAGCTTCAAGGGACTTAGTGAGACTTTCAAGTAAAGAGAGAATCTTAAAGTAGAAGAGAAAAGCAGTTAGTTACCCACGAGAAAGCACCCAGCTGGTTTCTCAATAGAAACTTGGCAGGCCAAAAGGGAGAGGCCATAAATATTGACAGCGATGACTAGCAAGGACTTACAACCAAGACTACTCTACCCAACAAAACTATCATTCAGAATTGAAGGTCAGATAAAGGGCTTCTCAGACAAGAAAAAGCTGAAGGAGTTAATCACCACCAAACCAGTATTATATGAAATGCTGAAGGGTCTTCTTTAAGAATAGGAAGAAGAAGAAGAAGAAGAAGAAGAAGAAGAAGAAGAAGAAGAAGAAGAAGAAGAAGAAGAAGAAGAAGAAGAAGAAGAAGAAGAAGAAGAAGAAGAAGAAGAAGAAGAAGAAGAAGAAGAAGAAGGAGAAGAAGGAGGAGGAGGAGGAGAAGGGGAAGGGGAAGGAGAAGGGAAAGGGAAAGGGGAAATGGAAGGGGAAGGAAAAGAACCATGAGGAGAGGAAGGAGAAGGAGAAGGAGAAGGGGAAGGGAAAGGGGAAGGGGAAGGGGAAGGGAAAGGGGAAGGGAAAGGGGAAGGGGAAGGGGAAGGGGAAAGAGAAGAAGAACCATGATGAGGGGAAGGAGAAGGATGGGGGGGGGATATGAACAACAAAATGGCAATAAATACATATCTATCAATTGAATCTAAAAATAAAAATAAAGTGAACAAGAAATCTAATTAACGAAATAAACTGATAAATAAAATAGAATCAGAGGCATGGAAACATGGAACAGACTGACAAATCTCAGAGGGAAGGGGGTTGGGAGTTGCAGAGAGATTAACCAAAGATTTTATATGCATTACCTATGGACACAGACAATAGGGTGGTGAAGGTCTGGAGGGGGGCAATGAGGAGGAAAAGGGGGACATCTGTAATACTCTCAACAAGGAAGATTAAAAAAATAAAAATAAAAATGCATAAAATAAAAATAAAACCACCCATCTTTATCAAAGATAACCAGATTAAGACTAAATTATTCTCAAAATAAGCCTAGTTTCAATAAACAGGGCCTGATTTTGTATAAGTTCAGCAAGAATAATTATTAACCACATAGGCTCTTTAAATCAGCTTCACTGGGATTTTTCATAAGGAATCTTCAGACTGGACTTAGAAAGGCCTTTCCAGGCCAGAAAAAGCCAAGTCACACTTGCCATCAGACTTCACCTGCAATAGATTTGGGGTTAATTCTGCTCTTCTCAGGGTCCCCCAATATATCCTGAGGTTCTTTCTCTGTGTCTCCCAGAAAACAAGCTTTGTGCCTCACCTGGGAAGGCTGCAGTGAACCCTGTAAGCAGGGCACCAGCTGTCTCTCTAAGGGACTTCGGCTTGCAAAGTCAATCTTAACTTTTAAAGCACTCTGGTTATATTTGGGACTATGTGTGTCCCTCTCAACACACCACAGTCTGATAAACAGGTGCAGTTGTTTCAATATGTGTCTCAATTTTGATGACAGACATCTTATGCCAGGACTTCTCAGATTTCCAGCAATTTCACATATATTTCTGGAACATTTATAACTTATACAAATACAACATAATTATTATTTCCTTATTTGTAAACTTCTCAGGTAATTTTATATATAAAACAGGCCTGATTAGTTTAATATTTCTCTTTGGTAAGGAGAGAAAACTAATCTTTTGAGATGGGCAAAGGGCCCTACTAGAGCACCCCAAAGGTAGTCCCAGGTCAGACTCTATAATTTAAATTTTAGGAAGTTTGTCAAAATACAGGGTGGGCCAAAAGTACACTTACAGTTGTTCATATGGAAAATCCTATCTAATAATAGACAAATATGCAAATTGACCATACCTCTGACACACCCACAAGCCACGCCCACCATCCGATCAGAGCGAGTATGCAAATTAACCCAAACCAAGATGGCTACAGCCACAGAGAGTAAGGTTTCCTAGGTAACAGAGGAAGCCAAGCTTTCCGCCTGCCCTTGCCAGGCCTAAGCCTCCACTCAAGCTACAAAGTTTCAATTATAGAAGGTAAACAAATTCAAACAAATGGCGGCAGAATGGAGCTTGAGAGAGCAGGCCAGGGTTGCCGCTGGCAACAGGGGAAGCAAAGCTTTCCGCACACCCTGGCTGGGCCTACCCGCTTAAGGCAACAAAGTTTCAATTATAACCCCAACACAAATGGCTGCCGGCCTCAGAGGGAGCCCCAGGCTTGGCTCCACTCCAGGCTACAAAGTTTCAATTGTAGAAGGAAAATAAATTCCAGATACCAGGGCCTCTGCTTGGGTTGCCAGGGGGCGTGGCTGGCCTGCAAACCACCACAGACCCCTCACTCAGGCCACCCCACACCCCAAAGGAACCCCCACCTGATCCGGGACACCCTTCAGGGCAAACCAGCTGGCCCCCACCCATGCACCAGGCCTCTATCCTATCTAATAAAAGAGTAATATGCAGATTGATCATCATTGCAACACACAATATAGCTGCCGCCATGTGGTCAAAGATCCTGCCCCCATGTGGACACAAGATGGCCACCACAAGATGGCCAGCAGGAGAGGGCAGTTGGGAGGCACCCGGCCTGCAAGGGAGGGCAGTTGAGAGGAACCAAGCCTGCAAGGGAGGGCAGTTGGAGGCGATCAACCCTGCAGGAGAGGGCAGTTAGGGGTGACCAGGCCAGCAGAGGAGGGAAGTTGGGGGCAAACAGGCTGGCAGCAGAGTGGTTAGGGGGTGATCAGGCTGGCAGGCAGAAGCAGTTAGGGGCAATCAGGAAGGCAGGCAGGCAAGCAGTTGGGAGCCAGCAGTCCTGGGTTGTGAGAGGCCCTAATCTGGGTGGGATTAGGCCTAAACGGGCAGTCGGACATCCCTCAAGGGGTCCTAGATTGGAGAAGGTATAGGCTGGGCTGAGGGACAACCCCCCTCTGTGCACGAATTTCGTGCACCGGGCCTCTAGTAATGCAATAATTAATAAATAGTAATACAAGGATAAACTTTACGTTTCACGTATTCATAATGGTAAACTTACCTTTGCCCCACCCTATATATCAAAAAGTTTGGACATTTGATAAAATAGGATCATAAGTCAGTACGATATTTAATTATGCATTTAACCAAAGTGAAAATAAAATATTTCAAAGAAAATACAGAAGTTTACATAATTGTTAGCAAAATTTAGCTCTTACTTTTGAGGAGATTTTAAGTAATCAAGGACCTGATTAAGACAGTAGAAAACAGGATGATTTGTTTGTTTGTTTTGGTTAATCCTCACCCAAGAATATTTTTCCATTGATTTTTAGGGAGAGTGAAGAGAGGGAAAGTCAGAGAGAAACATCAATGTGAGAAAAGCACACTAATTGGTTGCCTCCTGCACGAGCCCTGACCAGGGCCTGGGCCGGGGAGGCACCTGCAACCATGGTACGTGCCCTTGACAGGAATCGAACCCAGTCTGCAGGCCGATGCTCTATCCACTGAGCAACACCAGCTAGGGCAGGACGATTTATTTTGATAAAACATAGAATCTTTATTTCTAGGCAGAAAACTTTTTGACAGTATCAAGCCAAGAGTTCTTTTAGCAGAGAGACAAAATCAAACTTGAATTTTGGGTCACTATACTTTTCATATTTAATTTCACGTATTCAATTAAAATTTTGTGTCTCAAGATTCCTGTTTCATAAACTTTCCGTGACTTTATGTGTCCCATTAGTACACACTTGAAATAATAAAGACAATTTGCTTTACTTCTCTCATACCATTTTTTAGTCAAAACTTATCTTATTTTTCTTGTATGTATAGTTGTATTGGAATTCTTAACCTTTAAAAACCTTAGTAAAAACTAAGAAATAAGCAAATGTGAACTGTGTGTTATGCCAGTATTCTTTAGATTGATACATTTATGAACACATTTAATAATTCTGAAAATATATTTCTTCATAGCACAGTTTTTTCTTAATGACACATTCCTCATAATTGCCATGGTATTTTTAGATTATAATGTATTCAGGGCTGGAAGCAATTTGGTAGAACCCGAGCCATTAATGGAGTTTAGCCCGTTTCTGTCTAGCCATATTTTGGAGTTTTTCAGCTTGATAGTTACCAAGCCAGGTTCTTTGGACATAAAATTTTTAGGCTACCTTTTAGTAAGATTTGATCATTCTTATTCTTTCATCTTTCTTCTAAGGTGCAGGATAATTATACTTCCAATGTCCCGATTTTTATAATATCTGAAAGCAAATAGGAAGGGGTCTGATGGGGCTTTGATTTTTGTTCTAATTTCTGTTCTGTCATCTAATTAAGAGAATCTTAATGACTAGTTATAACAATGAGAGCTCTCTAAGAAAAAAAATTCTTTCCTTTCAAAAACAACTTAGAAGTTTTTGCAATTAAAAAGACCGCACTGTCTGCTTTGATGGTAGGATCCAGAGTGACTCAAACACACCCTGTAGATGCAAGAAGCATCCCCAAAGGCGAGTGGAGAAGATGGAGCCCACACAAGAAAGATGACTCGCAGTTAGCCTTGGAGCCATGGGAGCCTGTCAGCCAGCAGCTGTCCCCCACACAGGAACCACTGCTCTCCCTTCCCCGGAACAGCATGCGGTCTGTGGTCCCTACGCTGGATCCACAGCCCGTTTGGTGCTACCAGATGATATGCACTATCCAACTGGTAGAGATGCCAGTCCATCTGTGGAAGGAACACGAGAAACACAGACAGAGCTCGTGTGGCTGGAGAGAGACCTGTGTGCCTCGCAGTGCCCTCTGAGGGGAGGGGCAGAGAGGAATGTTCGCACTCCCATGAAGCCAGGCTCTCAGGACCTAGACCAGTGATGGCGAACCTATGACACGCGTGTCAGCACTGACACGCGTAGCCATTTCTGATGACACGTGGCCGCTGAGGCAGCCGCATGCCGAGGATGAAACATCTCCTGCTCCTGAGGATGAAACATTTGCGACTAGAGTCTTGGAGTTGGACTCTAACTCCAAGACTCTACTCGCAAATATTTCATCCTCCCCTATTAGACACTCTGTGCCGGAGGTCTGTAGGCCAAAACAACAGAAGTCCAGCACAGAGCGTCTAGTTCTGGGACTTCCGGTTAAGCCGGGATCTTTGCCCTCACTTCCGCTGGCAGAGCAGGGAGCAGCGGAACGCCGTGGGGGACGCATCTCTGGGGGCCCTGCCATTACCAGTAACCAAATAACAGTTAACCACAGCAACCATTATCTACTGTTCTGGGGTGTCATGGATTTCTAATCAATCATTACTGAGATAAGTGAGGGGGAGGCTGGGAGAGACGAGAGTTTGTGGCGTGCTATGGGTGCCGTTTCCCGCCATTAGAAATAGCGGCAGCCATTTTAATTCACATAAGGAACACCATCTTGCTCCATAGTGCAGACTCCATTTCACCTCTATCACTGTTGTGCATCCTTATTAACCCCTATTTCTGCTTATTAACCCTGCCCTTTCCTAAAAGACAGTTATATGCACTATTTTGTGGTTAGTTAGGCTAGTTAACCCCTAATTGCCTGCAGGCCTAACAAACTATCTATAATTCTATCTTCTGTCACTGCCCCCCTGATGGAGAACCCAAAAAATAAAAAACTAAGGTTAAGTAAAGGAAGTGGTAGTAGCAGTGGCTGACCCTTTCAAGAGACATGGACCAAGATGTATGGCTTTATAGAAAAAAATGGCAGATCATTTTGCATTCTATGTACTGAAACGGTAGTAAGCAGAACGTGGAATATAAATAGACATTTTGAAACTAATCATTCCCAGCTCTTGGAAAAAAGTGAGGATGAAAGGAAGGAATACATTTCAGGCAGCTACACCTTTATAAGCTACACCTTTATAATCTAATTCCATCCTTAAATTTATGAAAGGCTCTACAAATTTAACATCTGCAAGTTTGAGCATTGCTCACGCTATAGCTCAGCATGGAAAAGTGCTCAGTGAGGGAGAATTTATTAAAGAAACTCTCCTAAGATGTGCACCAGTTCTATTTCACGATATGCAGAATAAAGATGCAATTATTAAGAGAATATCTGAGTTACCACTCAGTAGAAATATCATAAAAGACCTAATAATGAGACTGAACACAAACGTACAAATCAATTAAAGAGAGACATAAGGAAGTGTAAATATTTTTCCATCTCTCTTGATGAAACTACTGATGTCACATCACATGCTCAGTTGGCCATTATTGGTCGATATTCTGATGGTCTCACAATGAGAGAAGAGTTGATAAAGTTAGTATCAGTGTCAACAAGTAAATCAGGAAGTGAAATATGTAAGGTTGTTATACAAACATTTCGTGACCTAACCATTGTTATCTCTAAAGTTGTGTCAGTGACGACAGATGGGACACCAAATATGGTGGGGGAAAAAGTCGGATTTGTCAAATTGTTTACAAAAGCTATTGGACATCCGATTGTGCCTTTTCATTGTATTATCCATCAGGAGGCTTTATGTGCCAAGGCAGGATTCACCTACTTAAACGACTTAATGTCAGTTGTTACAAAAATAATTAATTTAATAGCTGCTTGCCCCCTTCACAAGCGAGAATTTTCGGCACTTTTACTGGAGGTTGATTCCACCTACAGTGGACTGCTGCTGATGTACAATAATGTAAGATGGCTGAGCCGAGGCAAAGTTCTTGAGCGCTTTGTGGAGTGTTTTGAAGAAATTAAGGTATTTCTTGATGATAAGGATCTGGGAAACTTTCCTCAGCTTAATGATGATAAGTGGGACAACACCCTGATGTTTTTTACAGATCTCTCTGTTCATATTAATGAACTGAACTTAAAGTTACAAGGTTTTGGCAAAAGTGTTGACGTTATGTTTGGATACATAAAAGCTTTTGAAAGTAAAGTTAAAATTTTCAAGCGAGATGTAGAAACTAAAACTTATAAGTATTTTCCTCGAGTAACAAAGTATTTTGAGAAGGCCAGTGCAGCTGTACAAAATGAAATGGAACTCTTGCATATGAAGTACCAGCATGTTTTAGACTCGTTACTTGACCAGTTTAGTGATAGATTTAGTCAATTTAGAAGTCTAGAACAGACCATGAAAATAATTAAGTATCCTGATGTAGTAGTCTACAGTAGTTTGGAATTAAATGGTTTCCAATGGATGCAAATTGATGATTTGGAGATGCACCTTGCAGAATTTCAAGACAGTACTGGGCTTAGGTGTTTGTCTACTTGAGGTCAAAGCTTGAGAATCTGGGAGGTGCCGCTTGGAGAATCAAGAGGAGTGCCACTACGAACAGGAAATTTGGAGTGCCAGGAACCGACTACCAGACACTTTTAGCAACCTGAAAAATATAGCAATGGCTTTACTCACAATTTTTCCCTCTACATACTTTTGTGAGGCCTTATTCTCAGTGTTAAATAATATCAAAACCAACAAAAGAAACAGATTGACAGATGAAGTTAGTAGTGCTTGCTTGGTCCTGAAGTGTACAAAATACCAACCTTCAATTGAAGATTTAGCCAATGAAATTCAGCAACAAACAAGTCACTAATAGGCAGGTTAGTTAAAGAATTCCCCCTCCCCCTCACTTATCTTAGTTCACGGCACCCCACACAAGCTAAATAATATCAAGACCAACAAAAGAAACCGACTGACAGATGAACAAAGAAGTCACTAAGCAGGTAAGTTAAATATTTAGTTTTTGGTTTATTAAATACAATTATATATAACAATTATACATTATGTTATTTAAACTATAAATATCGCGAAATAATGTTTTTTCCTCAAAGTGACACACTACCTGAGTTATGCTCAGTTTTTTGGCGAAGTTTGACACACCAAGCTCAAAAGGTTGTCCATCACTGACCTAGACCATGATGAAAGGAGAGAAACCAGATAGACAGAGGACTCAGACCAAGTAACCAAGAGTTGGTAGCTCAGGAAACTAGTTTCACAAATATTGTCTCCTGCCCTTCTAAACCTAGAAGAGAGAAACACACGCGCACACTGGCACTTGCATCAGAGCCTGCAGGCAGAGAGGAGGGGTGCTGGCCCCGGAGAGGAGAGGCCTCCCCTGGAGGCCTCAGCTGCAGCACTAACTCAGAGCCGGGTGGGGTCCACAGGGGCACCTGCGGGAGGAGCTCCCCTCCACCCGCCAGGCTCTTCTGGCGGTCTTACATGAGACAGATTGGCCAGAGAAAATCACTAAATTAGCACACACAGCGGGACGGGAACCCTCACACAGGAGAGCCTCTAGTAGCTGATAATCTCCTATCAGAGGCAAGGCCCCTAATTTAAGTTCTTCCAGGAGCCAAGGGAGGAACAGAAGGTTCCCTCGAGCTTGCAGCTAAATTGCTTCTCGATCAAAACAATCTGCATACCACAGAAGCACATCTTGGGGTGACTTGTTCTGGACTCCACACCTCGATTTTCAGAAGATTTTGCCAAATTTAGAGAAGAGTTGAAAAGATCAGTGGCCATTCACAGTCCCACTCGCAGGAGCTTAGTTTGGTTGTTAAAAGGTATTCTGCCCACCCAGGATGGTCTTACAGTTATCTGACAAGCCTATAAATGGGGCCCCACCCCCCAGGAAACAGACGGCCAGAATCTCTCCCAGGCCCTCCTACAAAGTGATCAGGAAGGGGCTTGGCTGGAGTTGATGTTCAGGGCCTTAGAGGAGCAACAGTAGAGGCTTTCTCCCCCAAAGTGAATTGGTCTAAGGTTGAATGTGGACTTAGAAAGCAGAAGAACTGAGGACCTCATGGAACACTTTATGCAGACCTTTTAGAGACATACTGCACTAAACCCTTTAATTTCTGCCTCAGTAGAACATAATATAAATGGCAAATTCAAAACTGGTTGGGTGGGCTAATCAACCTCTACGCATTATAACACAAGCTGCTACTCTGGTCTTTAAAAACAGGTTGCAGGAATGCAAAAAAAAAAAAAAAAAAAAGTTAAAAATGAACAATTTTTGGTTTGCAAGTGGAATCTTAAGAGCAACAAAAGCATAACTCTGACAGTAATTCAAAGTCCGCTATCTGAGTGGTCTCCTTTCCAATTTGCCTCCAGACTTTTGTAGATATTTAAAAAAAAAAAAAAAAAAAAAAACAAACATACACACAACATAGGCTGCCTGTCACTACTTCAGCCAAATTAAGCAGAGACAGCGGTGAATTACATATGAGCGTTTATTCCAATAATGCCAGCAGTATGAGGAGAGCAGTCCATCACCCTGGAAATTCTGCTCTGACTCCCCTCACCAGTTGGCTGATTTTATACTCACAAGGGAACAGATACAGGCAGCTGTGAGCAAACGTGGGACATAGGAAGGGGAGGGGAGGGTCCTTCAGGAGCTCAAAGTCTGATAACCAGGTGGCTAATCTCCTGTGATGTTACAAACAGATCAGCCGTCCCTGGGCCCAGAGAATGGTCAGCGCTCCTGAGGAAAACTCCTGGGCCAGCACAGCAACCAAATCAAAGTGTGTCCTGTCCTTGGTCTGTTGTCAAAATGTATTTCTTTTCTGAGTCATGGACCCATCGAGGCGTCTTATCTTTTACAGCCTCATTCCATCCTCCAGCTTCCCAGGGTCCTATCTGTGGCTGGTAAGGTGAAGAATTATTAAACAACTGTGGCTGTATTCTTATTGCATGCCTTTCCGCACCATCAGAAGTACAATTGTCCTGCATTAAAGAAAAATAAAGTAAAATTTAAATAGTAGTTATCCTAGACCTCTGATAATAGGCAAATATGCCCTCAAAACTCCATCTTTGCTACGGTCAAAACAAAAAACAATGCAGCTGCTCTTTTATAAACCAGTGAGTTCCGCATTATCATACCTGTCTTTGTGTTAATGGCGAAACAAGACCAGAGGTTAGACCTGGGTTCAGCAATCTTGGTACTTGAGTTTTGGCTAAGAAAAAATTCAGAGCCAGAACAATAAGAGAAAGTTTATTTGGAAAGTCACAGAGTAGAAAAGGGAACCACTTGGCTCTGCGTGCAAAGGAAATAAGTTACAGAAAGAAAGAAAGGCTTTGAAGCTTAGGAGAGAGACATGCAGAGGCAACTTGCCTGGGGGAAGAGGAGGAGGCAGGAAACATACAGCAACAGAGTGCTCTGGGGATAGAAGGGGCGAGGTGCAGGCCTGGTCCAGAGGGGGAGAGCTCACACTGGGTCCTTTGTCTTAAGGTTTTGGTCTGTTTTCCAAAGGCAGGAATTCTAGGAGGAGGTCTTAAGGGAGGGTCTCAATAGAATATTTATCAGCTTTATGCTGATGCACCAAAATTATATTAATTCCCTGACTTTATTTGTCCTTGGGTGTGGTTGGCACAAATGGCACTAATTGGATTCTGCTATCTCTAGCTCCCTGAGTAGGGTGATTTAAGCTATTTACTCTCTGGTTGGGGAGAAGAAGTATAAAATAATTTACCCTTAGGTATTTTTGATTAGGGAAGATAGGATTTCGTGATTTACTAGATGGCTGTAAACTGGCTATTTAACTACTTATCTCACTTTCCCTATTCCGTTTCTCCTACTTTACTAACCTGTCTCATCATTGCTAAAATCCTATATAATAAAAGGCTAATATGCAAATTGACCAAACAGTGGAACAACCAGTCACTATGACACACTGACCACCCAGGGGCAGACGCTCAACACAGGAGCTGCCCCTAGGTGATCAGTATGCTCCCACAAGGGGAGTGCTGCTCAGCCAGAAGCCGGGCTCATGGCAGGCGAGTGCAGTGGCAGTGGTGGGAGTCTCTCCCACTTCTGCGGCAGCACTAAGGATGTCCAACTGGCGGCTTCGGGGAGCGAGCCTAAGCCATCAGTCAGACATCCCCCAAGGGCTCCCAGATTTTGAGAGGGCACAGGCCAGGCTAAGGGGACCCCCCCACCAAGTGCACGAATTCTGTGCACTGGGCCTCTAATTTTAAAATAAAAGGTATAAGTTGTGTGTGTGTGTGTGTGTGTGTGTGTGTGTGTGTGTGTGTGTGTACACACACACACAAGCACACATGAGCTTGTGCATACACATAAAAGAGCTCTATTTAATTGGCTTTATAACAAACAAGTGCTTATGTGAATTAAGTATTCCTAAAATTCTCAGAAATATAGCAGAAACTAACCCAAATGCTTTTCAGGTTCATGGAATCTGGGAAAATATTTGGCATTAAAGCTACTTAATGGGCACAAAGTAAAAAATAATTCAAACAGAGAAAGACAAAAAATAAATAACTACACTTGTATGTGGAATCTAAAAAACAAAATAAATGAAAAAATAAAACAAAAACAGACTTATAGATACAGAGAACAAACTTTTGGTTGCCAGATGAGAGAGGCGTTGGTGGACTGGGTAAAAAAGGTGAAAGGAATTATAAGTACAAATTGCCAGTTATGAAAACAGTCACAAGGAGAGAAGAACCAAGATAGTGACATAGGTAAACACAGTGCTCACCGCCTCCCACAACCATATCAAAATTACAACTAAGCTATAGAACAACCATCATTCAAAATCACCTGAAAGCTGGCTGAATGGAAGTCCTACAACTAGAAAAGTAAAGAGGAAAGCATACTGAGACTGGTAGGAGAGAAGGAGGCACAGAACAGACTGGTCTGGCACCCATGTGTGGCATTTTTTTTTTTTTAACCAGGAGAAATATCTAAGCTGCGGAGACCTCCTATGAGGAGCAAAGGGTCTCAGGCCCACACCAAGCCCTCTGTCCAGGATTCCAGTGCTGTGAAGAGAAGTCCCTATAACTTTGGGCTATAAAAACCAGTGGGGATTGTGGCTGAGTGACATGGAGGCTGCTAGAGACCCAGGCAGTTCCTCTTAAAGGGCCACCATAAGGACTTCTTTGGACTCACTCCCTCTGAGCTCCAGCACTGGGAAAGTGACTTGGCAGGATCCAGGGACATACATGGAGGAACAGGATTGTCTGGCATTGGAGCAAGAACTCAGGGTGGCTTTCTCCCAGACAGGGGTGCTTGCAGGGTTCATTGCTCCTATGCTGAGACAACCTCCATCACAGAGCTGACTGGAAGGCACCATATCTGAGTCTCTATCAACCTGTCTCACACTGTATGCTCTGCCTTAGTGATTCAATGAGACCTCCCTCCCCACCCGCTTTGCAGCCCCACCCAAGCTATTGCAGTGGCTTTTCCATATAAATGGCATGTCCCGGTTCAGGCTTCAGACTTTCCTAAACTCTCTCAAACAAGCATCAGCTGGTGTCAGCATGCTTCCTGCCACTCAATAAGAGGCCCCAGGCACAGCACTAGCAGCAGCTTGGCCTTGCCTGGGCACTTCCAAGCCCAACACAAGTAGTAGCCATATGCAGATCGCTCTGTAGCTCCTGCCAGGTGGCCCCAGGCAGTTATTGACTTTGCACCTCCAGAGGGGCTTCAGAGTCAGTGCACCTGGTAGACAGTTTCAGACCATACCTACACATCCACAAGTAACACTCAAGGGGCAGACTCAGTGAACACCAAAACCCCACTAAAGCAAGTCCTACTCCATAGAGATGTCTCCTTCACAGAAGCTCTTCCACTATAGTCACAGCTGGTCCTCACAGTCAATTGGCCTGGAGATCAATTCCTGTCAGTGCCACCAACAGCAATCAAGCCTGAACTACAGCAAGACTGTACACCCAGCCCACACAGGGGTGCAGCTAGGGTACCCAGCTCATGTGACTGGGGAGACAGGACATCTACTACACAAGGCCACTCTACAAATTCCAGGAGACATAGCAACTCTACCTAATACATAGAAATGAATACAAGGAAGAAGCCAAAATTCAGAGACAAAGAAAGATGTCACCAATGAAACAACAGAAGAAATATCCAGGCAAAGAACTAAATGAAATGGAAGCAAGCAAACTACTAGATATAGAGTTCCAAACAATAGTTATAAAATTGCTCAAGGATCTTAATGAGAGCTATCAGTGGCTTAATGAGAATTTCAAGGATCTTAGTGTGAATTTCAAGGAAATTAGTGGGAACAGCAAAGATATGAAAAAGAGGCAGTCAAAAATTAAGCATACACTAACTGAAATGAAGAATAATTTACAGAGAATCAACAGTAGAGGATGCTGAGAATCAAATCAGTGATTTGGAATATGAGGAAGCAAAAAACACCCAATTAGAACAGCAAAATGAAATAAGAAACTCAAATTATGAAGATAAGGAGCCTCTGGGACAACTTCAAGTGTACCAACATTCATATAATGGGGGTGTCAGAAGGAGAAGAGACAGAGCAAGATATTGAAAACTATTTGAAGAAATAGAGAGAATCTTAAAAGCAGCAAGAGAAAAGCAGTTAGTTACCTACAGAGGCGCACCCATACAACTGATGTTAGCACCCAACGTTTCTAAAAAAAACTTTGCAGACCAGAAGGGAGTGACAAGAAATATTCAGTGATGAATAGCAAGGACCTACAACCAAGATTACTCTAACAAAGTTATCATTTAGAATTTAAGATCAAATAAAGAACTTCCCAGACAAGAAAAAGCTGAAGGAGTTCATCACCACCAAACCAGTATTACATGAGTTGTTGAAGAATATATTTTAGGAAGAAAAAGAAAAAAAAAAGATAAAACATATGAACAATAAAATGGCAATAAATACATATCTATCAACAAGTAAATCTAAAAATAAAAATAAATGAACAAGAAATCTAATGAACAAAATAAACTGATTAATAAAATAGAACCAGAAGAAGCAGAAGACTGAATTGGTGAATTAGAAGATAGGGCAGTGAAACACACCAAATCTGAACAGCTATTGGAGAAAAAAAATTAGAAAGCAGGAGGAGAGCCTAAGGGAGCTTTAGGACAACATGAAATGACATAACATACATATAAAAGGGGTGTCAGAATGACAAGAAGAGGAGCAAAAATTAGAAAACCTACTTGAAGAAATAATGACAGAAAACTTCCCTGATTTGGGAAAGAAAAAAGTCACACAAGCACAGAGAGTCCCAAACAAGATGAACCCAAAGAGACCCACACCAACACATGTCATAATAGCGAGGATTAATGACAATAGCGAGCATTAATGACAATAGCAAGCATTAGTGACAAAGAGAGAATCACAATAGCGAGCATTAATCACAATAGCGAGCATTAATCACAATAGCGAGCATTAATGACAAAGAGAGAATCTTAAAGGCTGCAAGAGAGAGACAGAAAGTTACCTATAAAGGAACTCCCATTAGATTACCAAATGATTTCTCAACAGAAATACATCAGGCCAGAAGGAAATGGAATGAATATACAAAGTGATGCAAAGCAAGGGGCTGGATCCAAGAATAATCTATCCAGGGAAGAATATTCAAAATTGAAGGGGAAATCAGAAGCTTCATAGACAAAAAAGGGCTAAGGGAGTTTATCACTACCATGCCAGCAATGCAAGAAATGCTAAAGGGTCTGTTGAAAAAGGAAGAAATAGAAAGGCAAGAAGGAACACAGGCACAAAGAATAAAAATGGCTACAAACAATTACCTATCAATAATAACCTTAAACACAAATGGACTAAACACTCCAATAAAAAGACATAGAGTGGCTGAATGGATAAGAAAACATGATTCATATATATATGCTGTCTACAAGAGACCCACCTCAGAACAAGGGACTCACACAGACTGAAATGAAGGATGGAAAAATATCTTTCAGGCAAATGGAAATGAAAAAAAAAATGGGGTAGCAATACTTATTTCTGACAAAATAGGCCTCAAAGTGAAGGCCAGAACAAGAGATAAGGAAGGCCACTTCATAATACTAAAGGGATTGATATAACAAGAGGATATAATTCTGGTAAACATATATGCACTCAATGCAGGAGCACCCAAACCTAAAAAGACTTCTGGAGGATATAAAAGGAAAGATCAACAGCAACACAAACATGGTAGGGGACTTTAATACTCCATTGACATCACTGGATAAATCCTCTAGACAAAAAATCAGCAAATAAACAGCAATCTTAAATGACTCACTAGATCAGATGGACTTAATTGACATCTTAAGAATATTCCACCCCAAAGCTACAGAATATACATTCTTCTCAAGTGCACATAGAACATTCTCAAAGATAGACCACATATTGGGACACAGGCAAAGTCTCTCCAAATTCAAGAAGACTGAAGTCATATCAAGCATCTTCTTAGATCACAATGGCATAATATTAGAAATCAACTATAATAAAAACAATCAAAATAATTCAAACACTTGGAGGCTAGATAGCTTGTTATTAAACAATGATTGGGTTACCAAAGAGATCAAAGAAGAAATAAAAAACATCCTGGAAATGAATGACAATGAAAACACAACAGGTTTACCTCAAAAAGAAAAAAGAAAAACTAGTAATAAATTATCTAACTCTACAACTTAAAGAATTAGAAAGAGAGCAATAAGAAAAGCCCGGAGTGAGCACAAGGAAGGAAATCATAAAGATTAGAGTGGAAATAAATGACATAGATACCCAAAAAACAATACAAAAGATCAATAAACCAAGAGCTGACTCTTTGAAAGGACAAACAAGATTGATGAACTTCTAGCCAGGCTCACCAAGAAGCAAAGAGAGAGGACCCAAATAAATAAAATCAGAAATGAAATAGGCAAAATAACAACAGAACCCACAGAAATACAAAGGATTATAAAAGAATACTATGAGCAACTCTATTCCAACAAACTGGACAACCTAGAAGAAATGGACATATTCCTAGAAAAATATGACCTTCCAAAACTCAATCAGGAAGAATAAAAAAATTTGAATAGGCTGATAACTATGGAGGAAATTTAAGCAGTAATCAAATACTTCCAGCAAACAAAAGCTCTGGGCCAGATGGCTTCACAGAGAAGTTTTACCAAACATTCAAAGAAGAAATAAAATCTATCCTCCTCGGACTATTCCAAAAACTTCCAGAGGAAGGAACACTTCCAAGCTCATTCTATGAAGTCAGCATTACCCTAATTCCAAAACCAGATAAAGACACTACCAAAAAAAAGAGAATTATAGGCCAATATCTCTGATGAACATAGATGCTAAAATCCTCAACAAAGTCCTAGCAAATCGGATCCAGCAATACATTAGAAAGATCACACACCATGACCAAGTGGGATTTATTCCAGGAATGCAAGGGTGCTACAATATACGCAAATCAATAAACGCATCACATAAATAAACTGAGAAATAAAAATCACATAGTCATATCAATTGATGCCAAAAAGGCATTTGACAAAATCCAACAGCCTTTCTTGATAAAAACCCTCAGCAAAATGGGAATAGAAGGGTCATACCTCAACATAATAAAAGCCTCATATGACAAACATACAGCCAACATCATACTCAACGGGCAAAAATTTAAACCATTTCCCCTAAGACCAGGAACAAGACAAGGTTGTCCACTCTCACCACTCAACTCCTGTTCGACATAGTACTGGAAGTGCTAGCCATAGCAATTAGACAAGAAGAAGAAATAAAGGGCATCTAAATTGGAAAAGAAGAAATAAAACTGTCCTTCTTCGCAGATGACATGATATTGTACATAAAAAACCCTAAAGACTCCATCAAAAAACTATTAGACTTGCCTTGGCCAGTTTGGCTCGGTGGATAGAGCATTAGCCTCCAGATTAATGGGTCCCAGGTTCGATTCTGGTCCAGGTTGAGGGCTCGATCCCCAGTGGGCAGTGTGCAGGAGGTAGCCAATCAATGATTCTCTCCATCATTGATGTTTCTATCTCTCTCCCCCTCTTCTTTTCTCTCTGAAATCAATAAAAATATATTAAAAAAAACTATTAGACTTAACAAATGAATTCAGTAATGTAGCAGGATACAAAATTAACACCCAGAAATCTATGGCTTTTTTATACACAAATTATGAACTTACAGAAATAGAAATTTAAAAAGCAATCCTATTTACCATTCCAACAAAAAAATTAAGATACCTAGGAATAAACTTAACTAAAGAGGTAAAAGACCTATACTCAGAAGACTACAGGATGCTGAAAAAAGAGATAGAGGAAGATATATACAAATGGAAGAAGACATAAACAAATGGAAGAATATACCATGTTCATGGATTGGAAGAATCAACATCATTAAAATGTCCATAATACCTTATAGATTCAATGCAATCCCCATTAAAACACCAACGGCATACTTCAGAGATCTAGAACAAACTCTCCAAAAATTCATCTGGAATAAAAAAAGACCCCAAATAACTGCAGCAATCCTGAGAAAGAAGAACAAAGAGGGATCTCAATACCAGATATCAAGCTGTATTACAAAGCCACTGTTCTCAGAACTTCCTGGTACTGGCACAATAACAAACATATAGACCAGTGTAACAGAAGAGAGACCCCAGAAAGTGACCCAAGCCAGTATGCTCAATTAGTATTTGACAAAGGAGGCAAGATCATACAATGGAGTTAAGACAGTTTCTTCAATAAATGATTTTGGAAAATTGGACAGATACATGCAAAAAAAATGAAACTTGACCACCAACTTACACCATACACAAAAATAAAGTCAAAATGGATAAAGGACTTAAACATAAGACAGGAAACCATAAAAAGCTTAGAGCAAACCACAAGCAACAAAATATCAGACATTTGTCGTAGCAATATCTTTACCGATACAGCTCCTAGGGCAATGGAAACTAAGGAGAAAATAAACAGATGGGACTACATCAAAATAAAAAGCTTCTGCACAGTGAATGAAACCATCAAAAAAACAATAAGTAAACCCACTGCATGGGAGAATATATTTGCCAATGTTATCCCTGATAAGGGTTTAATCTCCAAAATTTAAAGGGAACTCACACAACTTAACAAAAGGAAGGTAAACAACCGAATCAAAAAATGGGCAAAGCACCTAAATAGACACTTTCAGAAAGAGGACATACAGAAGGCCAAGAGACATATGAAAACATGCTCAGTCACTAATCATCTGAGAGATGCAAATCAAATGAACAATGTGGTACCATCTCACACCTGTCAGAATGCCTATCATCAACAAATCAACAAATGACAGGTGCTGGTGAGGATGTGGAGAAAAAGGAACCCTCGAGCACTGCTGGTGGGAATGCAGACTGGTGCAGCCACTGTGGAGAACAGTAAGGAGTTTCCTCAAAAAATTAAAAATGGAACTCCCATTGACCCAGTGATCCCACTTCTAGGAATATATCCCAAGAAGCTAGAAATACCAATCAGAAAGGATTTATGCACCCCTATGTTCATAGCAGCACAATTCACCATAGCTAAGATTTGGAAACAGCCTAAGTGCCCATCAGCAGACGAGTGGATTAAAAAACCGTGGTACATCTACACAATGGAATACTATGCTGCTGTGAAAAAGAAGGAACTCTTACCATTTGAAACAGCATGGATGGGGCTGGAGAGCATTATGCTAAGCGAAATAAGCCAGTCAGAGAAAGATAAATACCACATGATCTCACTCATTTGTGGATATAGTGAACAACATAAACCGATGAACAAAAACAGATCCAGAGACAAAGAAGCTTCAAAATGACTGTCAAATCTCAGAGGGAAGGCATGGTAGGTGTGTGTGTAAGAGATCAACCAAAGGACTTGTATGCATGCATGTAAGTATAACCAATGGACACAGTCACTAGGGAGTGAGGGCATTTGCTGGGGGATGAGAGTGCCTGGAGAGAGGTCAATGGAGTAAAAAAAATAATATTGTAATAGCTATGTACAGGCGGAGGGGGGGGTGGGGTGGGTGTACTTGAAATATTAGGGGTTCCACTCTGTAAAGTATATGAATGTCTAACCACTATGTGGCACACCTGAAACTAATACAGAATAATATTGAATGTAAACTATAATGGGGGAAAAAAAGATGGAAAATTGTGTTATATGTTTCTTATCATTATCCTATATAATAAAAGCCTAGGTGGCATCACGTGATGTCGTCCAAAGATGGCCACCCTGACATTGTCACAAGATGGCTGCCACAAGATGGCTGCCCCCACGTCATCACAAGATGGCCACCACAAGATGGCCAGCAGGGGAGGGCAGTTGGGGAGATCAGGCTGACAGGGGAGGGCAGTTGGGGAGATCAGGCTGGCAGGGGAGGGCAGTTGGGGGAGACCAGACCTGCAGGGTAGGGCAGTTGGGGTCAACCAGGCCTGCAGGGGAGGGCAGTTGGGGGTCATCAGGCCAGCAGTGGGGAGCAGTTGGAGGCAACCAGCCCAGCAGGACAGGGTAGTTGGGGGTGATCGGTCCAGCAGGGGAGGGCAGTTGGGGGTGATTGGGCCATTAGGGGAGCACTTAGGTATCCATCAGGCTGGCAGGGGAGTACTTAGGGGGCATTCAGGCAGGCAGGCAGGCAAGTGGATAGGAGCCAGCAGTCCTGGATTGTTTGAGGGAAGTCCGACTTCCAGTTTAGGCCCGATCCTAAACTGGCAGTTGGACATCCCCCAAGGGGTCCTGGATTGGAGAGGGTGCAGGCCGGGCTGAGGGACCCCAAATTTTGTGCACTGTGTCTCTAGTAATAAATAAAAATAATTTATATATATAAAAGCCTAAGTGACCGGATGCCCAGCCGGTAGCTATGAACACACACTGACCACCAGGGGGCAGTTGCTCAACACAGGAGCTGCCACATGACAGCAACTTTGCAGAGTGCCCTCTTGCACTCTGGAACCCCTTGGGGGATGCCAGACTGCCGGTTTTGGCCTGATCCTCACAGGCCAGGTCGAGGGACCCCCCACCTGACAGAGGGACCCCGCTCACTCTGCAGACACCCTTCGAGCCCCAGCACTGCCCCAGGTGAGGCCAACTGGGGAGGGACTGCAGGAGGTTGGCTCCAGGGCATATCAAGCCCGTCCCACCCAGCCCTGCCCCACCTGGCCACTTTCTAATTAATTTCCTTTCAATGTGCACGAATCCGTGCACCAGGCCTCTAGTAAATCAATAAAATAAAATAAAATAAAACCAGAGGCATGGAAACATGGAACATACTGACAATTCTCAGAGGGAAGGTGAGAGGAGGCAGGAAAGAACTTTTAATTAACCAAAGAACTTGTATGCATATATGCATAACCTATGGACACAAAAAATATGGTGATGAAGACCTGGGTTGGGGCAGGAACTGGGTGGAGTGAGGCAATGGGAGGGGAAAAGGGCACATCTGTAATACAGTAGAACCTCAGTTCTTGAACTTAATTTGTTCCAGAAGTCTGTTCAAGAAATGACTTGTTCAAAAACTGAATCATTGTTTCCCGTTAGAAATAATGTAAATTGGATTAAGCCGTTCCAGACCCTCAAATGATTCCCTGTTTTAGATTTTCTTATATGCAGTACATGTCTAATATACTGTTTAATCTATGAATACACACTTATTTTCTTAACTTTATTGAACCACCCCCTACAAGCCTTAGAGCAATCACTTTTAGCACTTGGTCCAGGGTATCTTTCAGGTAAGCATGCAGAATCTTTGCTTGTTCATCTATCATTGCCTCCAAAATGGCTCTCTCACTAACCATTTTGTGTTTATTGAAATCAACAACAGTTTTTCTACCTCTTTGTCTGTGATCATTTTTTTCTTTCACACCCTTAGCAACATTAGCACTCTTGATAGCCTCTTTATGTTTTAAAATTGTGTTAATTGTTGACTTCCCCTGCAACAATAGCATTCGCTCCTGTTTGTTGCTAACAAACATTTTTTGTCATGCTAAGGTATGACAGTTTGGTTCCACAACCTAGACATTTTCTTTTTTTAAAAAAATATATTTTATTGACTTTCTACAGGAGGAAGAGAGAGGGATAGAGAGTTAGAAACATCAATGAGATAGAAACATCAATCGGCTGCCTCCTGCACACCCCGCACTGGGGCTGTGCCCGCAACCAAGGTACAAGCCCTTGACCGGAATCGAACCTGGGACCCTTCAGTCTGCAGGCCGACGCTCTATCCACTGAGCCAAACCGGTTTCAGCCACAACCTAGACATTTTCTGTGAATAGCTTGGTCGAGAACCGAATTGTTTGGAATGGGGAACGTTCAAGAAACTAGGTTTGACTGTAGTCTCAACAATAAGTTAAAAAAAAAAAAGACTTTGGTTAAAAAAAAAAAACAGCCACAGGAATGTAAAGAACAGCATATGGAATATCTATATATATAAAAGGCTAAGTGACCGAACGGGCTGTGTGGGGCGACCAGGCTGGCAGGGGGGTTAGTGAGGGACGACCAAACGACTGAGCAGCAGGCTGTGTAGGGCAACCAGGCCCACATGGGGGACAGTTGGGGGTGACCAGGCTGGGGGGGGGAGCAGTTGGGGGCAACCACGCCAGCAGGAGGGGCACTAAGGGGTGACCAGGCTGGTGGGTGGGGCAGTTAGGAGCCAGTGGTCCTGGATTGTGAGAGGGATGTCTGACTGCCGGTTTAGGCCCAATTCCCAGTGCCAGGAGCCAATTCCAGCATGTCATAATTACAAGAGTTTTATCAAAAGGTTGATGAAACTTGGGGGCTCAACAAGGGCTGAGTCACATATGTAATTACCTGTTGGGTGGCTAGAGGGCAATTCCCACAAACCTGAATAGGATGACTGTTTACTGCCAGACAGCTCAGGGCATCTCAATCTACATGTTATTGCCTCCTGTTGGCCAAACACCTGAACAGCTGTAGGCTATTCCCCAATCTGACAATGCTTCTGTAAACCCTACCCTTTGAAGTGTATGTCTCCACCTTGCCTTAGGACAATTTGTGTTAACAAAAAGCACAGGGTCCTGAGACAGGAAGAAGGAAGAACTAAGAACTTAGAGTCTTTAGCTCCTTTAGCTGAAGCTTCTCTGACCCCCAATGCCTTTCAAAACTATCTTTCGTCCTTGGACTCTTTTTTAATCTACACACAGCCTTTCTCCAGATTGCTGAACCCTTCTTAATGCTGGGACAAGAACCCCGGCATCCCAGAATCAGGCCTAAATCGGCAGTTGGACATCCCCCAAAGGGCCCCGGATTGGAGAGGGTGCAGGCTGGGCTGAGAGGACACCCCACCCCCGGTGCATGAATTTTGTGCACCGGTCCTCTAGTCTATACTAATAAAAGGGTAATGTGCTAATTAGACCAGGAGACCTTCTGGAAGACCAGCCTGGGAGGGCAGTTGGGGGTGAGCAGGCCAGCAAGGGGGAGCAGTTAGGGGTGATAAGGCCAGTTGCGGGGAGCAGTTGGGGGTGAGCAGGCCAGCAGGCAGAGTGGTTAGGGGCGATCGGGCAGGCAGGCAGGTGAGTGGTTAGGAGCCAGTGGTCCCGGATTGTGAGAGGGATGTCCGACTGCTGGTCCAACCAGCAGTCAGACATCCCCCAAGGGGTCCCAGAATGGAGAGGGTGCATGACGGCTGAAGGATACCCCCCTGTGCACGAATTCCATGCACTGGGCCACTAGTAGTTAATAATCCTACCTAATAAAAGGGTAATAAGCAAATAACCATCACTCCGCTACACCCACGATTGGGCCAGCGGGAGGCTGGGGGGCGGGACTCGGGGTGGCCTATCCGGCCGTTGAGAGGCACAGGGGGGCAGGCCTATCTGGCCATTGAGAGATGCTGGAGGCTTTTGGCCTGGTGCACAAGTGGACACCCAGCTCCCCTGCCATCAAAAGCCAAGAGCTGGGTGTCCGCTCTGGCACCAGGCCAAAAGCTCCCGCCGGAGGCTTTTGGCCTGGTGCACCAGCGGACCCCCTGCCATCAACTGCAGGGAGCTGGGGGTTTCTTCAGTCTGGTACACCAGTGGACCCCCTGCGATTGATCACCTGGGCAGGGAGCTGGGGGTCTGCTTTCGGCCTGGGCAGGAGCAGACCCCCTGCAATTGATTGTAGGGAGCTGGGGGTCCACTCCTGCCCAAGAGGCTTTCGGCCTGGGCAGGCCTGGGCAGGGGCTGAGCCGGTGATCAGAGGGAGCTGGAGAGGCTTGCCCAGGCCTAAAGCTTCGGCCAGGGGCTTTAGGCCTGGGCAGGGCCCAGCCCGCAATTGGTGTGAACTATAGAGGAAACACCTTTTCTGACTGCACATTGGCTAAGCTTCCTGTATGCCGTTGGTAATATTCTTAGTAACTTGGGTAATAAGAATCCAAAAAGGTGATCTAGGGTTTTTCCACCACACTTCTGGAGAAAAAAATGAAGGTCTGCTGCTGGAAGGCTAAGAAATGTCATATCCTGCCCTAGCCGGTTTGATTCAGTGGATAATGCCTCAGCCTGCAGACAGCAGGGTCTGGGTTTGATTCTGATAAAAGGCATGTACCTAGGTTGCAGGCTCCTCCCTGGCTGGGGCCCAGATCAGGGCTCATGCAGGAGGCAACCAATCAAAGTGTTTCTCTCTGTCTTTCCTTTTCTCTTCCACATTCTCTAAAAGTCAATGGAAACATACCCTCAGGTGAAGATAAAAAATAAAGAAATCCATATCCTATGAAAGACACATCTTGAAAATGCCTAAAGAAAGTTGTCATTTTTTCTTGGTGAAGGGACTGGAGTCCGTGTTGATGAAAACACCTTGGTGGCTGCGGTGACTGACAGTGGCTGCAGCAGTGAGGTGATGGGGCTTGTGCCTTCCCCTGACCAGCCCGGTTGCCTCAAGCAAAGGGAGGCCAGACTGTGGCTTAGGTACACTCCCTGTGGGGCGCAGGCCTAAGCCATCAGTAGGACATCCCCTGAGGGCTCCCAGTATGTGAGAGGGGGCAGGTTGGGCTGAGGGACCCCCCAACCCCCAGTGCACAAATTTCATGCACCGGGCCCCTAGTATCATAATAACTATGTAAGGTGTCAGATGGGTATTAGACTTATCACAGTGATCACTTCACAAGATATCTATCTATTTAACAGAGGAATATGCAAATTAGCTGGGATGCCATAATGTCACAACTGAACAGCAGGAACCTGAGGCTGCATGGTGTCTGGCCTGGGCGAGGGACCTCAGGAAGAGCCCACCACCCTGGCGCTGGGACAGGATACCTCAGGCTGCACCCCCTGCCCTCGTACAGGGCCAGGAGACCTCAGGTCGTGCCCCCCGCCCAGTGGGGCTTGACAGGTACTTCAGGCTGCGACCGTTGTCTGGTGGGGCGATCTTAGGCTGTGCCCCCTTCCCTGGCACTGAGCCGGGAGACCTCATGCTGCACCCCCTGCCCCAGTGCTGGGCTGGGGAACCTCAGGCCATGCCCCCTGCCTGGCGGGGCTTGACGGGCACCTCAGGCCACACCCTCTGCCCCAGCACTGGGCCGGGAGACCTGAGGCTGCACCCCCTGCTCGGCTCTGGGCTGGGGGGACCTGAAGCTCTTCCCCCTGCCCAGAGGGGCTTGATGGGGGAGGGGCTGGCCAGTTCTGCATCCACTGCATTTTCGAAGCACATGTGGGTGGGCGGGGACTTGACTCTAAGTCCCGTGTTGCACCCCAGACTCTGACAGGAGGGAGATTTTCATATGCATTTTACTGATTTTCTTTCATCTCTGACACTTCTATTATAGAAAAAGGGCAAATAGCAATATTAAAATATTTCTTCTAATTAATCCCCTTTTAATGTGCACACATTTTATGCACCAGGCCACTAGTGTGTGTGTGTGTGTGTGTGTGTGTGTGTGTGTGTGTGTGTGTGTGTGTATATATATATATATGTATACACATATATATATATATATATATATACACACACTAGAGGCCCAGTGCACAAAATTCGTGCATTGGGGGGGGGGGGTGTCCCTCAGCCCAACCTGCACCCTCTCCAATCTGGGACCCCTTGGGGGATGTCTGACTGCCCTGTGGGATCGGGCCTAAACAGGCAGTCAGACATCCCTTTCACAATCTGGGACTGCTGGCTATCTACTGCAAAGGTATGCCTACCAAAACATTTCCCCGAAATATTTTTGGTAACTTAAAAGCTTTGCATTTTGCTAAGTTAAATGATATAAATTTTTTAAGCATCTAGATAATTTCCAAATAAGATAAAATAATAAAAAATTAATTGCTGAACATAGACTTGTCTACTTTGGGTTTCCTATTGCAGAAAAACTAAAGATAAATTTGTGTCTGTTAGTAAACATGTCTTTGGCACATTAACAAGTTGTATTATTTTTTGCCATAGCCGATTTAGCTCAGTGGGTAGAGTGTTGGCCCATGGACTGAAGGGTTCTGGGTTCAATTCTGGTCAAGGGCACATACCTGGGTTGCAGGCTCTTCCCTCACACGCTCAGGACATGTGAGGGCAACAACCAATTAATGTGTCTCTCTCACATTGATATTTCTTTCTCTCTATCTCTTCCCCTCCTTTCTACTCTCTCTAAAAATCAATGGGAAAATCCTCAGGTGAGGATTAACAAAAGAAGAAAAGAAAAATTGTATTATTTTTTAAAGGGCACACACCTTTAGAAATTATGAAATGTATTTATAAATTTGCCAACCTAAAGAATGCTAGTGTAACAGATAATTCATAATAATTTACTTCTTAGTTTACACTAGAAATAAGAGTTTCTAAGGGCTAGTAATTCTAATTAACATATGTAATTAAAGCTATTAAAAATAATAAGGGAAAACAACTCTGTATGCAAGAAAGTAAGATATGTTTTGGGGTAAGAAAAGGTATTGAGATATGAAGGCACATTTTTGTGAAGAGAAAAGAAAGTAAATTGGTCTGAAAGTAAAATTGGTTATATTAATATGGGAAAGGTGAGAATAAAGGACAAATTTAATAGAGTTGAAAAAAGAGAAAGAAAGACTCAAAGGGCCTAAAATTAAGTGAATTTATTATAAGGATTATAAAATTAAGCATTAAAATCATTAGTGTACAAAAGTAAAACTAAAACTTGAATTTCTCCCTTCTGCTGAAGTTTTTGGATTGTTGGTCTGCTCCTTATGAGAGATTGTGGAAGGACCTTCTATACTTTTTAAGTAATCTGCCTAGAATGCAAAGATTTTGTATTTTATTACAATAACTAGGGGCTCAGTGCACGATTTCATGCACCTTGAAAGGAACTGTGGGCCACAAGGCTGCGGTGGGCACAGGGGCAGATCTCAGCCCGTTCTCCATGCCGCCGCCTGGCCCCTCCCACTGCGGCCCCCGATCCCCTGTCTGCTGGCAGCCCTGCTCCCACTGCTGCTCACACCCGCTGACAGCACAGAGCAATTGGGGCCAGTGCCAGCAGCGGGTGAGCAGGACCTGTGCTGTCAGCGGGTGTGAGCAGCAGCTACTGCCCCAATCGCCCCTCAGGAGCACAGGAAGGTGGAGAAGCCCTCAGGGGCAGTCGGGGCCGGCAGCAGGTGCGAACGCTTGGGTGGGACCATGGCGCTCGGGAGCAAATAATTTTCAGTAACCACCAGAGGCTCGCCCCAATGACAGCAACTGGCACCCCGCCTTGGTCTGGTGCCCCCGCTCACCTGTTCCACCATCCCTCCCTGGCTGACACCTACCATGTTCTGCACATGCCCCTGGTTGTTCGGGTGTTTGGTTGTTCCGCCATTTGGTCTGTTTGCATATTAGGGTTTTATATATATAGATATCCTGAGCTTCATGTTATCTTATTGAGGCCTTTGATTACTTTAGAAAACTGAATCTTCTCAATATTCAAAAATTTAAGTTTTCCTCACAATTATGTGACCTGTATTTTCCTTTGAAATATTATGTTGTCACTTTGGCTAAATAGGTAACTAAGTATTGTTTCACAATGATCTGAGGTTCTTATTTAGTCAAGTTCCAAAATATTTTCATATATTTGACAAATTTTCCAAAATCAATTTCTGAAGGAAGTTTTTTTGACCTGGAAGTAACTTTGAGATTTTAAAGAGAGTCCCTGGAACATCTCAAAAGATTTGTTCTCTCTCCTTATAAAAAACAGACATTAAACTAGTTAGGCTTATGTGATATGTTAAATTACATGGTAAGCATTATCAAATAAGAAGTAATACTAAGCCTTTTTATAATCTATTTGTATAGATACATAAGCATTCTAGAAATTGTGTAAAATTTTGATATGCCCCTGTACAATGTTAGTCTTAATTATAGTTATTAGCATGAAATGAATGTCCCTGCACAAAGCAAGCAAACTTCCTTGTCAATTGCATTGTAATGAAATTTCTCAGGTCTTTAAATACGGCCATTTTTTCAGTCTTTTGTCCTTTACAGTTATTGCTTTACTCTGATGCTATTGCAAAAGTGTTCCTGCAAAAGTACATCATCTTTAAAAAGATTCGTGAAAAGGACATTGACAAGCACACATTTCTGAACACTTTAGCATCCTAAGATTGAATTGGGTAATAATATCCAGAACTAATTGAAAAACTGGATTTAAGCAGAACAAGAATTAATAACATGGGACTGAATTAACTGATAAGGATAATTATAATTCTTATGAATTTTTTGTTGTTGTTTGAAACATTGCTGATTCTTTGATGGTTCGTTTTCCAGATTTAAGGAAACTGTCCTCTTTTTTTATTTTATTTGTATTTATTTTGTTGTTGTCAATCCTCACCTGAGGATATTTTTTCCAATGATTTTTAGAGAGAGTGAAAGGGATAGAGGGCGTGATAGAGAGAAACATTGATGTGAGAGAGACACCTCCCATACATACCCCAACTGGGGCCTGGGCTTGAACCTTAAACCCAGGTAAGTGCCCTTGACTGGGAATAGAACTCACAACCCTTTGGTCTATAGGCAAACTCTCTAACCACTGAGCACACTGACTGGGGCTCCTCTTTCTTCCTTAAGTATGATTTACAAAAATTTGGTAAAGTGTAACTTTGTAAACAAAGACAAAAAAAAATTACTTTTTCTTCCTACATGATCCCCCAGAATTTGGAAACTTAATTGATATTCTTTATGACAATATATTTATTTGCATAAGTTTAATAAGAATCTATTCTCCTTATAACAGGACACAATTGGAAATGTTGTTTACAGTATAAAGGCTTTGACTGGAATGTCAGATCTGAGAATGTGAATAGAATCAGATATGTCAGATAGCTTTAAGGAACTAAGGTGAACTTTATGGAGCCAATAAAGCCCCTTAGAAAAAAGCCTGGAACCTGGTTTACATGGTCACTGACCTGAGGAGTGAGGAAGGTCACTTCCTGGCAGGTGCAGGAACCTCGAAATATTTTGGGGACCTAAGAAGAGAGGGATTCGCCTAAATCTATGGGTATTAAAGCAAAATCTGGTGATGAGTTCTTCCTGGGCTTCCTAGCCTTCAGAGATTCTTTACGGAAAGTTTCAGAAAAGCAGACTTAGAAGAGCCAGCCTGGTCAATCACTATTCTTGCTGCACTTGTATAAATAATCAGGCTGAGTTTACTGAAACAAATTATAATTAATTTGGCTGTCTTTGGTAGAAATGAGGGTGGCTTTAGAGGAAAAAATAGGTTTCAGTAGCACATCTCTGTGGATGTTAAACTCTAGTGCTGTTCATTGTCTTTGAGATTTTGTTTTCTACCTATAAATTTGACTGGATAATGAATTCTCATAGTTTCCTCCAATAGCTGGCTATGATTCTACAAACTAACATTTCAGCTTTCCCCCCATCCTTTTGAGTTGGAATCATTGGGAACTAAAACTGCCCTTTTTCCTGGAGCTCTACAAAGTAAAGCTATAGAACTTAACATAACTTCAGAAAAATCACCACAACAGCTCATGTTTAGATAACCTTCATCACGTGTGTTGTTGTATGGGCCACTCAGAAAGTTTAACCAATGACATTATCAGAGACATGCAAACTGCAAACCACAAAAACCTGTCAGATTGCCCTGCCTGCCCTCACTCTCTCTGAAGGGGCTCAGAGCCTGACATCTGGACTGGCAGCTCTCAGGACTCAGACACTGCATTCCTCATTTGCTTCAACCTACCTCCTCTCTGGACTTCTGTCAAGATGGCGGCATAGGTAAATGCTGTGCTTGCTTCCTCCCACAACCACATCAAAATTATAATTGAACTACAGAACAACCATCATTCAGAACCACCTGAAATAGAACTGAATGGAAATCCTACAACTACAGAATTAAGAAATAAGCCACTGCTAGGAGGAGTGGGGGAGTAGAACAGGCTGGTCCCACATCCACATGTGGCAGATAAAATCCAGGAGGGATATCTCAGCTGTGGAGGTTCCCCTGGGGAGCAAGGGGTCCCAGACCCACACTAGGTCCCCCAGCCCAGGGTTCCAGTGACAGGAAGAGAAGTCCCTTTAACGTCTGGCTGTGAAAATCAGCAGGGTTTGAGACTAAGGAAGGCTGAGGCTGCTGCAGACCCAGGCGATTCCTCTTACAGGGTCAGTGCACGGCCTCACTTCCTCCGCTTCAGCCTGGGGGCAACAGCTTGAAAGGCACTGGAGACATGTGGGGAGGAACTGAATTGTTTGGCATCAGGGTGAGAGCTGGGGCAGGGGGGCACCTTTCTCCTGGACAGCAGTGCTGACTGAAGCACTGTTCCTTTGATGAGCCCTTCCCCCGCAGATCCAGCAGGTGGGTGCCATATCTGAGACTCCATCAGCTTGCCTTATACTATTTGCCTCACCACAGTGATTCCCTGAGGTCCTGCCCCACTCAGCTTTCGGGCCCACTCCAACTGTTTCCAGTGGCTTTAACATAGGACTGGCCTGCCTTGGCCCATGCTTCACATTTTCCTAAAATCTCTCAAATGAGCAGCATTTGGCCTCAGCAAATTCCATACCTCTAACTAAGTGGGCCAAGGCCTGGCACTAGCAGCAGCCAGCCTTGGTTCATTGCTTCTCCTGGGCACCTCCAGCACAAGCAGCAGCCAACAGTAGACAGCTTTGTAGCTTATGCCTGTGGCACCAGGCAGAACACTGGCAGTGCACCCGGTGGACAGTTTCAGACCACGTGGAAGCACCGCCACCCAAGCACCTCCATAGTGACACACTCAAGGGCAGACTCAGAGGTACCAGAGACCTGCTGAAAAGTTAAATCATGCTCTGTGTGGTAGGTCCTTGCTCAGCTGATACTCCAAGGTGGCTGGAGGTCAGTAGTCAGTGGTCATAGCCAGTGCTTGCATTGATTGGCCTGGATAAATATCTCCCATTGATATGCCAACAGAAATGAAGACTCAACCACAATAGGAGGGTGTTTAGCCCACAGAGGGGCACATCTTGAGTGCCCAGCTGGGGTGATCAGAGAGGCTGAGCCACTGGACCCTACAAGACAACTACTACATTGTAGCATGCTACCAAGCCTGGGACTCTACCTAATACAAAGAAACAAACATAAGAAGGTGGTCAAAATGAGGAGACAAAGAAGCATGGCCCAAATGAAACAGCAGAATAAAACTCTAGGAAGAAAAAAAACTAAACTAAATGGAGATAAGCAATCTACTAGATGCAGAGTTCAAAACCCTGCTTATAAGGATGCTTGAGAAACTTATTGAGGACCTCAACAGCATAAACAAGAACCAGTCAGAAATGAAGGATACCATAATGAAATAAAGAATACTTTGCAGAGAATCAAGAGTACAGTAGATGAAGCTGAGAATCAAATCAGCAATTTGAAATATAAGGAAGCAAAAAACACCTAATCAGAACAGCAAAAAGAAAAAAGAATCCTAAAAAATGAGGACAGAGCCTCTGGGACAACTTCAAGCATACCAACATTTGCATCATGGGGGTGCCAGAAGGAGAAGAGAGAGAGTAAGAAATTGAAAACTTATTTGAAAAATAATGACAGAAAACTTCCCTAACTCAGTGAAGAAAACTACAGAATTTTACAAGTTCAGGAAGCACAGAGAATCCCAAGCAGGATGAACCCAAAGAGGCCCACACCAACACATTATAATTAAAATGCAAAAGGTGAAAAACAGAGAATCTTAAAATCATCAAGAGAAAAGCAGTTAGTTACATACAAGGAAGCTCCCATAAGACTGTCAGCTGATTTCTCAACAGAAACTTTGCAGGCCAGAAGGGAATGGCAAGAAATATTCAAAGTGATGAAAAGCAAGGCCCTATAATCAAGATGACTCTACCTTGCAAAGCTATCATTTAGAATCAAAGGAGAGATAAAGAGCTTCCCAGACAAGAAAACACTAAAGGAGTTCAGTATTATATGAAATGTTAAAGGGTCTTATTTAAGAAGAAGAAAAGAAGATTAAAAATATGAACAATAAGATGACAATAAATATATATCTATCAACAATTGAATCTATAAACAAAATAAATCAATAGAATAGAAATGGACTCATAGATGAGAAATCTTTTTGGTTGCCAGATAAAAGGGGGACTGGGAGTGGTTATAAAAGTTAAAGGGATTAAGAAATACAAATTGGTTGTTACAGAATAGTCATGGGGATGTAAAGTACAGCATAGGGAATATAGTCCATATTCTAATAACTAGGTGTGGCATGGGTGCAGGATTTATTGGGATGATCACATATTAAGTTATGTAATGTCTGGTCATTAGGGTATACAAAAAAATAGAAATATATAATAAAAAGTAATAATTTGCTCCAACCATTGACCTTTGTTTTTCTTTTCTTCTTCTTTCTTCTTTCTTCTTCTTCTTCTTCTTCTTCTTCTTCTTCTTCTTCTTCTTCTTCTTCTTCTTCTTCTTCTTCTTCTTCCTTCTTCCTTCTTCCTTCTTCCTTCTTTCTTCTTCTTCTTCTTCTTCTTCTTCTTCTTCTTCTTCTTCTTCTTCTTCTCCTTCTCCTTCTCCTTCTCCTTCTTCTTCTTCTTTATAGAAATGCCTCTTATTCATTACCTGATTGCTTACACAGAATAGGCCTACCTTTGGGAGCCCAGCTGCAAGACCACCTTCTAAAATGAGACACACTGTTTAACTGGACTGACTTATTCTCAAGATTGCGACTGGTCTCATGACATGTAGAGCAATCTACCAACTTACAGGACTGTGAGACTTACCTTAAGTTTTAAAGGTGAGAGTAAAGGGGAGCAGTATTTGTCACCCCTAAGTGCGCCACTTTGGCCTGGGGTTACCCTGAGCTAAAGGAAGTGAAAACCCCGCAGATTCCAGAGCAGCTCTTCACCTCCCCCTCAGCTGCCTACACTGACACTGAAAAGGGGGCTGTGCCGGGAAGGGAGCTGTTACCAAAGATACCTTTTACCTAAGAAACTCATCCGCGCAATAGAGCAGCCACTGTTTTCCAGACATCTCCTTTCACTTTCCAGTGAATGGCCTTCCTCCCGATGGTATCCCAAGACTCCTATTCCTTTTCTTAGTTCAGGATGCTGTTATATAAGCCTCGATTACCTGGTGCCTTTTGAACCCCGTATCTTTGGGGTTCCCATATGTACAAAAGTCATTTGTTTTTCTTCTGTTAATCTGTCCTATGTCATTTTAGTTGTTCATGAGCCAAAGAACTTAATAGGATAGGACAATTTTTCTACTCCTACATGCTTCCACATATGAATCTGAGGGGAACACAATTTATCCCATAACCAAGAGGATGAGAGAATGTACATTTGTGTATCTTTTGGGACTGAGAAGATAATTTCTCTCTTTCTGGAAGATAAGATTGACCTCTGTGGTTCTTAAATATTTTCTGGTTTCAAGTGTTCTAAATCAAGGAGAGTTACTAGTAAGAACCGACCTTCAGCCCTTTTGGCTTTCTGAGCAGCACTGTGGTGAATGAGCTGATGAATATGAGCCCCCAGCCCAAGAATCTGTTCAAAATTCATACATTTAATGGTGACAAAAAATTCTACTTGTGAAAAAAAAATGACCTTCACTCAGTTGTGCAGCGCTCGGGTGATACCCAGCTGGTGATGGTCACTCCCTCCAACACCAGCTTGTCAGATTTTGACCTTGGACTCTTGGATTATCAGACATGGGCTGGAATTCTGTCATGTCAGCTGTATGATCTTGGACAAGGAACTTGGCCTTGCCATCTGTAAAATGGTGGCAGTGGTAGAGAGGCAGACCACAAAGGTTTGTGAACAGAAGACAATTCAAGTAAAGTACTCCATGAATGTTAACTATTATCGTCATTAAAGAGCATCCACGCTAGTGTCTGAAATTGTTAGGTAAGGAATCCAAAGCCTGATGCCTGACTCTGTCCTGACATTTTTTCCAAATTCCTTCCTCATTTCACGCAGCTTTTCCTTTGAAATCTAAGGGAGAATACCAGCCTATGGATTCACCTTGAAGCCATGGCAGGTGTTGGAAGGTCTCCCACATTTACAATCCATTTGACTTTGTCAAAAAGAAAGCGTATAGCAAAGGAATCAGAGGACAGTGTTCCTGTTTCTCCTTACTTTACAAAGGTCGTAATCACAGGGGATGCACACCCCAGAGCACTCAACATGGTCACAGCTAATTTAAAAACAAGAAAGAGCTCAAACTCAAACATTAATAGGGTGATTTTGACTTGATAGTCTTTCAAACATATGAATGTTAACAGCAAACAGCACCAGAATGTTAAAACTCGGTCCTTGAGTTTTGGCTAAAAAGAAATTCAGAACCAAGACTCAAATACAAGAAAAAGTACTTTTAGTCACAGAGGTGGAAGTGAGCCAGCTGGGCTGCCTGGGCTCAGGAAAGGAGTTACAGAGGCCAAGGAAGGGCCTTGGAGCCAAGGAGGAAGAGGCAGAAGAGAATGCACCTGAGGGAAGGAGACAGGAGAGAGTGCCCTGGGGAAAGGTGGGGGTGGAAAAGGTTCCCGCATGCTCCAGAGAGAAAGCTGTGCATGCTGGGTCCTCCGTCCTAAGGGTTTTATCTAGATGCCTGAGGGAAGATCTTAATAGAATATTCATCACATTTCCAGGGGTGTCCTTCAGAGTCATGGTCTCTAGTGATTGGTTGGCGCCCTGGTAGCGGGTCACTGGCCACTGCAGCTGGCACTGATGTCAGCCATGGTCGCCCAGGCTTTTCTGGGCCTGGAGTTGAAACGCAGCTGAGGCCTAGATGTCATCTCTAATTTGACCAAAACTCTGACTCTGTGGTCAGAGTACCTAAGGCTTTGTTCTTAGGATAATTTGATGCATTCTCCTGAGGATTTAATACGTAAGGGCTGTATGGGAGTCATACTGGACTATTCTCCAGGTCCTTAGTTCCTCCTCTCCAGGCATTTACCACATATGTGACTAGCAACATGCCAGGAGCGGACAGGTCGGGAGGGTCTGAATCTCATGACCAGCGACATGAAAGATCAGGGGGTCTAAACCGCATGATCAGTAATATGCTGGGGGAGCAAAGGTCACCCTGGGGGCGAGAGCCTACCTACACTTTTCTGTTGCTTTCCCCCCTGGTGACCTTGCGTCTGTCCCATCATCCTTGCTCTGCTCAAGCCTGTCTAACTGCCTGCTGTATCAAAGCCACTTTTCTCTTTTGAAATTCAAGGCCAGTTGCTTTATTCCCTAGGCCCTCGTTTAGGAATGAGTGGCTCATTAATTATCTTCTTGACTGCAGAATGCATGATGTATAATTTCATTTTCACAATGGATGAGTCAGCTAGAAGGGGTCTCATTGCTGGCAACCAGGGATCACAATTTCTTCTTTGTTTCTCCTCGGTTAGGAATAGCTTGCACACACCCCTCCGAAGAAGCATGCTTATCCTCCTAGTTGCACTTACCTTGTTTTTTAATTCTCATAAATTTGGTACAGTGAGATGTTTGGATGTCACTTCATCAGAAACATCATCTACATCCTTTGTCATAAAAGCATGCCAGGGTTACACTGCACACACATCAAATAACATGGTCTATGAAAAACACTGACCCCATTCTTTTTACCACACAGATATTTAGAGTTAAAACAACTTTTCAAATAAAAAGAACATGAAATCTGCCCATATTCTTAGGTATCAGAAGAAAGTAGTTTGCAAATATTCTCTGGAAAAAAGTTTTTCTGTGTAATTTGATGTGCAAATTACACACACCTGAGCTTTTTCTTTTTCACTTGGTTTTCAGACTCTAAAAAGCTGATTCACGGAGTTATTTTTTAAATTATAGCTAATTAAAAGGATGGCTTCTATGAAAGCTGCAAAATACAAGAGAAATGCCAAACCTCTGCTCTGTCTTATGAGGAGCACCCCTCCTGCCCTCCTTCTCCTGAGGAAATGATGCATTCTCTGGGGTGGGGCATGATTGTTTACCATTTATTTTATCTCTTTCTAAAATGCTTTTGCCCTCTTTTGTATAATCACTATAGTTTTTAAAGGCCTTTTCTAAACAGAATTGGCATACTTTTTCTAACAAAAGCTGTATCTTTAGCTTTCTTTTGCTTTTTGTCCCCCTTTCAATGGAGCCAGTTAAACATTGGCAGCAAAAGAAAAGTAATTTTGATGGGGTATACACCTCTGAATGAATTACCCCAATTCAACATAGTTATACAACAGAAGCACTTAAATGAATTCATTATAATAAAATGGAGTGAACCTTTAAAGAAAAGAATAACCAAACAACGGGACTAGATTAACTCTTTAAGGTATGGATGAGGAAACACATTTCCAAATGACTTGTAAATACAGGATCATACAAGATCAGACGGTGAGTCTGAGGAAGCATCCCGTTACAGTCGTGGGTAGTTTTTCAATGATTGATATATTTAGGGATATTTTTGCATTTGAATGGAAACACCCTTATATAAACAAACACAAAATGCCCAAAATGATGAACAAAGAATTCTGAAGAACAAAGCCTGTGACATTAAGGCACTGGAGAAATGAGAACTGATGGAATGAACAACGCAGGGGACTGGAAACAGCAGGCCACAGCCAAGCGGCACCGTCTCCCTGCGTCCTCCCCTCCCCTGGAGGCCTCCCATCACCTCTGGACGCCTGCAGCTCAGCAGACTCTGTGCTCAAGCACATCCCCCTTAGGCCTGCTGGGCCGCAGAGAAAAAAGAACGAACTAGGATTAGGCAAAAGGAAGTTTGCTAAGGCACAAATACGAGAAAGCTTCTTTGGCAATCATCTGAAGATGGCAGCGATGTGACAGACTGGCAGAGAGTAAATGAAATAAATTAAAGTTAATTAGCTTTGCTGCATTGTAGTAGTCACATAAAGGTTTTACATTTTTAAAAGCTAAAAATGATAGATAAGTTTATTTCTTAACCCCAAAGACCAATCAATCAATTGTGTCCATTTTTTCCATTTTAATTATAAAGGCCCAGGCCAACCCTTGTTGATACCAGAGAAAACCCTTACACTCTGGAAGCTGTTTCCTGCTGGATTTTGCTTTAAACCAGTTTTTGATTCCCCAACGGCTGCCAGGTGGTAACACCATCCCGAGAGCTCCCTCCAGCAAGGGCTTCCAGATTCCACACATAAAAATACAAGATGCCCAGTTAGATTTGAATTTCAGATCAACAAGGAACAGTTTTTTAGCATAAGCACATCCCAAATGCTTCATGGAACACACTTAAGTGAACACATGTGTTATTGACCTAAAGTTTAAATGTAACCGGTGTCCTGAATTTACTCTGGCAGCCCCCCTCAGAGCTGGGCCTGGCCTGCAGGGTACTCTGCACCACAGGAAGAAGCAGCTCTGAGTTTATCCCACGTAAGAAACTGAGGGGAGAAGAAGCCCCAGATGTTCCTGGCATGGGGACAGAACGGGGCTGCTGGAGGCAAGGGATGGGAGTGGGCCCTTCTTCAAGGCACGGCGAGCGGGAGTGTTTCCTCGTCCAAGGACTCACAGAGATCGGTTTAAAGGAAGCCCACTGTCCATACGTTACAGTTTCATGCACCTTCGCATTTAAAACTGATGAGCAGCAAGAAGTAGTCAAACACAGCCTCTTCGCACTGCGGTCAACACGTGACCATCTGAAAAGGACATTTCCCTTTCAGAGATGCAACTCGAGGCTACTTTCATCTACCTCAAAGCTCTTTGCAATAAATAAAGCTGCTGTTGGAATTAGATAAGTGTGTTTATCTTTCTTTTATATTTTTCTTGCCTTTTCTGTCTGTACTAGTCTCTGATTTTAATTCTGCATTATCTCTATAATAAAGAGCCAGGGCGTAACGACCAATCACCACGAAAGGCTGACCAACCGGAAGTCAGCACTGGGTCACCATGACTACTGCGGCTGCAGGCCCGGTGACCCAGCAGTGACTGCTGAGGGGGCTTTGAATCAGGCCTGGAAAGAGACTTGAAGAGAGAAGCAGGGGCTGATCTGTAGCATCTGTGGCAGCTTTTGACCAGCACTTGCCTCTCTCTTTCCCTCCAAGCCTGGTCAGCAGCCCTGCCTCCATTTCTCTTTGAGCCTCCACCAGGGCTGCTGATCAGCCCTGCCTCTCTGATTAGGCCCTGTTGATAGGCACAGAGACACTGACTGACCTAGAAACTGGCCAATCAGAACCAAATCTGGGTCAACTCTGAGGAGGCAGTGGCTGCCTAGGAGACAGAGCTTTTGACACTGACTGGCATAGAAATTGACCAATCAGAACCAAATCTGGGTCAACTCTGAGGAGCCAATGGCTGCCTAGGAGGCGGAGCTTTTGACACTGACTGGCATAGAAACTGACCAATTAGAACCAAATTGGCCAGCAGAGGAGGGCAGTTGGGGGTTATCAGTCAGGCAGAGGCAGTTAGGGGCGAACAGGCAGGCAGGCAGGTGAGTGGTTAGGAGCCAGCAGTCCCAGATTGACAGAGGGATGTCCCTAGTTGGAGAGGGTGCAGGCTGGGCTGAGGGAACCACCCCCTTCATGCACGAATTTCGTGCACAGGGCCACTAGTCTTTAGGATAAAAGTGATAAGCACCATGTAGCTCAGGTAGCCCTATCTAAATTCTTGTCAAAATACTAATTGTCATTTGTCACAATCTGTATCTGATACATTTTAATTTGGTGTCCATATAATTTGAACAGTCAGTTGTAAATTGAGGCTCTAATGTTATAAACAATGTTATTTCAAAGATTAATTATTGAAAGTTATGTGGGAAAATGTTTTGAATAAATTACCAGTTTATTCTATTTTCCGAACATCCATTTAGGTCATAAACAAGATTATGCAGGGAAGCTCGCTTATTGGTCTGATTATGTGATAGATAGTAAAGCCAACACTAGAGCACATTTGTAAATAACATTACTAATATGATTAGTTATTAAATAGAAATCATTTTACTTTTTATAAAACTTGGGTGTATCAAAATGATGTCATTTTTTTAATCAAAGAAAAGTTCTCATTTGACATTTTGCTAAAGTAATGATAAGTATATTTCTTAACTTTGACCATTCAAAGCTGTCTCAAATCCTATTTAAATGTTTAAAATAAAAAATTAATAAATATTTAATATTATAACCATATTATGGAGGAGCATATGATATAGTCAAATCTCAAAGGTACTTTAGAATATATTAATTCTAATTCTCCTGGCAACCTTGCAAGCTATTGTTTCATCGTTTACAGGAAGAAATTGAGGCTCAGAGGTGCAGGGTGAGTTGACCAAGAGCCTGGCACTAGTGAGGGCAGAGCTGAGGGTTGAAGCCTCGTTGGCTGCGCTAAGCCATGCCCTTTCCCTGCACCATTGCTGTAGGTGGGAGGCCCACTGAGCCAAGATGATGTGATATCAGATTTACAAGATTCCCCCTTTCAAAAAGGAATAGAGGCAATCTAACAACAAGTAAAAACAAGGCATGTAAAAATAAGAACAAAACAAAGGACGGTTTAAGAGAGTTGATGTTATAATGGAACAGAAATTATTTTAGGTGAGTCTGAATTTAGCTGAGTGTCCTCATAGGCAAGTAACCGAGGAAGTTGAATTACAAAGTTCTGTTTGTCCTGACAAGCCAATGAATGAGCTCATTTGCAAGACAATCTTTTTATTTGAAGAAGGAATTTGTGACCTGAATTCTTTATTAAGGGATGCTCAATAACCGAATGGATATTGCCTTATTGAATCTTTGCGTTTGTAGAAATCTAAGTAGTTTCACAGAAACTTTGAGCCTGAACTGCATTTGAAGTTGTAAATTATCATTTTAAAAGAGCATTGATATACATGGGTGTTTATTACATAACTCATGCTAAGGGATTAACACTAAATTGCAATTCATTAAGGACATTTAGGCAAAAAGGTGGACATAGTACGATGGTGATAGTGCCGTTTGAGGATCTGATACCGGGGTCAGTGGCTTGCTCCCAAGGGCCTGATACTAAACCCTTTAAGCTTTGTGAGCTCTGTGGTCTCTGTTGCAACTGCTCAACTCAGCGGTCGGAGGGTGAAGGCCGCCCAGACAGCACATAAATGAACGAGTGGGGGTGCCTTGCATTAAACTTTATTTACAAAAACAGGCAGTGAACCAGAGTTGCTGATGGGCCCTTGTTTGCTGACCCCTCCCCCGCCCACAATGTAATGAAGACTAGAGACTGAGGGCTAGACCCTTCAGCATCTGTCTCAGATGCCAGATGCCCACATGAACCTGCACCACCAGCAATTCCAGGAGGAACTCTGCAGCGTGTGTGCGCATTGTTATTGCTTCATCCAAGGTTCATTCTGTGACCAGTCAGCAAGAAGCAGAGCTCATGTTGTGAAGACGTGGAACTCACAGCTGCAGGCTGTGCCCCTAAAGGCCGCGGCTGGGGCTCAGGAGGTGCAGCCTGGCTACCGCTCTGCCGCTGCCGCTGGATTGGTCTGTTGGGAGGGATGTCTCTTCCTAGTTCCTGCGCAGGCCTGGTGTGTGCCCACAGAGGCTTGGCCAGCCCAAGGGCTGACTCACCGCCCCCCACCCCCCACCCCCACTTTCGTGGGCAGCCACTCAGAAGCAAGCTGCGCATGGTTCTTGAAGAGGAATTAGGTGGAAGCGTAGGGTTCGGTGCCATATTTCAGGAAGAAGACACTTGGGCCTGAGAAATACTAAGGGTAGCTGTTAACAATTGACTTTTGCAACCAGAACACCTGAGGAAACTGCATAATTGATAGAATGGGCCGTGACCCTCGCGGGGCCCACTGCGGACTCTGATGACAGGCGGCGGGAAAGGCTCAGTCTGTGCTTGTGTTCTGAGCAGATTCGCTGCTAACCTGAGCTCAACTGTGTGATACGGGCGTTCAAAACCTTGTCCTTCATGACATGGATGAAACCTGGGCTGCGGTTTGTTAAGAAGGATGCTGACATAGACTTCTTCTGTGTACCTAATTTAGGTTTATTATTTTTATTATCACAATTTCTCATAGAAATCAAAATGATACTAAAATATAGAAAAGAGAACCGGAGGCGCCCTGAGGGAGGAGTGTCCCAAGGCGGGCTCTGACGTATATCCTCTGGGTCTCCTCCTAGTAGATTTTCTTTTGTTAATTTTAATTTTAATTTTTGTTAACCCTCACCTGAGGGTAGAGAGTGGGAGGGAGAGGGAGAGACAGAGAGAGAAACATCCTCCCACACTCGCCCAGCCAGGGCCAGGATCGAGCCTCACCCGAGGTATGTGCCCTTGACCAGAATCGAACCCAGAACCCTTCAGTTGATGGGCTGACGCTCTATCCACTGAGCCGGACAGGCCCAGGCTTGTTTTATTTTTGTATTTAAATCTTTAGTCTGACCGGAGTATGCTTTCAGTGTGTTGTGAGGTGTGCATTTGATTTTCATCTGTTGAGGGCCAGTGTTTACACTGATGAACGACTCCATCAGATGTTAATATGCAGCCCAGGTGCCTCATGGGAACGTCCGCGGTGTCACACAGATGGTGACAGGGTGGAGCTTTAATCAAATGACTTTTTCCTGCTTCATCAGGATGTTCATAAATGAAATTGGCATTTTTGTGTTTTGTTCAAATTAGTGTTTTTTTAACTGAAGTGCGTGATGGGGTGAGAAGGACGCGCCCACAGCATGGTGCCCACCTTGGTTTGTGCCAGGGTCCCAGCCGTGATGCCCACCATGTTGTTGGCTTTTATCATCAGGACAAATGTGCACCAGGGGAGGTATATTATGCAAATAATCCTGACCTTGCCGACCTTCCCAAAAGGGTCTCAGAGGTTCCAACAATAGGCTGTGACTTCCGAGAGAGTAGGAATTCTGGCCATCTTGCTTGTCCATTGCCCTGCAGTCTAGCATATAGCAGCACATCGATAGGTATGTCCTGAACAAGTGCTGTTACCACCCAGATGGTAGCTTTCATTGCAATGACACTGGAGGATCAGCGGCATCATAACAGCATTTTCTACTCGCACCTCTGCTGCTGCCTGGTCCCGTTGATCCAGGCAGAACTCGCCTGGGCTCTGCTTCTCACCCAGAACCTGGGCGTGGTGCCTCTGCCCCATGCCTCTCGTTGCTCCCTGGGCCTAGAGCATTTCTGTGGAAGAGACAGAAGAGAGAGACCAGAGACACGCAAGACCAATTAAACTTAGAAGAGGCATTCTGATTCTACCCGTATATTTTTGCCCAAACAAGTCACATGGCCAAACCCAAAGTCAAGGAACAGAGGCACGCATTGCCCATAGTGAGGTCATGGCAGAAATGTGGTGGCAGAGCGGGAGGAGAGAGGAATTGAGGCCAAACTGATCATGGAGGTACCAGCTCATCCCAGCTTGCCTCAGATTCTCCTGGTTTCAGCACTGGAAGTCCCAGATCCCAGGACCCCTTCAGTCCCTGGCAAACTGGGACAGGCGTCCATTCAGTACACATTGAGCCAAATGTAGGTTAAGAGTTGTATGGTATGGGAGTTGGTGGCATTTAAAATTTTTTCTCCTTTCTCAAGCATTGTAACTTTAGATGCAGATATTCAATAAAAACTTCTGCTTATAATTGGATGGGGGATGGCAAAAATAAATCTTTCATAATTATTTTTACCCTTCATAAAAAATGACATACTCTGTGTATATAGAATTATTAGGGTCTCACATTAAAATAATGATTTTACTCAAACACAGTTTGAACCATCTACTAAGAAAATTCTATTTTAAATATATATATATGTGTGTGTGTGTGTGTGTGTGTGTGTGTGTGTATTATATGTGATAAATTATGGTAGAAATCTCTTATATTTTGTAAATATCTTTTAACATTTTCCTTAATTTAGTTTATTTTTATATCCTTAATCATAAAACTATAAAAACAAGAGGATATTGTTACTGACACCATGTAATTATGTAACAACTCACTGGGCAAGAAAAGGAACACTTAAAGGAGTGATGTAAGCAAAGAACATTTTGGAGGTATTAATGACCTTGGGTATCGAAGCTAATAGACTGAAACAAATTTATGGGGTTACATTGCATCTTTAGCAGTTAAAATGCAAGAGGAAATAATAAATCAGCTGAATCATTGTAAGAAAATTGAGAAGTGAGATTAACAGAACTACACAAGAATTGAGAGACATATATGCCTGTTGCTAAGAATGAAAATGAGAATATCGGAAATGAATAATTTCCTATTATCCTTGAAATATCATTACTGTTGTTCAAAAAGTTCCCTTCTCATTTGTAGTTTTCCTTAATGCAATACATTTGTTGGTATCTTGCTCGAGGAAATTGTTTGAAATACATCAGAAATGTTCTCTAATTCCAGTTGAAAATAACAATGTTCCAAGAGCTCAAAAGAGACTTTTAAAAAATCACTGGTGCTTAAAAATAGGCCCCTTTTAAAAGTGTAGCATTGAACACCAATGACTCCACTGTTGCTCTCAAATGAAAATGAGTATTTATTTAAAAGATTGACTTCTGCTATAAAAGGCATTGACTAAAATGTATCAAAAATAAATTAAGTGTACATTATATTTTGAGAATATTTTATTCACTATCATTCTTTGCACAAGCAAGTAAATATTTAATGCAGAAGAATAGAGCCTTACACCTCCAGTCAACACAGATCTGTGTACAATGAAGGGAAGTCAGCTGCCAATGTCCTATTTATTTGGAGCAGCTTGAATACAACAAAAACTGAGGTCAGCAAAATATGTGAATGGTTATAGCATTTATCATCCCCACGGCCCTACATCGCTGACAGAACCACCTCGTTCTGGATGAAGAAAGGAGCTCAGAGTGGTTAGTGACCAGTAAGCACACGCTTGTAAGTGTCAGCGTTGGTATTGACACCAAGAACACAGTCCAGCGTTCTTGCCTCCGATCTCAGCAGGTTCAGATGGAGCCAACGCGCACCTCCGGTGGGGCTTCCGCCATGTCCCTCCAGGCTGCACATCTGGCTTTGTCTGTTCAGTCTTCTGATGGGAAACCTTCTCCATGCCATGCAGTGCTGGGGGGGGCTGCCACCACAGTGCCCCCGCCCACAAGCGCATCTCCTGCTCTCCCTCAAGCAGGGTTATGCTATCACCAGGCTGAGCCACTCATAGAACCTTTTATTGTTCAGTCGGTATCCTTTCCATGACTTTTCTAAACTGGGATAAAACAGCTAAATCTCTCTCTCTCTCTCTCTCTCTCTCTCTCTCTCTCTCTCTCTCTCTCTTTCTCTCTCTCTCAATCGCTCTCTCTCCTTGTAAGCAATTAGTCTTAGGAATATCAACTTTCATCTCCCCATCATCCCCAACCCCAACCTCTCAACACTGCCATTTATTTAGAGAGCGCCTGTTTGCACAGAAACAATCAGTCCAACACCGAGAAGCAAAGGCGAGAGATGAATGGAGCGAGACCCCAAGGGCCTCTGATGAGCCCAGGTCCAGACAGGGGCACATTCCGCTGACGTGAGTCAATAAATCTTCTCTTTGATTGAGGTCGTTTGCACTGGGTTTCCATCATTTTCAACTGAAAGGCTCTTGAGTTTGGCACGTCTCCCTTCAGTGTCCCCTGGCCCTCGGAGCTTGGCTTTTGTCTCTGTCCGTGTGTGCGCTGTTCTTCACCTACACTGAGAAGCATGGGGGGGAGGCTGTGCCGTCTGCTCTGCAGGCCCAGCGCTTAGTGTGGTGCCAAACCAATGCCCACTCAGGGCTAGAATCTGGGCAGACAAATCGACACCAAGCAGGTTAACACCCCATGGGAACGCAGTCATCTGTATGCTCATGGAGGTCACAGGGTCTTGAAAATACGTTCAGTACTCAAGGAATGCAACTGAAATCACAGAAATGCCATTTGCAGGCCTCAAGATGAGCGAGATGGTTAATCATGACAATAACAAGTGCTGATGAAAATGTGGGCAAACACCCGTAGGCTCTTTGCGTTGAGTGTAATTTGCTGTCACCGTTTGGAGAGCCAAAGCTGGTAAAATTCAAAGTGTGCATATCGTTTGATTCTGTAATTCCACGTGTAAAGAAACCGTTGTGCATGTGACCAGGGAGAGGTGTACAAGGGTCCTTGTTAAAACCTTGTTGGAAAAATGGGAAAGCACCTAAAATCGCAGCATCATTCCAGAAGAAAGCTGGCGCCACACTGCGCGATGGAACGTCCCAGAGCATCAGCCTGCACCGCACGGAGCCCTGGTGCGTGAAAGCACCCGTAAGAAGATTGGGGCCATGACTCCATTTTACCAGGTGTTAACCCCCAGAGGACATATACTACTCCCTCTAGTTTTGTTTATGTTTAAAATGTTCCATAATAATTTTTCACCAGTTTTGTTATTTGACTGAAAACTAAACACTCCCCCAGTCCAGAGGAATTGGTGGGTTCAGCCCTCCACCTCCTCCTCCTCAGCTCCTCCTCCCTTGCCCTTCACCTGGGCTGCTCTGGTGGGACCGAGGGAGAAATCCATGCGTGTCTGGGAGTCCAGGTGGACACTTAAGGACCCTGATGTGGCACTGGCGAGGCAGCGCGGGCGTGGTGGGTGGCCTCGGCCAAGCCCAGCTCAAAGAACTGGGCCCTCCACCTTCAGGACCAGGCCAGCATCCAGTTCATCTCCCCGTCAGCAGCCGGCATCGCCCGGACAGTCACTGTGGTGCCTCTGGCCAGTGTCAGCAGCTTCAGGGTGAGTTTGACCCCCCACACCTCACCTCTGGTCGGGCCACACCCGCTGAGCAGCGTCAGCTGGTGATGGAGGCGGAGTACCCCAGCGAGTCACCCACCAGTTCCAGAGGGCCCAGCTCTGGGCCCCGGGGTCCCTCCACTTGTCTGTCGGCGCCTAAGCTCAGCCCCGCTGACTGAGAGGAGCCATAATAAAAATTTAAAGGATGCTTTATATTGTTTATTGTTACACAGAACGCAGTGAGGATAAAACAGAGATGAGAAGAATGTGGCTTCAATGCACCAGTGAGGGGCAGGAAGAAGACTACAAGAGGAGCTTCCACTGAATCTATATTATATTTATTTATTGTTATTTTTAGAGAGAGTGTAAGGGACGGGGAGTGAAAGAGAGAGAGAAACATCAATGTGAGAGACACATGGATGGGTTGCCTCCCCCATGCACCCTGACCAGGCTGGGGATCAAACCTGCTCCCCCAGGCACATGCCCTTGACCAGGACTTGAACCTGGGACTCCCTTCAGTGCACAGGCCGGTGCTCCAACCACTGAGCAACACAGTCCAGGGCTACCGTTTTATTTCTTTGGGGAAAAATTCATCTGAAGGAAATATAGCAAAATATTAAGAGTTATTGATCTAGGAGGTAGGTAGAAGCTTGTGTGCTAGGAAAAGGTAAATACAATAACAATTAGAAAAACATTACAACAAAAACATCTGAATCGGTAATCCATGTTCAATCAATTAGTAATTGCGCCCTCTGCTCGCAGGAGGGGCCGCCCGCTGCCTGCGCGCAGGGACCGGACAGGAGGCAGGAGCCGCCGCACGTGTCTCCGCGCTGGGGTCTGGGGTCCTGCTTCCCCGCAGCGTCCAGTTTGGCTCAAATAAACTCAAAAGCTCTTCTCGGGTCTGACTTCCTTAGTGAGCGCCTGCGGGAGAGGCTCCAAGAGGCCCTGCTCAGCCACGGGGGGCTGGGGGCGCAGGGCCGGTTTTCTTCGCGCTCTGCAGACGGCGGGGGGCTCCGGGCGCCCCAGAAGGAGCAGGCGCCCTGACTGGCGTGGCCGTGGTGAGGGCCCCTGGGGTGACCAGGACCAGAGCAGATGAGAGGAGAGGGCCCCGCTTCGCAGAAGGAGCGAGAGAGCGAGCACCTGCCCGCGGGACGCCATCCAGGCGGGGTGTGGCCGGGAGGGGCCCCCAGGGCGGGGTGGGGGGCATGCGGGGCGGGGGCGGGAGGGGCGCCATCCGCCTCCTCGCTGAGTAACTGGCCGCGTGTGGGTCAGGTGTTAGGGGGGTGCTGGGAGCACTGGGTCCTCCAGGCCCAGCCAGGGAATCTTTTAAAAACTAACTTCATCACGTTCCCCTCTGATCAGCACCTCCTGTGGCACCTCAGCTCATCTCATTCAGAGCAAAATCCTAAATCCAGGCACCAGCCTCCAGACTCTGTGACAGAACCCCCACTCCCACCCCAGGCTCCTCACCAGACCCTGTGACAGAACCCCCACTCCCACCCCAGGCTCCTCACCAGACCCTGCGACAGAACCCCCACTCCCACCCCAGGCTCCTCACCAGACCCTGTGATAGGCTCCTCACCAGACCCTGTGACCCCCACTCCCACCCCAGGCTCCTCACCAGAACCAGTGATAGAAGGCTCCTCACCAGACCCTGTGATAGAACCCCCCCCCACCCAGGCTCCCAGACCTGTGACTCCCCACACCCCAGGCTCCTCACCAGACCCTGTGTGACCCCCACCCACCCCAGAACCCCCACCCTGTGATAGAACCCCCACTCCCACCCCAGGCTCCTCACCAGACCCTGTGACAGAACCCCCACTCCCACCCCAGGCTCCTCACCAGACCCTGTGATAGAACACCCACTCCCACCCCAGGCTCCTCACCAGAACCAGTGATAGAACCCCCACTCCCACCCCAGGCTCCTCACCAGACCCTGTGACAGAACCCCCACTCCCACCCCAGGCTCCTCACCAGACTCTGCGACAGAACCCCCACTCCCACCCCAGGCTCCTCACCAGACTCTGCAACAGAACCCCCTCTCCCACCCCAGGCTCCGCACCCTCAGCCTCCTGCCCCTCCCCACTAGGCCTCCTTGTTCCAGGGCAGGCTCAGCCCAGAACGCTGCTCCCTGGAGCTGGCCCTTCCTCTGCATTTTCTTCAAGGCTGAGGGCACCACTCCTCCTGACCTCTCTATGTTGCGCTGCTCACCCCAGCCCCACCCACACCTCTCCCTTCTCTGTGCTGCTTTCTCCAAGGCCTATGCCACCTCTTGACATGCTGCATGCTTTAACCATTTGCTGAATATCTGTCTCTCTTCCCCACGCTGAGATTGTTGGGCAGGGCAGAGAATTTGGCCTGTCTTGGTCATTACTATATTCTCAGGGAGAAGAACCTGGCACGTAAAAAATGCTCAATAAATATTTATTAGATCCTTGAAGTACCAGAAAGAAAGATTTTCAGTGAACCCAGAGGATGGAGCGAAATATCATCTTACCCGTGACCTCACCTCCTATCGCTCTTCCGGAAGCCCGGCCTCTCTCTGCCCCCCCCACCTGTCCTTCTCTGCCCCCTGCCCCCCAGAGCTCCTGTACATCCCCAGGGGCCTGATGAGGTCTTTCAGGCCCGGCCCAATTCTTCAGAGCAAAGCCTCCTCCCAGCAGTCACGTCTGTCTCACTAACATCGACTGCTTCTGAGGTTCAACAGTAACATGTGGCTGTGCTGTCGTCTTGTCTTTGTCTTCGTCCTATCAAAGGCCACGTTCCCAGAGGGATTAGGAAGGAACGAGAGGGGAGAAAGCTCCATTTGGCACGTCTTTATAGTCCACAGAGGCAGCCCCCCAGGCAGCAAAGGTGCGGCGGCAACTGTCTATGAATCTCAGGAGCAAAGCGTCACCAGAAAAGGACTTTCAAATACATATGCCAGCTACCGCAGCCAGAAAAACATGTAACATTGAGATACTGCCCACATACACACACACAACTGTATACTGATGGAGTGCTACACTCTGATATATTTTCCCATGCGATTTTATTTTTAAACTAGAGGCCTGATGCATGAAATTCATGCAAGAGTAGGCCTTCCTTCCCCTGGCTGCCGGCACCGGCTTCCCTCTGGCACCCAGCACCCGGGCTTCCCTCCAGCCACTGGCAGGCACCCAGGACCTCGGCTTCCCTCACAGCCCCAGCTTTGTCTGGAAGGTCATCCAGAAGGATATCTCGTCTAATTAGTATATTATGCTTTTATTATTATAGATGCTGGTCTTGATTTGTAACTTTATTTTATAACCCAATGGATCACAGACCGCAGTTTAAAAACCTCTGGTCTAGACCCAAGCTCTTGAACTAGAATATCATGCACACTTTGCACCCTACCAGATAAATGTGAGACAGAGTCACTGTATATCAACACTTCCTGCTTCATGAATACACTAGAGGCCCAGTGCACAAAAATCCGTGCACTTGGGTGGGTCCCTGAGCCAGGCCTGCACCCTCTTGCAGTCTGGGGGCCTTCAGGGGATGTCCAACTGACAGCTAAGGCCCGCTCCCTGAGGGGAGCAGACCTAGGCTGCAGTCTGGCCTCCCTCTGCGGGAGGTGACCCCAGCGGGCCAATTGGGGATGGCACTGCTCCCCTCGCCCCCCTCCGATCACCATCCCCTCTCCCTGCCTGCTGGCACCTGCCTTGGCTGACCTGGCACTGCCTGATCGCCAGCCCCTCCCCCCGCTGACTGGTAGTTCCTCCTTTCAGTCAATTTGCATATTACCCTTTTATTATATAGGAAGTGTGGGGTAAGTAAAGAAAATGATGTAAATAAGGCTGTATTCTTTAGAATTTTTATTTCCAGGAGAGAGTCATTGCACTGTACATTTTGAGATATTGTAGTAGAATAAAAATAATTATAGTACCAGGTAAAATATTAAATAAATGGAATATTTCTTCACCATATGAGCAATTTTCAAAGCCTGCACTCTTGTGAATGTGTCACCGGATGGCTTTTATTTCCTACTTAGTGAATTTACTGAGCTTCTCTCCCTTTCCCTCTCCCTGCTCTCCCTCTTTCTCTACCTTTCCCTTTCCCTCCCTCACTCCCCCTCACACACACACACACACACACACACACACACACACACACACACACACGCCCACACACTCACATGCACACATTTTATCTACCCCAAGTCTCAGGACTCAGCCACCACATTGCAGAAGGACTCACTCTAACATTGTGTAAACTAAATACCAGTCACTGGAAAACGGAGTTACTTACTGAAAGAGTGGCTAAGCCTTTGAAAAAATGTTCAAGAGCTGGGAGCACATGGCAAGTGGACAGTGTTACATGGCACTGCACACAGCCGAGCGGCGGCCTTGAAGCTGCAGCTCAGCTTGAGTGGGATTTCACAGAGGACCTCCTGGCTCTAGAGTCCTGGTGGGATCGCCCTCCGCTGGCCAGGACCACCTTTCAGCGATGGTGGAGGGCGTGGGACAGATGCAGTAACTCCCAACAGGCACTGTGGAAACGGCTTTCCTGGCAGGTGGTCACCGTCCCCCTTCTCAGGGGCAGGAACCAGCCCAGCCCAGGGCTGTGCTCAGCGGCTGCCTCCCGGGGCTGTGGGCAGCACGGAGCCAGTCGGGGGACTTGTCTGAGCAGATGCTAATATGTGTGCCATGAAATACTATGCAGCTACTTTAAATCTGAACCATGGCCTAGGTTTAAAGCTCCTCAGAAAAGCAAGTTGGAGAAAAGTATGTATAGTATAATCTCATTTTTACTTAAAAAGAAAAGAACACATTGTATTTGGGAGAAATTACTTGTAGGTGTTCATAGGAGGTTGGTCAAAAATATAGACAGATATACACTGAGTGGCCAGATTATTATGACCACCTGACGTTTGTAGGCAAATTAGCCGTACACTGCATCGTATGGGATATGGAAGCCGAAGGCCTGTTCGAACACCTTTGCTGTCTGCAGTTACCAAGATAAAACATCTCCAATTCGCACAGGAACACAAGGATTGGACAGTCGAGCATTGGAAAAAAGTCATGTGGTCCAATGAATCACATTTCCAGCTGCATCATGCAGATGGCAGAGTGAGAATTTCGCGGAAACAGCATGAAAGCATGCACCCCACATGCAAGAGTACAACCCTTCAAGCTGGTGGGGGCAGTGTTATGGTTTGGGGCATGTTTTCCTGGCATGATTTGGGCCCTTTAATTCGTGTGGAACGTCTGAATAGCACAACATACCTAAGTATCTTTGCTGATCAAGTTCATCCTATCATGTTGATGGCGTATCCCAATGGAGATGGCTTCTTCCAACAAGACAATGGGCCATGCCACGGTGCTCGTATTGTGCAGGAGTGGTTTCAAGAACATGAGGGAGACTTTACCTTGCTTAGGTGGCCCCCACAATCACCAGATCTCAAGCCAATTGAGCATCTGTGGGATGAAGTTAAAAGAGCCATCAGGCAGCTGGTTCCACAACCATCAAATCTCACAGAACTGGACAGTGCTCTTCATCAGGCATGGTGTCAGGTTCCTCGCATCACCTTTCAACATCTCGTGGAGTCAATGCCAAGAAGAATCGCCGCAGTATTGAAGGCAACAGGTGGCCCAACGGAAGTACTGATGGGGTGGTCATAGTAATCTGGCCACTCAGTATATACTAAATGATTACTATTCATTGCTGAAGTGATATGGGCTGTAAAGGTTGTCAAAGGAGATGAAGGGGTCAATAATTGGCTATTTCATTGTACAGAGTGGGGCAAAAGTAGGTTTACAGTTGTTTGTATGGAAAATAATACAATAATTAACAAATAATACAAGAATAAACTGTTTTGCATACTCACAACTATAAAGCTACTTTGCCCCACCCTGTATAATTTAATTTCTTTCAAAAAAAATATTTCTCTCATTAAAAATCTAACAAAGCATATTTAAAATAATAAGAGATCATTATTTTTTTCAGCTCTCTTTTAAGTAAAGTGACCTTCCCAAGCCCACCTGAGTCAAAAGGGGCTGCTGGGACAGACGGCGCATTTTCACCCAGCGCTGCCCTTTCTTCCGCGCTGCAGCTGCCTCTCCTGCATCAATGTGTACGAAACTTTATGCCCTTAAAATAGCATTGGGAGAACACAATAGTAAAGAACAGAATAGCGCATGTGTGAAAACACAGCCTAAATTGTTGTTACCAACAGTTTTTAATGCAAATGTAAGCCTACAAGTCAGGTGTCACCATAGCAGCTGAAGAAATGTAATGCTGTCAGTGTTTGGCAATAAAATAATCATCACCGTGTGTATCTCTGATGAAATGAGATTTAATCCATTTGAGCTCCTAATTGTCTGCCACACTACGTTAAAGATGGATACTATTGTCTCCACTGCTCAGGAATATGAAATTCAAAGCAATATGCATAAATTCTTGAAATAAGCCAGCTTAATGAACCAGCAAATTAGACTTTTCTACCTCTTTATTTAACATCAGTTCCATGAATTTATCAGAGTTCACTACAAAGGTGAAAATTTAAAGAAATATTCCTAAATTCATTTATAATTAGAACTAATGACTTTGGAAAAGACTTCTCATATTTTTAGAGACAGCCATTATTTATTATTGAATTTATATGATTTTGGGTAATAAATGTCCAATCTTTTCTCACTGACTTCTGTTATTTATAGTTTAGATTTTGTAATAGGACCACAAAAAAAATCTCATGTAAAGAAATCAATTTTCTTCCCCAAACACTGCAATGACATTCAGAAAAGCAATGGCAAGCTATCTGTCAGTGGTTTCAGTAAGGGAGTTGCGTTGAAGGCTACATTTAGCGGTATCTGGAGACACGTTGGGTTGTCACAACTGGGGGAGGCTCTACTGCTATCTGGTAGATAGAGACCATGAATGCTGCTCAACCTCCCACAAAGCCCAGGACAGCCCCATGACAAAGGGTTACCCAGCCCAAAATGTCAATAGCACCAACACTGAGGACCCCTGCCTTGTGTGAATGTGTCTCACGTAAAGAATGCTCTATTGAATTCAAGAGTTTTAAAAACATGATGTCACTTTTTATCCTGTCACATAAATTTAGGACAAAACCAACTACAAGCATGAATCTGGCCCAAATGATTTTTTCCCCCTGAATAGTTAAAGTAATAATTACTTTGGCATCTGTAATAAAGATGATAGAGTGCTAAAATTGAACCCTTAAATATGAATTAGACAAAGAACTTTAATTTATCCAAGTATTAATATTATTTTCAAGGAGATATCTTGCCCATTTTAAACCAAAAACATCTAATTACCTAATAGGATTCAAGATATTTGCATTTTTGTTCAAAGTGTTTAAAAGAAATATGCTTGGGATTCTGATTTAGACAAGAAAAGTCTATTTCCAGAGTCAAGAATGATGGCAAACAATGGGGAGATCGGGAGGTGTGCTTCCCTGTGACCTGTATTTGCCTAAAATGTTATGTATGGTCAGCTTCAAGGTAGAGGTTCCATTCTTGATAGAGATGGTTTGATGTCGGTACGGTGAGCTTCTCCTTTAGGTTTCTAGACGAGGCTCTTGTTTCGTCTGTCTCTCATATGCCTGTGTGGGGACTCTGGCTCATTTAATTTAATTAGCTTGGTACTCTTATAGGCCTTATTTGTTCAAAGGAAAATCTAATCATTATAAAATGGCCCAAAGAAGGAAAATGAAAGAAACTGAAATTTTTCTCATCCAAAAGAAAATAATAATCAAGTGTCACAGTGTATAAAATTATCCCAATTTGTTCAACTTCTTGAGAACAAGGAGGAAGGAAAGTTGGTAAATTTCTACGATATGTTAATATCCTCTTGGATCTCATTTAGCGGGGTGAGTATAACTGAAGTTTTCATAATTTAAGAATTGTGTAACAGTATTTCTTATAGTGAGGAAAATGGCTTAATGGTTATGTGCTTATTATCATGTATTTTTTTGGAAAATAAATGTTATTAGCACATCAAATGTTACTAATATTTCACTAATGTCACTAATTAGTAACATCAAATGTTACTAATATTTCTCAAAAATAGTGAAGTAAACCCAATTCAATTTAAAGACAATATTAAGTGAATAACAGTCGCGGTGACACTGGATGTGGCAAACATTGTGCTGGTACCTAATGAATGAAATCCCATGTAGTGCTGCGAAGCCATCACCCTAACATTTCACTGTGTAGTACTTTGAGTGACCCAAGTATAGGGATAGAGGTATAATGCCCGCAGCATATGTCATTACATTGGTTTTTATAATTACTGATAATAGCAATTAACACTTATTGGGCCCTTATAATGATGCTCAATAACATTTAAATAGTGCTTATTACATGCCAGGATGTTGGAAGGATGTTTCTTGTTTGTTATTTTTTAAATTCATAACAACCCCATCCGATCAGTCCCAGCTAGTACATGGTGAGCTGGGACCTACACCCCAATGTCCGCCTCTGTAGTCTGTACTCTTAGCAACTACGCCATACTGTGTCTCTTGTGATAAAAAATTTTCACATGTCTCATTATACCTCCCAGTGACCTTCCGCTGACCCTCCTGCCCACATTGAACACCTGAGGTTCATTTCTCACTAAGCTGTGGAGAGGGGTAAATGGACTCTGAGCACTGAGAGCCCGAGTGGAGCGGACACAGCAAGAGCCACTGAGGAGGAGGAAGAAAAGGAAAGGGAGAATTTCAACTAACATTTATTTCTCGTCTCATCCTTTTTAAAGTTAATTTTGTGTGTGGTTATAATGTACTTACACATCAACAAATAGTGTGTGATGTAATGTATAATTAAACATACATATATTGAGAGTGTTTGAGCAAAAATGTTATACTGATAGATACATATTTTACAGTAACCCCATATTTCTTTCCTCCCTGGGCCATTCCCTCGGCATCCACAGGTCTGCTCAGAGATATAAATTGTGCCCTTAAAGCCTGTGTGTACGTGTGACTTTATTTACTATGCACATTTCAACTCATCCACTCAGTGCATTGTCACTGATTGCTGGGGAGTATCTCAGATATGAAAAGAGTATGTTATTTTGAGGTTTCATCCATGACAACAAAACAAAACAGCTAATCACTTCAGAGGAAATATCCCATTGCCTAGAACACAAGAGGTTAGATGGCTGAGCCGCCTGAGGATCCACTGAGCAAGTCTTCACACAGCCTGTGCAGACACACAGGCCCCACACCCCCGCGGCTCTAGCCTCATGCTGCCGGCAGTCTAGCCCAGTGGTTATGAGCACAAGACTCTGACGCATGACCTTGGGCAGGTTATTTAGCCTGTGCTGACGTTTTCTCATTTGTATGGACATAATAACAGTACCTACCTCAAAGGGTGGTGGTGAAGGAGCAGATAAACTAATATATGTGGAGTGCTTACCACAGGGCACTCACAAAGCACCACATTCTCCTTACTGTGCGTGAGGATTAAATCTGTCATGTGTCTGCGTGGCTGAGCCAGTGTGCCCAGATATTGGTTCCAACATTCTTCTAGATGTCTTGGTGAAGGTGCTTGGAGGGGGGTTAACGTTTAAATCAGTAGAGCGGGTAAAGCCGATTATCTGTATGTGATGGTCTCATCCAGGAAGAGGCCGAGCAGAAAGAGACTTAACCCCCCCCCCCCCCCCCCCCCCCCCCCAGGAGGAGGGAGTCTGCCAGCAGCTGTCTTTGGACTTAACTCTTCCCGGATCTCCTGCCTGCTGGCCTCTCAGCAGATTTTGAATTTGCCACCTTCCACAATCATATAAGCAATTCCTTAAAGTAACTCTATCATCTATCCATCATCTATCTATCTATCACCTATCCATCTTTATCTCTGCCTTTCCCTGCCTATGTCACACACACACGTTCTGCTGCCTGTTTTTCTGGCAATCCCTGATTAACATGCTGTGGATAAGGTAGGTAGCATTTATGAGGCCCTTCCCACATACTATTCCACACTTCAGACTTGACCTCACTTGTTCTCCCTGAAAGCCCTATTACTCCTTTCTACAAACCGAGCCTAAAAGAGGCAAGTGCCTTCCCGCGGTCATCCGCTGGTGTGGACAGGGGCAGGAGCCAATGCCTGCCCAAGTCAATGTTGCCGTTGTTCATTGTGGGTCCGAGGCTGGGCCTGCCTGTGCTGGGTAGAGTGCTTTGTCTTCCTCTCATCCTCGCAGCGGGGGACTTGGGAATATTTATGTGGCTATTTGGGCAGCACTGATTCAGGCAGAAACCCAAATAGTGCTCCAATTGGGAGACAGAGGCAAGGGGTGTCTATGAGCAAGGGAAGGGGACAATTACATCAGCAGAAGGAAAGCACTGCTATTGGTACAAAAACATAAGACAGTGACCCTAGTTCTAAACAGTGGTTTTAATTTTCACTCAGTAGTTGTCAATCCAGTAGTCATGATATCTGCTTTCCTGTGTTCCTGGCAAACAGTTCTTTGGGATTCAGCATTGCATTAGGCTCAGTCCCTGGCTTAATGTTCCAAAGGTCTGAGGCATGCAAGGCAGTTCTTATTATTTTTTATACAACCCAAATCCAACCCACTCCATTGATGCTGCTTTCAATGAGGAAACCAAAAACATTGTTTTCAAATCCATCGAACACTTCTCACTCTTTTTCTGAATTGTCTCCTCTGTGGCATCTGACACTGCTCCTCCTGCTTCCTTGACAAACTCTCCTGCCCCGGGGACAGCCCCAGTCATGCTTTCCCAGCTTCCCCGGAGCTCCCCTTTGCCTGACTGTCCAGTCACCTGTCCAGTCATTAGACATGCACCCTGTGGGCCTGCAAGGGCTGGGTCCTCAACTCTCTTTTCTTCTCCTCTTCCATGTTCTCCTTCATCTGTCTCATGCACCCCACACCTGTTTCATTATCCACATATACTCCAATGACTCAAAACTCTGTGTCCCAGCTGAGATACAGCTCCCAAACTCCAGACTAGTGTCACCACTGCCTTATGACTCAGGCTTCTCAAATTTGGTATTTTCAAAACTAAGTTCACCATCCCTGCATCCTCCTCACCAACCCCACCTCCAAACTGCTCCTACCTATGCATTTCCCATCTCAGGAAATGGCATCACTATCTAATCCTTAGCTGCCCAAGCCAGAAAGCTGGGTGCCATCTTCTCTCTCATCCTGACCCTTCACATCTACTTGATTGCAAAGTACCATCCAATTGACTGCTTAGTATTGCTCACATCTATGCCCCTGGCTTCATGCTCACTCCCACCCACTGGGCTGCAGTGTGGTCTGCACACTCTCAGACTCACCCTTTCTAGTCCACCCTGAACTCTGCACCCAGATGGACTTTCTAAACCGTAGCCTGACTGTGACTGTCCGAGGCTTGAGTCTCTTCGTAGCTTCTCTCAGGAGAAAGGCTGTATTGGACACAAACCTCTGCAGCTTCACAGAGCCTCTCAACTCCCTTCTCCAGAAGGAGCTCAGTTTGTTGCTATTCTGAAGAGGTTCGTTGGCCTGTGCACATCAAAGCCCAGTAAGACATGAACAGGAGTTTGCAGCCAAGAACGTTAAGGATTGATTAAGGAGATGGCACCATGTCGCTCAGGCTCAAAGACCTGGCTCCCCAATGACTTGCAGGGATGGATTATACGGGGCAAAATCACTGATCATGGTGACTAGTAGAGTTAGGGTCATGGTCTCTACTGATTGTTGATAGGGTCGGGATAACTGATCATTGCATCTGGTCCTGACGTCAGCATGGAGTTGTTCTGTCCAACTTCAGCAGGATCTGTTCTGTGGGGTCGTTCCTGGGTCTGGAGCTAAAACACAACTGAGGCCAAGATGCTTTCTTGAGTTTGATTGAAAACTCTGTCTCAATAGTCAATAGACCCAGGACCTTGCTCCTAACACTACCGGATGCTGACCAGAACCTCCTTGTCCTGATTCTTAATGATTAAGCAGGGGACAGGGAGGTAGGGGAGTCAGCGCCCCAAGTGAGGCCAGTTTGAGTCCAAGGGGGGAAAAATCAAAATGAAAGGCTAGATTAAAGGAAATAACATTCTTCATGATTATCTGTTCCGCTGGCTAGGGCCCACATTGAAGTGTTGGACCTGCATGTCCTTCAAGTCTCACCTCTAACCTCTGTTGTGAGCCGTCCTCAACTCTCAGAATTGCACAGAGGCCATGAGTTTGGCTTCCTGAATGCAATCGAAGTGTGGAGAAGAAACTCCCAATGGATGGGGCTTGAATAATGGGAAACAGGAGGTGAAGGGAGCTGGACAGACCTGTTTCTCCTCTTTCTTTGTGGACTACAAGGAGTTTCTTCCTACATCCTTTCTGGAGAAGTCCCTTGTCCCACGCAGTTTTGCCGGCTGAGTTACCTGCCCTGCCCTGCCTCTTTCTAGCTCATGCTAATGTGGTGGCCACCAAGGCGAGGTGCCATGGTTTCCTCACACCACTTTGTTTCTTCATTTGCCTCACTTCCCTTTTGAACTTACCCTCACTGCCCTGGGATTGCATCTCCCAAACTAAGTGTCAGCACTTCAGTGCTTGCCTCAGACAGTGCTCCCCACCTCCCCCCGCCCCCCCGCCTGGCTCGGGAACTCAGCTTGCTTCATCTGTCTGGTCAGGTTCTGCCCCCACACTTTGCAGTTCCAGGAACACACCTCTCTCTCCTGTTCCCTGTGTCAGTCCTCTCATCGCCCCCTGAGGTTTCGGTCCCCTGGGAAGCATTTCTCTTTTTAATTGAATTTGTTGGGGTGACATTGGCTCACAAAACCATTGGTTCTTGGCATGACTTGGCACCAAACTGCTTATGTCTCACATTGCAGGCTTCACTGTGCTGCCCTGTGTGGCTTCTCACTCTGCTTGGGGTTGCCATTTGCTGGTCTGGCTTCCCCACCGGTCGGGAAGTTACTCACTATTTTACCTTTAGCACCTGGGACAATGCCTGACAAAGGGACCAACAAATATTTGATGAGTGATTGAATACATGAACACATGTTTTCAAAAGGAGACCAAGTCCATGGAAAAGAGTACACCAGCAAAGAATCGTGCTAGTGTTGGTAAAACAGTAGAGAGAATAGTAGAATGAACCACCAGGTACTTTACACCCAGCTTTAACAATGATCAATCAGGGCTGATTTTGTTTCACCTATATCCTTATTTACTTCTTTTATATAGTTTGAAGCAAATTTCATTTACCATATTACTTCACCTGTGACTATCTCAGTGTCCATTATTTCCTAAGGAAGATTTGGTATGCTTAACATTTTCTTGTTGTTGTTCTTTCCTCATTGTGAACCTTCATAGTGAAAGAAATTTTAGAGACAGGACAGGGAGTTTTAGGGAATAAGGGAGTCCACGGGAGAGGAATGCATATGTGAAGGGCAGAATTCAATAACTCCTAGCCACCAAAGTGCTTATCATACTCTCACAGAGAATAGGGGAAAATCACAAGATACGGGAGGGAAGAGAGTAACATATTTTCACAGAGGATAGAGAAATGTTGCAAGATAAGAGGGAGAGGAAGAGGGGCACCACATGGGCTTTGGACTTTGAAACTGATACTATGTATCAGAGTGACCAATGAGGAAAGCACAGGATCCTAAATTGAGAAAGGGTCCAATTAAAAAAGGCCATGTTCAAACAAAGAACTGCAGCATATATAAAGAGACACAAGACAAATACTTCTTCTTTTTTTTTCCTTTAGAGAGAGAGAGTAGGTTTTCCTATTTGGGGACCCCTTGTAGGGAGTGTTTGTATATGCTTACAATAAACTTCTACATTTTTATTAAAGAAGCATTTAGTCTGTGAATTTATTCTTCAACTTCATTGGACAAGGATCCACAGAAGAATCTGCACTCCAAATCCCATGTATCAATGGCAGTTAATACCATGTAGTTGAATGGTTAGGTTTTATGGCTAGGTACAGGTGGGGCTCAAGGCTAACCTCCAATGTTTAAATCCCAGCACTCCCACTGACATGTTTTAGGGGCGGGGTGCATGTAACCTTGGCATATACCTGGACATAGGTTTCCTCATCTGAAAAATGAGGCTAATAATAGTCTCTACCTTATGGGACTGTTAGAATAGTAAATAATAAAAATAGCTAAAGGGCTTGGTACAAGGTTTGAAACCTAGTGATGAGTGTTAGCTACCTTTACTACTATTATTTGAAGAAGGCACCTTTAGAATCACCTCCTAAATAATTTGGAAGCCTATTGTGCTTTGGAAGCCTATTGTTTCTGTCTGCAGGGTACTGAAAAGCCCAGCCTACATAACTTAGCAGGAAATGCAGTATCTGACATCCCTGGAGGAAGAGGGTCCATCAGTGGCTCAAAGATGCCATCAAAACCCCGCTCCCCCACCTCTCCGCAGCCCCTTTCTCAGTGTGTTCAGGCTCGTGCTGGAGCGCCTCGTGACTCCCGGAGGGCCGCCAGGTGAATGCTGCGGTGTTCTCAGTCACCTGGTGAGAGGGGAAAGCACACTCTCAAGCAAGGAATGTAAACCTCTCCTTCATTCTGATTGGACCGACCTCACGTGAGCCATGGAAACAGTGGGTCGGGGTAGCGAGGAGGAGCAGCATGTGATTGGCTCAGACCGCGCAGGTCCACTCCTTTGGGTTGTGTTAGATGAGGGAGAAGCAGGGTGAAGGGAGCCTGCTGGGCAAGTGGTGGCCGTTCCCACCTGTCTATTGTCAGAAACATGGAGATGCCTATTCATCAAGAGGAGGAATTCTAATGTTTCATTATGTTCAGAAACTATATTATCAGATTTAAAACATAAAGTTAAAGTATGTACGTATATTATTACTTTACATATTTATAGCTAATATTCACTGAGGGGTTGCTTTGTGCCAGAAGCTATGTTAAGTAGTCCTTTACATTCACAAACACTTCCATTTATTTGATCAGCAAATACTTATTGAGCACTTACTGCATTCCAGACACTGTGTACTCACTGGGAACAATAAAGGCCAAAAAGAGACCAAGAGCCCAGTGGTTGAGCATCCACCCAGGAACCAAGGGGTCACTGGTTCGATTCTCCGTCAGGGCGCATGCCCGAGTTGTGAGCTTGATCCCTGGTGAGTGGCATGTAGGAGGTGGCCAGTTGATGATGTTTCTCTCTCACCGTTAATGTTCCTAACTCTCCCTCTCCCTTTCTCTCTAAAAATCAATAAAAACATGTTTTTAAAAAGAGAGAGAGAGAGAGAGAGAGAGAGAGAGAGAGAGAGAGAGACCAAGGCCCTGCACTCTCATGGGCCCTAAATTCCATAAATAGGAAACAGGCCATGAGGATGGAGTGAGTGGGTGAGTGGCCGAGATCACAGAGCGTGAATGTGGCAGTGTTGGAATTTAAATTTGGGGAGTCCAACTCCAGAGCCAAGCGTGGGTTGTGACAGGAAAACGTTTATGTGGCTCCAAGGGAGACAATGCCAGTGTGAGGTCAGAATTAACTGGCATCCAGTCACAGTCTTCAGCTAGCTCCAGGCTCCTTCGTCCCTGCCTCCACCCTTCAGGGAAGCCGGGGGTCAGCACCGCCTCCCCTGGAGAGCTTTCTGGGTGATGACAGGCAGAGAGCAGGCCGGGGTGTCCACCTGGACCAGGGGTGCTGCCGGAGCCCCTGAGGAGCCCGGGACAGCACGCACAGGAGGCAGAGGCTCCCACTGAGACCCACCCTCCTCCTAGGCCTCTAGCTCTCATTTGCATAATTTCAGGTAGCTTGTTTCTTTGCTTCTGAGCTACGAGTGCAGCCACCTGCTCACCAAAAAGGGTTTTATGGTGTCCAGTAGGGAGACTTCCAGACTTCTGAGTGAGAAACTAAGCTAATTGAAAGATACACATTTTATAAACTGAGTCCCTCCCATGCGGGGTGTGGGAGAAGTAGGTTTACACATTGTGAGCATGCAAAACACAGTTTATTCTTGTACTTAATATTAATTACTGTATTATTTTCCATATGAACAACTGTAAACCTATATTTTCCCAACCCTGTATAGAGCCATGACCCCAAATTTAAGTAAAATTTTAATGTCCAACTTTGGCCAGGTTATTTTGAAGTTGAGTTTCACTAGATAGAATCAAACCTATACAGAGAGAGAACCAACATGGAGGCATAGGTAAACACCTATACTTGCTGCCTCTCACAACCACATCAAAATTACAACTAAAAGGCAGAACAACTACCACCCAGAACCGCAGAAAAGCTGGCTGAGTGGAAGTTCCACAACTAGAGAGGTGAAGAAAGCGCATTGAGACTGGTAAGAGGTGCGGAAAGTGCTGGCACCTGGATGTGCTGCTCTTTTAATCAGGAGGGAGTTACAAGCTCCCACTTGCTCTGAACTCCAGTTCCGGGTGAACTCTGGGGGACCCACACTCATACCGGGAGAAACTGAACTGTCTGGCATTGGGACAGGAACGCGAGAGTGGATTTCTCTCAGAGGTGCTCGCAGTGATCATTGTTCCTGCACGGGGGCACAGGACACGGAGACCCAGGGACCTCTCTGGTGCAGGGCTGACTGGCAGCCATTGCTGTTTGCTCTGCCCTGGTGATTCCCAGAGACCCCTTCCCACCCAATTTACAACCCCACCCTAGCTGTGCACATTGGCTTTTGCATATGAATGGCCTGTCCTTTCTCTGCCTAAAATCTGTCAAACTGCAGCTGGGTCAGAGAGCCCCAGAGCTTCCAAAAGAAGGCCTAAGGCCCAGCAGCAGCAGCCTGACTTGCATCACAGCTGGGCCTCGTCTGGGCACTTCCAAACCCCATACAAAGAGGAGGAATCTGCAGATCTCTCTGTAGCTCCTGCTAGTTGGCCTCAGGCAGTGGCTGATTTTGCACCTCCTTGGAGATCCAAGAGCCAGTGTATCCAGGGGTCAGAGTGGGACCATCCAGATCACAACTCTTCACATCCATAAGCGACACATTCAGGGGGCAGACTCAGTGAACACCAAAGCCCCACTGAAGCAAGTCCTGCCTCATAAGGGTGTCTCCAGCACAGCAGATCTTCCAGCATAGACACAGCTGGTCCTCACAGCCAATTGGCCTGGAGGTCAATTCCTCCCAGTGATACCAACAGCAATCAAGGGTTAACTACAACAAGACTGTGCACACAGCCCACACAGGGGTGCACCAAGAGCGTCCACCTCAGGTGATTGGGGAGGCTGAACCACTGGCCCTATAGGACACCTAGCACACAAGGCCACTCTATCAACTCAAGGAGACTTAGCAGCTACCCAGTGCATAGAAACAAACACAGGGGAGCAGCCAAAATGCAGAGACAAAGAAACAAGTCACAAATGAAAGAAATGGAGGAAAGCAAAATACTGGTTGTAGAGTTCAAAACCACAGTTATAAGGTTACTCAAGAATCTTCTAGAAATCTCTGAGAAATTTAGTGAGACACTCAAGGATATGAAAAAGGACCAATCAGAAATTAAGCATACACTGACTGAAATAAAGAATAATATACAGAGATTCAACACCAGACTAGAGGATCCGAAGAATAAAGTCAAAGCTTTGAAATACAAAGAAGCAAAACACCCAACTGGAAAAGAAAAAAGAAACCAAAAATATGAAGATAGTGTAAGGAGCCTCTGGGACAACTTCAAGTGTATCAACATCCAAATTATGGGGGTGCCAGAAGAAGAGAGAGAGCAAGATATTGAAAACCTATTTGAAGAAATAATGACAGAATACTTCCCCCACCTGGTGAAAGAAATAGACTTACAAGTCCAGGAAGTGCAGAGAACCCCAAACAAGAGGAATCCAAAGAGGACCATACCAAGACACATCATAATTAAAATGCCAAGAGCAAAAGACAAAGAGAGAATCTTAAAAGCTTCAAGAGAAAAACAGTTAGTTACCTACAAGGAAGTACCCATACGACTGTCAGCTGATTTCTCAGCAGAAACTATACAGGCCAGACGGGAGTGGCAAGAAATATTCAAAGTGATGAACAGCAAGGACCTACAACCAAGATTACACTACCCAGCAAAGCTGTCATTTAGAATTGAAGGGCAGATAAAGAGCTTCACAGATAAGAAAAAGCTAAAGGAGTTCATCACCGCCAAACCAGTATTATATGAAATGCTGAAGGGTATTCTCTAAGAAGAGGAAGAAGAAAAAGGTAAAGATAAAAAATTATGAACAACAAAGTGACAACAAATACATATCTATCAACAAGTGAACCTAAAAATCAAATGAATAAAAAACCTGATGAACAGAACAGACTGGTGAATGTAATAGAATCAGGGGCATGGAAAGGGAGCAGACAATTCTCAGGGGGAAGGGGTTGTGGCGGGTTCGGGAAGAGATTGGACAAAGACCTTACACCTATGAATGAGGTCAGTGGGGGGTGGGGTGAGAGGCCTGGAGTGGGGTGGGAACCGGGTGGAGGGGAGCTATGGGGGGAAAAAAGAGGAGCATCTGTAATAATCTGAACAATAAAGATTTTTTTAAAACCTAATCAGAGAATTAGTTACTGAATTTTTACTGAATCATATGAACTTGACTGAAATTAAATGTGTCTTTTCATTAAAATTGGTTATTTGATCAAGTTCAACATTGTGTTTTTTTAAACCAATCTTGCAGAGGGTTTCAAGCCCCACTATGTGCCAGGCAGGCACCGTACTAGGCCCTGAGTAAAAAAAACAGCATGGCTTGTCCCCCGGAAGCAGACTGTGAAACAAAGATTCTCATGCAAAGGATTTATTTTCTTTTTTACTTTTTATTGATTGATTGATTTTAGAGAAAGGAGAAGGGAGAGAGAAACATCAATTTGTTGTTCCACTTGCCGGCGCATTCATTGTGATCCTTTATGTGCCCTGCTCAGGGATGGAACTCAAACCCTTGGCATACGGGGTTGATGCTCCAGCCACCTGACCACCTGGCCAGGCTGCGGGTGACTTCCTCATGCAGCGTTCCCAGGAGACCCCGTCTGAAGGTGGGGGTGTGAGGATCAGGCAAGAAGGCAAGCCCAGTGTGCTCCCAGGAAAACTCCTGCCTCAGCCTTCTCTTCCCGGAGCTCGGGGCTTTTCCTGACTCAGGATAGGGCACTGGGCTTGTCTCCTGTGTGAGCCGGTCGCTGGCTGCAGGTCCTGCCCCGGAGATGCAGGCTCCGGCACCCAGGCTCCGGCACCAGCAGAGGGAAGCCCTGCAGAAGCTGTGAGTCCTCCTGCCAGAGTTCCCTGTGGGCAGCCGCCGTCCATGGGGCTCAGGGAGAGCACGGGAGGGAGAGGGGGCCAGCAAGCACAGGTGGGCAGAGCCGCCACCTTCTCCCGACACAGTGACCACCAGTGGGCTGGAGAGTGTGTTACTAGACCAGTGGGTGCGGGGCGGGCCCTGCCCAAGCAGGGACCTAAAGGCGCTTAACTCACTCAAGAAAGAGTTGAAGAGCCAGCGGGAGTGAGAACAAAGGCAGGTTGTGTTCAGGTGGAGGAGAAAGACAGGGGTGGGCTCCTGGAGACAGGCCTGAGCGGGTGCCTGCGGCCTGGTTGCAAGTCTCACCCACCGGCTGTGAAAGAAGTGAGTGCTCATGCAGCGGGCGGAGTGGACGCAGTGGGCATAGCAGGCGGAGTGGATGCAGTGGGCATAGCGAGGGGAGTGGACGCAGTGGGCATAGCGGGCGGAGTGGACGCAGTGGGCATAGCGGGCGGAGTGGGCGGAATGGATGCAGTGGGCATAGCGGGTGGAGAGGGCGGAGTGGATGCAGTGGGCATAGCGGGTAGAGTGGGCAGAGTGGACGCAGTGGGCATAGCGGGTGGAGAGGGTGGAGTGGACGCAGTGGGCATAGCGGGTGGAGAGGGCGGAGTGGACACAGTGGGCATAGCGGGTGGAGAGGGTGGGTGGAGAGTGGGCAGTGGGCAGAGTGGGTGGAGAGGGCGGAGTGGACGCAGTGGGCATAGCGGGTGGAGAGGGCGGAGTGGACGCAGTGTGCATAGCGGGTGGAGAGGGTGGAGTGGACGCAGTGGGCAGAGTGGGTGGAGAGGGCGGAGTGGACGCAGTGGGCATAGCGGGTGGAGAGGGTGGAGTGGACGCAGTGGGCATAGCGGGTGGAGAGGGCGGAGTGGACGCAGTGGGCATAGCGGGTGGAGAGGGTGGAGTGGACGCAGTGGGCAGAGTGGGTGGAGAGGGCGGAGTGGACACAGTGGGCATAGCAGGTGGAGAGGGCGGAGTGGACGCAGTTGGCATAGCTGGCGGAGTGGATGCAGTGGGCATAGCGGGCGGAGAAGGCGGAGTGGATGCCAAGACCAGGAGCTGTCAGGTCAGTTGCGTCCTGGGATTCTACAGGCTCCCAGGTTTTGAACTTGGTGGCGCCTTGTCCCTAATAGGCCCCTTCAGGAGTCATGGCCATCGCCTCCCAGCCCCTTCTGCATGTGGTGGTAGTTTTCATTATAAAGATGGTGTAATGAGCTTTGGGGTCTTCCTCTGGAAAATTTCTCTCCATCTTGGATTGACCTGGTTTCGCCCTTCCTGTTGACCTCTGGACCACTGCGGGCTTCCTGCCGCACCTGTTCCCTGTGATGGTGGGGAGGGGGGGTGGGAGAGGACCAGGGCCTCTGACCCAGATGCCCGCTGCCACGTCCTCACTGCACTGGCTGGGAGCCTTCCCTAATGAGTCCCATCCTGCCCAGGACCAGGAGCGAGAACACGGGTAAATGTGTCGTTATGAACTATGAACAGAGCGCAGTTTCAGAGACTGACGGGCAAATATCCAGTTGGAATGGTCACCAGAGGCAGGCATTCTTTGCTGTGCACTGTGGGATGTTTACCCCCATTCGGGTCCCCTGCCCCTGTGATCAACAAAAATATCTTCAGACTGCCACATGTCCCCTGGGGGGCAAAATCTCTCCCAGTAGCAAACCACTGGTTTAACGTGTGAACTTATTATTTCAAAATGCCATTTAAAACTTATAAGTTTTATAGTAATTATCTACAAACTTTACAATTAAAGATAAATTACATCCAAACTACAAGACAGCTCTTTTTGTCCTTCTTTGATGTAAACATTAAAAACAAAATCTGCAATTAAAAAAATATTAATACAAATCATAAAAAAACCCAGTGTAAGTGTCCCTAGAGTAAGTAATTTCTCGCTATATATCTCAGTTCTCACATCTATAAATGGAGAAACTTACATAAGAGAGTTCCAACATATTTTTCTCCTTTAGAATTAAAATTATGTCATGATTCACTGAAAGTGTGTTTAGTTACCTTGGACGTTAAATGATGATTCAGTTTATAAAAATGCAATTCACATGTAAATTTAGGGAAAATAGGTCTATAGAATGAGGCATACTGTTTTTCCTTTCAAAAGTCTTTTTGAGAAATATAATTATTTTAAGGTAGTAAAATTGCCATATATATGTGTGTATACACACACACACACACACACACACACACACACACACACACTCTACAAAGTAATTGCATCACTGGTTAAAGGCCAGGTTTTGCATTGCTGTCTTCTGAAAGCATTATTACCAGGTTCTTCGCATTCTTTTACAATGGACATGGCCACAGGCAAAGAGAGGATGCCAGGAAAGGTCAGTAAATGCTGAGGCGAATCCATTTGCATTGGGGGAGTGGGTTTCCAGGGCTTCTGATAGAAGCAAAGGGAGAAATGTGAAGAACGGAACTAGTTTTCAGTGACAAACAAAACGAACTGGTCTATAAATACTTCATCATTTCAGCCCATAAGGCTCATTGTTGGGGTTATCTTATTATGAGTAATCATGGGTTGCTTTTTTTGTTTGTTTCTTTTTCTGCTGATCTCTGTGCTACTCATCTCTGAAATAGCACCCACTAATTTCTTTTCATTTACCTCGTTCTGGTATAAAGAAAATATATGTAGTCATCAAGTAGGAGGTTAGAGCCATCACCACCCAATTTAAACATATAAAGTACATTTTTAGAGTCAAAGGGTGTGGTTTACAACGATAAAACCCACAGTGCAGTCCTCCAGTGTCTCCGGGTGAAGCAGCATAGGTGGCTGGTGAGATATCGCTGGTTTTCTACGCGATTGAGAAGCTCCTCCACGGAGCAGGTCTGTCTCCCTGGGAGTGGCTGCGCGGACCTCCTTTGTTCACACGTTAAGCACCATGTCAGTCACCGGTGACTGACACTATGCTTTCCGTCCGGAAGACAAACCGGGCTGGGCGCTTAAAGTGGGGTCTCCCCTCCCTTAGGAGAACACCCCTCTCGGGCTCAGCGCCAGGGGCCTGAGTAGGATGGCCTCGTGCGCATCTCAGCACCCCATCCCAGGCCACGGGCCTGTCCAACCACACGCCCCATCCCAGGCCACAGGCCTGTCCAACCACATGTCCCAGCCCAGGCCACAGGCCTGTCAAACCACATGTCCCATCCCAGGCCACAGGCCTGTCCAACCACACGCCCCAGCCCAGGCCACGGGCCTGTCCAACCACACGCCCCAGCCCAGGCCACGGGCCTGTCCAACCACACGCCCCAGCCCAGGCCACGGGCCTGTCCAACCACACGCCCCAGCCCAGGCCACGGGCCTGTCCAACCACACATCCCAGCCCAGGCCACAGGCCTGTCCAACCACACGTCCCAGCCCAGGCCACAGGCCTGTCCAACCACACGTCCCAGCCCAGGCCACAGGCCTGTCCAACCACACGTCCCATCCCAGGCCACAGGCCTGTCCAACCACACGCCCCAGCCCAGGCCACGGGCCTGTCCAACCACACGCCCCAGCCCAGGCCACGGGCCTGTCCCAACCACAGGCCACGGGCCTGTCCAACCCCCCACGGGCCTGTCCACGCCCCACCCCCCAGCTGTCCAACCACACACCCCATCCCAGGCCACGGGCCTGTCCAACCACACGCCCCATCCCAGGCCACGGGCCTGTCCAACCACATGCCCCAGCCCAGGCCACGGGCCTGTCCAACCACACGCCTCATCCCAGGCCACGGGCCTGTCCAACCACACATCCCAGCCCAGGCCACGGGCCTGTCCAACCACACGTCCCAGCCCAGGCCACAGGCCTGTCCAACCACACGTCCCAGCCCAGGCCACAGCAATTGGATCAGAGGTGAGCACGTGCCCCACAATGGTCCGCTCAGACTCAGTCCTGGGATTCCTGCCGGAATTGTTGGGGGGCCTGGAGCACTCCCCCTTCAGTAAGTGAGAAAGAGAGGACGTGAGCCTGGAGCTGCTGGGGCCACCTCGCTCCGGAGGCCCGACAGGAGGCCGGCCAGCCAGGACACGGTGGCGGAAGCCTCGTTCACCACAGGCCTCTGGGTTCCCCAGGACAGAAATTCTTTCTCTGCCTCAACCAGTTTGAGTGGGATTTCAGCACTTGGCAAGTGAAGGGTTCCTGAACACTGGGCTCAGGCCTCGGTTGTGGAATGGAGTAGAAGAATCCCTGATCACAGGGGACTCTACACCACGGGCAAAACTCCAAAACACGCAGGAAGCGCTCACCCAACCCGGAGGGCTGCAGAGCACTCCTCTCAGAGCTGCTCTCGGACACACAGGCACTTGTTTCCGTATGTTTTAACTTACACATGTATGTTCTACTTTAGCTATAGCTTATACGTATATTTCAGTTTTTCAGAGGTCAGGAAACGTGCCCCAAATCGCAGGGCTTATCATGCGGTAACAAGAACCCCTCTTGCAGGGCGTGAGAGTTCAATAGGTGATGCATGTCAGGGCTCAGCATCATGTCAGACGCGTGGCGAGTGAGCAGTTGGTGTTAGATGCTGTTCTAACTGACGACATCTTAGGATGTTGGGAGCATTATAGCAAAGAATGCATATTCAACGTTTAGCATAACATCTGGCATCTAGCAAGTGCTTATTTTCATGTTTGCTGTCGTTATTTTTATCAGAACCAGTGACTGGGTTTTCCTGGCCAGCACTGTCTTCCACAGCCAGACCATCTCTCTCCTACATTCAGGTTCTCAGAGTGAAAGACATGGGATATGGGTAGATATGGAGACATCTTTTGTATACCTTTCCAGCCTTCTGTTTCAAGAATCTTCACAGCAATGTAGATACTTTCCATTTGCACCTGTACTATGAGATACAGTAGCGAGTAGCCATGAGTGACTATGTGAATTTAAATGTAATTACAAATTTTGTTCCTCTGTGGCACCCTCCACGGTAAAGTGCTCCTGGGCGTGGGGCGGGCACAGTGCCCTGCTGTGGGGAGTTCTGCTGGAAGGCCCTGCGATGCCCTGGGGGCGGTTCACACCGGAACTGGAAAAGCGAAGGCCCTCCATTTGTGCCACTAGGAAGGGATTGCTGTCTGGGGAGGGCTTCCGGGCGGTGTCCCTAAAGGGTCACAAGGTGACCTTACCTCGATCCAGTGATGATCGGCCGGCTTTCCCTAAGCCTTGCAAACCCCCAGCCTTACCTGCCTGCCCCTCCAGAAGTGGAGCAGGGCATTTGAGGTAACCAGGTTTGGGTCATGAAATCAGGATGCCAACCTGTTGATTTATGATGAAAACCTTTATGCCCAAGGCCCTCTGGCTCCCCAGGCCTCGCCTGCAGGCAAGCCCATTGGAGCCCTGTGTAAGCAGAGGCTGCAGTGAGCCGGAGCAAGGTGGGGTCGTGGGGTCTGAATGTGCTCTTCCTCAAGTTCAAGGGGCTGTCACTGGTGCCAGACAGGCACGTCCGGGCTGGAACCCTCAGGCATTGCCGATTTGTACGTCAGGACTCCCCTTTCCTTTCTTTCTTTTTTGTTCCTCTTAAATGTTAAGTTTTTGAAATAATTTTAGACTCACAAGACAGTTCAAAAATAAAACAGAGTTTCCAAGTACCCTTCACTGACTTGCCCCAAGGACAGCATCTTAGGCACCCAGAGTGACTGTCACACCAGGGCCTGGCGGGCACAGTGCCCTTTCCTTTGACAACCGCAAGTGCTTCCCTGGGCCCTCACACTGCGTCCCGCACATTGCTGCCGAGTGCTGCCAGCAGCCCTGTGCTCAGGCAGGAGTGTTAGCTCCATTCTCTGGACCAGAGCCTGAAGCTCTGAGACTGAATCTCTCTCCCAAAGCCGGGCAGAGCGGGCCGGTGCCACGCCGATTCCAGAGCAGCGCCCCGTCTGTGGGAGTCCATGTCTGCTAGGTCCTCCCCTGCCCACAGGAAGCAGGGGCAGAGTGGATGACTGCCCCACCCCAATTCTGACAACACATTGCGAAACCCAAAATGTGCTCCAACTTTTAGTAAATTTATTGTAATGTTTAAGAAAAGCAAATAATAGTGTGAATAAAGTGTACATGTGTTGAGCTCATAAAGATACAGCTCATGGATTTCACTTATGCATCGTTTCACTTAATTTTCACACCTAGGATTTCACTTCGCTCTCACACAGCCCTTCAAGCTCGGAACCATCATGATCTCCACTTTGCAGAGGAGGAATCGGAGGCTCTGGGACGCGCAGCAACAGATCATAGGAGAAGGAACCTGGTTCCAACCCAGAGTGCCTCTCGAGAGGGCCCTCCAAATGCGCTCGGACTTCAGGAAAGATAGTGAAGTAGCTCATTCTCCGCTTCCTCGTCTCTGATTAGAGAGACGCAGCGTTTGGGACATTTTCTACCACACACTGGAGGCTATTGCTGCTCCTCACGCTCCACTTTTCTCATGTTTGTATATTCAGTTTGGATGTAAGGGCACACAATGTTTTTGTTATACTTACCTTCTCATAAAGTGTTATCATCAGAGAGTTCAGAAAGCAATTGTTTTTAAAAATTATATCTCAGTATTTCTATCTAAAAATACATCTGGACAGTACACATTATCGTAAAAAGTTTTACAAGTGCCTATTTTAATCAATTTGGAGCAAAACATCATAAACACTCAGTGTTATCTTTAAGGACAGAAAATTGGGAGATAATTTTAATGTCCAACAAATAGGGCTTGGTTTTCTTACATCATAATAGTCCACGGATGGCTGCAAATTGTGCAGATCTGAATTTGTTGACATAGAGATAAATTGTATGATATTCTTAAGGGGAAAAAAGCAGATTATCAAAACTATATGTATAGTATAACTCAAACTTTATATAAACAAAGCCAAATATATTATGTAGACATGTACATAGACTTGTATGAAAAAATAAAATTCAGTGGCATATTAGACATATGTAGAGTATTCCTGGGTAATGGAATGACAGTAGTTTTTATTCTTACTTCTTTTCTGTATTTTCCAAACTATCACAGAGAGCATGTGTAATTTTTATAACCTGCATAAAATTATAAGCATCATATGAAGAATGATAAATATTTTTAGAAAGCTGCTAAAGTCACTGAAGAGAAAACACTAAGAAAGGCCTGGCAGGTGTGGCTTGGCCCAAGGACCAAGGGTCTCGGGTTTGATTCCCAGTCAAGGGTATGTCCCTTGCAGTTTCAACCCCCAGCCCAGGTCAGGGCTCATGTGGTAGACAACCAATCGATGTGTCTCTCAGATATTAATGTTTCTCTCTCTTTCTCTCCCCCCACCCTCTCTCCCTTTTACTCTCTCTAAAAATCAATGGAAAAATATCCTTGGGTGAGGATTAAAAAAAAAAGAAAGAAGAAAGGCCAATACTGTGGGACCCTATGAGCCTGTATTGTATTGTTCTTCACCAAACTTGTGTGTTTATAGTTTTAATAAATTTTTGGTAACTGGGGAAAAAGGAAAGAAAAGAAACTGTTGCTCTGGAAAGAACCATCTGGTAGCAACCTGCGGTGTGGACAGCACTTTCCCGAGCCCACAGGCGTACAGCCAGCCCGGAGCTGGGAATGGACGCCCGGCTCTCTGCACAGCCCTCCGTCCTGCCTGCGTATTAAAGAACCAGAAAACGTCAGGAAGAACTTTATCTGACAGGATTATCAAAACTCAGGCATTCCACTAGGAAAAAACTGCCTGAAAACTACTGGTTTACACAAACAGTATACTTATAAATCAGATGGGCAATTTTTTTTCTTTTTTTAGAGAAAAAATATGGGTTTTATTAAATACTAGAGACCCGGTGCATGAAATTCATGCAAGAGTAGGCCTTCCTTCCCCCAGCTGCCGGCACTGGCTTCTCTCTGCCACCTGGGACATGGGCTTCCCTCACAGCCCCAGCTTCATCTGGAAGGATGTCTGGAAGGACGTCCAGTCTAATTAGCATATTATGCTTTTATTATTATAGATATATAGAGGGGCAAAACAAGAGTGATTAATACTGTTTTTTGAGACAAGACAAATTTGGGAAAGATTTAAAAGGAAGAATAGTGATTGAAATATTACACAGGCTAGTCATGAATCAGAGCAGAGGCAGTACCTGTAATAATTCTACATTGAGCATTTGCACACAAATTTGGCTGGAACAAACTGGCGTGTGTCATATCCCAGCTTGAACAGCTCAAGCAACTTGAAAAAAGAATGCTTCCCTGAGACTGGCAGTTATTTAACTCTAGAATGACTGAGTAACTGGAATCCCTTGGGTAGGATTTTGGGGTCTTCATCAACTTTACGGAGGACTGTGAGCCCCCTCAGTCAAGGCAGGCAGGGCTCTGGGGCTCCACCCACTGTGCAAGGAAAACACTTGGACGAAGGCATTTGAGGAAGCTCATGTCCTGACCCCCTGCCTCTTCCTCCTGCTCAGTCTCTAGTTACTATGAAGGGGATCTCTTATTAAACAGACAGACAAGAGAAAATGGTGGCGAAGCTGCCATAAGATCAGGAAGGCAGTTACTGTGGATCGTTGGCCAGGTCTTGGAAATCTTTTCATTACAGTGAATTGCAGTTGTCAGCTTGAAAACATTTTAGAAGTAAACCAAAGAGACATTAGCAATTTACCACTTAGTCTCAAAGTGAGGGTTTATCCCTCCAACCTCTCCCCCTCAAGCCTATGCTACTCTTATTGCTACTTCATGGGCCAAAGGTTGATATAATGCTCCTGTACACATTCAGCAAACCCAAACTGCCAAACTATATGAAGGGCAAATGACACCAGTGGGTAGAAAGCCAGGGTGCTCTACCATCGCCCACACAATTTGGTGGCATCTCTCACTGTAGGGACAGTGGAACCAGCAATTGCAATGACTCAACCTAGAGGGCAGGAGTCTCCATAAACTAGTCTCCTGTTTTTGGAAAATGTGTTTATAACTGTTTTGTAGATGGTCCCCATACCTCAAAGAAGTGCACATATAGTAAAATAAAACAAAACAAACTTGAACTAGAAGACAGGAGAACCACAACTCAATCCCAGCTATGTCTCCTTGTTCCTATGAGATGAAATATTTGATTCCTAGTTTTCTCGTCTATAAAGCAAGTTTGATGAATTAGAATATCCCAACATTCCTTGTATTTGATTGATGAGCTCATCCAAGACTGGCTACATATTCAAAAACACCATCTAAATTAGGAGGAATTTTGTTAAGGCTTGCATGTGGTCAAGATAAGGGATTTCAATTTCCCTAAAATTTTATCTCTGACACATGCAAAAAGCGACCTGTGGCCAAATATTTTAGAAAATCTGGGATGCACCACATTGGGCTGGTTTCTTCCTACAGGACCTCTCAGGGCCTCTAACGTGTTGATACAAATTGTGTCTCCTTAAAAGGTCTTCAAAATTATTTGATCATAAAACTCAATATTCTTCTAAGGAGAAACATTCATTGGCAGATGCTGTGCTAGAACCCTTAGCCTCCTGCTGACTCTTCTGCCTACAGGGCGAGCAGGATGCCCTGGATAGGCCGCTTATCTTTTTAAGACGGAGGTACCAGTCTTCTCTTAGAACTCTGACAAATGCGCCCGCAGAACAGAAATGCTGATTGCCTGTTTCCCTTACAAAAAAATACAGTCGCTCTTCGGAGCCTGTTCTTCAGAGGCTCTCTCTGGGGAAAAAAAAGTCCCCCTAAACAAAAAGGCACATGTGTAGAATTGTACTTGTTCTCTGCTATTTTGTTTTTAAGTCTTGATCTCTGAGTTGCTGAGATAGAGATATAGAGATAGAGAGAGAGAGAGAGAGAGAGAGAGAGAGAGAGAGAGAGAGAGAGAGAGTGAGAAATGGCCCACCTGTCTGAATTTCAAATAATGGGAACCAGAAGCATACTGAAAATGCGACTTTTAATAACACTCTCGGGAGCGGGCGCCCATTGTACAGCATACTTGGGGCAGGGAGCACGGCCTATTAGTTTAGTCTCGCCTCCAATTCCTCATTGCCTGAGTCCTATGAGGTCCCCTGTTTCCTCATATGTTGCCTAGGTCTTGCCGTCTCTCACTGGGCCATTAAAATATTGGGCTGAGACCTTTCTAGGTATCTCCACTTCCCTTTGCTTAGGGGAATCTTCCTGAAAATGTGCTATCGACCACCTGCACAGCTCTCACCCCCCACATTCTGTTTGCTCTGGGGAAAATTCAGTAATGGCCTGGTCACATGCTGTTTCTTTTTCATGAAGTTGAATCAGAGGCATGTTTCTTACAAGAAAGAGATAGAAAGGAAAAGAGAAAGGGAAGGAGGGATGGAGAGAGGTTTTAAGATGAGTTTGAAGGAAATCCACACCAGTCATTATTTCTTGCTTCTGGTTATTGGTTATCTAAATTTTTGTGGCAATATTTAAGTAAAGCATATAGATGGGAGGAGAAGCTTACACATTAAGTATTAGGCATCAGACTGAACCAGGTTGAAGCCAACTCTACTACACAGAAGCTATTGTGATTCACAGTTGCACCACTTACATTGTATAAGATAATTAATCTCTCCAGATCTCACTTTCCTCATCTGTAAAATGGGGATTATGACAGTAGCTACCCCATAGGGTAACTGGGGATATTATACAATAACTAGTGCCCTGGTGCATGAAATTGATGCATGGGGGCGGGGGGCTCTCTCAGCCCAGCCTGCACCCTCTCCAATCGGAGACCCCTTGGGGGATGTCTGACTGCCAGTTTAGGTCCAATCCCACAGGTCTAATTAGCATATTACTCTTTTATTAGTATAGATAGATTATATAGGATAGGATTGCTTAAATGGGGTGGGGGGGCTTTTTCAGCAGTAGGAGATGCTTTTAGAAAACAAAAATACATAATCCCTATATCTGGACTAATAGCCAGCCATATGCACTATGCTGCCAAACCAGTCATTAAAAAATTGAACCGCTTTCTTACACCTTACACCAAACAGCTGTTGCCCTTAAAACCCCTCCTCAGCCCCCACCTTAGGTTCTGCCTTCGCACTTCACCCAGACTTGGTTCTGATTGGTCGGTTTCTATGCCAGTGAGCATCAAAAACTCTGCCTCCTAGGCAGCCATTGGCTCCTCACACTTCGCTCAGATTTGGTTCTGATTGGTCACTTTCTATGCCAGTCAGCATCTCTAGGCCTATCAACAGGCTTGATCAGAGAGGCAGGGCTGATCAGCAGCCCCAGCGGAGGCCAGAGAGAAAAAGAGGCGCCACTGTTGGCTAGGCCCCAAGTGAAAGAAAGAGGCAAGTGCTGATCAACAGCTGCCACAGAGGCTACAGATCAGACCCTGCTTCTCTCTCCCCAGGCCTCTCTCCAGGCCTGATCCACAGCCCCCTTGGCAGTCAGTGCTGGGTCCGGGCTCCCACAGCTGAGGCAGTCAGTGCTGGGTTGGTCTAGCATCCAGTCGTTGTGGATGTTACAGACCCTGGGTTTTTATATATTAAGATTATTGAGATTTATTGAGCACCTACCATGTGCAAAGCATAAACAGAGCCAGGATTTACATTTATAAATTGAGTTTCTGTTAACTGGTTTGTGTCTATAAATTTCTATACCCAGATGCCTTATTATTTCAAGTCTTTTTCCTCTGTAGGAAAACAAATATGATCCAAATTTCTGGGAAAGAAACAAATTGCTAAATGAAATTTATTTGTATGGGATACATAGTAAATGTTGATCTAAAAATCCCTACCCCCAGTTTTTATGTTAAGAAAATTCTTTACCACATGAGATTCTCTCTGGAAATTTACTAAGTATGCTACAGATTTGTGTCACAGCCTCTTCCTTTTAGTGAAGTACATGATATATAAGCCTTAGCCATGAGGCTCACCTGCAATGCCAAAAATAAATATTAAATACATTCAGCATTATAATGAATAAAACCTAAATGTTTTAGAACCCAATGTTCATCCTAACCCCTCATATTATTTCAAATGTATTTTATACTAATTATTTTAAGGAAACTCTTTCTCCTGAATATTTCAACTATTAGAACTAGGTAAGCTTTATTGTATATCATCACTTGAATAGACCAAATAATTTTTTGGGTGTCTTTATAAGTAATTGGCTTTCAAACTGAAGCATGATGATTTACTTTTAAAAATTAAGAGAAGCCTTAGCTGATTTGGCTCAGTGTATAGAGCATCGGCCTGCGGACTGAAGGGCCCCAGATTTGATTCTGGTCAAGGGCATATGCCCCAGTTGTGGGCTCAACCCCTAGTGGGGGCATGCAGACAGCAGCCGATCAATGATTATCTTTCATCACTGATGTTTCTCTCTCTCTCTCTCTCTCTCTCTCTCTCTCTCATTCTCCCTCTTTGAAAATCAATAAAAAAATATATTAAGAAATAAAGAGAAATCATCAGCATTAAAATAGATGCCTTATTTAGAATAAAAAAAGCAATTCCATTTTTCATATGTCACATTTAAAGCATGATTATTATTTTAAAAATATATTTCAGACTAATATTATGGATTTGTTAATAAGAAAAGCCACTGTGTAATTGTATAGTGATAAAAAACTAAGGTAAAGAAATAAAAGCATACCTATTTTAATTTTTTGAATCCATCTAAATGAAAATTATTTACACAAAGACAAATGGGATCAGGTAAAAAATTACCAGGCCTGCCGAAACCGGTTTGGCTCAGTGGATAGAGCGTTGGCCTGCGGACTCAAGGGTCCCAGGTTCAATCCCGGTCAAGGGCATGTACCTTGGTTGCGGGCACATCCCCAGTAGGGGGTGTGCAAGAGGCAGCTGATCGATGTTTCTAACTCTCTATCCCTCTCTCTTCCTCTCTGTAAAAAATCAATAAAATATATTTAAAAAAAAAATTACCAGGCCCACCTATTATGCAATAATAATCACAAATCATATGAAGACACACAAAAAACGTCAGTCCTCAAGCACGCTGGAATCACTTTTAAAACAAGAGGTTCACATACAAGAACAATAAAAGCTCTCTTCATTTATATGGTTGAGAAAATATTTCAGGCTTCCAGTTCAAGATGACAGACCAAACATCCATGCCTTGACCTTCTTCCTCAAATCCCACTGGCAGGCGGTATATTTGTTGAACCACTACCATGTAACAGACAATTGACATGAAAGTACATACAACAAAGTGAACATGCTAGGGGCTCATCAGGAAGCAGGCAAATGACTTATAAATGAGAGTACAGCCCGTCATATACGTGGTGGAAACACATTTGACCTGAGGAGGAGTAGAGAAACTCCAGACTCTGCTTCTTTGTCATCTAAAGCAAGCAGGAGTCCTGAATTATATAATCAACTAGAGGCCCGATGCACAAAATTCGTGCAAGAGTAGGCCTTCCTTTCCCTGACTGCCAGCACCAGCTTCCCTCTGGCACCTGGGACCCGGGCTTCCCTCACAGCCCTGGCTTCATCTGGAAGGTTGTCCAGAAGGACATCAAGTCTAATTAGCATATTAAACTTTTATTATTATAGATGACTAGAGACCCGGTGCATGAATATTCATGCACTGGAGGGGGTGGTCCCTCAGCCCGGCCTGCCCCCTCTCACAGTCCATGAGCCCTCAAGGGTGGGAGGCGACCCAGTGATCAGGGGAAGGCGACGCCCCATCACACCTCTGCTGCTGCCACTGCTGGCAGTGCAAGCCTTGGCCAGCCCTGGTTACCTGAGCCTCAGGCGGCCCTGGACGGCTGGGCAGCTGCTTTCCAAGGCTTGCCTGCGTCTCAGGCCGGCCCTGGGCAGCTGGGGGGCTGAGGGGACTTGGGGACTCCGGAGGCAGGCGTGCGGGGCAGGCCTGGCCTTGCCATGTGCCTGCTGCCCTGGCAGGCCTGAGGGGACTGGGCGCTGCCATCTTATTGCTGTGGGCACTGCCATCTTTGAGGATGTGGCAGTCAATTAGCATATTCCCTCCTTATTGGCTGTGGGCACTGCCATCTTTGCGATGGTGTGAGGGCCAATTAGCATATTCCCTCTGTATTAGATAGGATTATTTGTCTCATGCCCACTTTCAGAGGGCTGGCTTCATGTCCATTTGCTCATCATTGTACCCCCAGTACCACACACAACATCTGGTCATAGTAAGTACTTAGTTAAATGAATGAACAAATGATGGTTTACTACCCACCTAAAAGAAAATATCAGCTTAAACATGTAGTCTTTTAGAGTCTTTGTATAATTCTAGTATGAAGAATACTAAACTAAAAAACAACAACACAAAGGAAACACTTCGTTAGCATTTACAATAATTATTCATATCACAAAATGTTTATTACCCTCATTAAGAAGTCTAAGCCATGACTGATCCCTTCCCTATAAAATGTGGTGCTAGTCATTACACTTCTGGTTCTCAGAAATCAGAGTGCCTTGTAGACTTGCACTGTCCATCCCCTTGAAGATAAACTAGTCATGTGACTTGTTTAGCTACTAAAACCTGAGCAGAAGTGATTGCTTCAATTCCAGGCAGAGGCATTTGAAGGCTGCTGAGCCACCCTCAAGCTCCACCTGCCTGTGTTAGCCTGCTGTGACCTGTATTAGCGTGCTGTGGCCTATATTAGCGTGCTGTGGCCTGTATTAGCCTGCTGTGGCCTGTGTTAGCGTGCTGTGGCCTGTGTTAGCGTGCTGTGGCCTGTGTTAGCGTGCTGTGGCCTGTGTTAGCCTGCTGTGGCCTGTGTTAGCGTGCTGTGGCCTGTATTAGCCTGCTGTGGCCTGTATTAGCGTGCTGCGGCCTATGTTAGCGTGCTGTGGCTGCCATAAGAAATTACTGCAACAGGTAGCTTAAAACAGACACGTGCTCTCCCATGGTTCCAGAGGCTAAAAGTCTACGATCAAGGGTGTGCTCTTCCTGAAGGCTCTTGGAAGGGAGGACCCTTCCTTTCCTCTTCCAACTCTGGAGCTGCTGGCCATCCTGGGCGTCCCGTGGCTTGTAGACACCTCTCTCCAGTCTCCGCCTCCACTTGTGCAAGTGCGCTTCTGCATATGTGCCTCCTTTTATCTGAGTCCATCTCCCTCACTTTCTCTTATCACAATGCCAGTCATTAGGTTGAGGGCCCACCCTAATCTGGTATGACCTCATCTTAAATTGATTACATCAAGCATGTCCAACTCGTGGCCAGCGGGTTTTAAGTAAATGAGGCATGTGGCCCGCAGGCCTCAAGTTTGACATGCTTGGATTATATCTTTAAAGACCCTCCCACCAAATAGGGTCATATTCACAGATACGGTACTTGGGATTGGAACTTGAAAATAGCTTTTGGGCGGATGGAATGTGACCCACTGCACAGCCCTCCACTGGCATCATGAAGCACATGTTGAGATGGATCCTTCACCAGCCTGGGGCCTAGACAGTCTCATTGCCATGGCAACAAGACACGTGTGTCTCTCCGTGTACCTCATTTCAGTCACTTGTCCATTGAGTAGAATGGTGACTGAATCACCTGCACAAGGGAAAGAATCTATACCTCTAGCTTTTTGGTGACTGCATTTAACCAGTTCATATCAATTAAATGCAACTACACTGTATATCACTTGCTTGTGACCTCCTCTGTACTGTCCTCTGAAGGATATATTCCTGCTGATCATCAGTCACTTAGGGAGAGGCCTGGAACATGCCTAGCCTTTGCTCTGTGCCCGCAGGGTGTGCGGGAAATCAGACACAGGATCCCAAGGGGATGTAATCTTATCTGGTGGAAAGGCAAAAATGACGCTATCAGTGTTGAATGAAATGTAGAGGACACCAAGTAACAAGACTCGGTAAGGGGTCACTCTAACGAGGCTCCTCGTCTGCCCTAGGCACTGTGCTGACCACATCACAGGCATTATGCTCTTTAAACCCAAGGAGGCTGTAACCCATGAGGTTGGTATTTTCTATCCATTTTATAGGCGAGGAAATAGAGGTTTAAAAGGTTACTAGTAAATAACTTGTCCAATGGCCACTCATGTTTCCATCCAGCTCAGTCAGATTCACAAATGTGGGATCCCGTGGACTCCCTGCGCTGCCCATGGATTCAGCCAGGCCCTGATGGTCTGCTGCCAAATGCAGTCTACACTCTCAGCTACAGACTGGGGTGCTCCTCACGCAGGCATCCTGGGCAGGATGGCTCCTGTGGCCAGATAACAGGCTGCACTGAGACACAGAGCAGAATAGGCAAGCTGCTCTTCCATTTCTATTCCAGTGTGGGTAGGCTGGCCTTCCTACCTCACTTATTTTATGAATTAATCCAAATTCAGCCTTTCATTTTTCCGTATATAAAACGGAACTAACTTTCAGACTGTTTTTTAACTTGGCCATACATGCAAAGATTTGTCATGCCAGGGCCTTCATTCATTTCTCCTCTAGAGCATTAGACCAATAAACAGAAACAACACAATCAAAAGAAATATGACACCAAACCAACCCTATTTTTAAGTGTTTCTAACCTTGTTTCAAAACAGCCTATGAGGATTGTTTTCCAAACAGCCACGTAGGAAGCACAGCTGTGTAGATGTTTCCTGTTTTCTGTGCTTGGAGAAGCAGGCACTACCCAAGCTGGCATTCAATAGTAGCAAATATGAAAGAGAGCATTTTTTTAAAAAGTTGTAGGAATGTTAAAATCCATGTTGACTGGTTTTCCCATTTACCCAGCGGCGTTCCCAGGCTAGCGTTGGCATGGAGACTGGAAAAGGAAACTTTCCACCATTCTGTCACTTGCTACTGTTTCCACTTATTTTACTGAGCCCGATTTTAACAATTTTTTTAACGTTTGATACTTTTGATGTTTGTATTCACTGTTTCATTCTGAAACATGAAAACGGGTGAAAAGGTTTTTAAAATCAGTCAAAGATTTGGTTTTCCAAATATTCAGCTGTTTAACATTCGGATAATTGCCTCTTTTTTCCTTCTTTCCACATTTGGTCTAAATGCTTTGGCCCGGGGAGCCCCACGTCTGGCAGAGACTGCCGGGCTCTCCTCGCTGTTTTTTTCAAGATGCTGAAGGCGCATCTGCTTCTCCAAACTCTGCGGTCCTCGCGGGGCAGGGAAAGCCGCGGTTCAGGCGCTTTAGGGAGAGTCCGTCCCAAAATCGCGGCGCTCGAGTTTGGCGTGGTCGCCTAGTCCTCCTGCCACGCTGCTCACGGAGCGAGGCCGGGCTGCGATCCTGGGCGCTGGGCGGGTCCGAGACCGAGGGCAAGTCCGCCCGGAGCCCAAGGCCCGAGAGCGACTCGCCCGCGGGAACGCGGCGTGGCCTCCCCCGAGCCCGAGGCGGTGCGCCGGGCTGGGAAGGGACGGGGCGCTGCGAGCGGCCTGGGGTCCGGGCGCCCCATCTCCCCTCCGCGGCTTCCAGAACTGCGGGCCGAGCTGGTGCGGCCTCGGAGGGCGGCCCGCTCCTGGGAACCCGGGAGGCGAGCGGGGTGGGACAGCCGCGGGCGCGCAGGAGGGCGCCCGCAGTGACAGAAACACGCCGGACTCCCGCCACGGGCTGCGGGCGGGTGCCTGCCCGCCCTTTGTTCTCCCCACCCCCACCCCAGCCCCTTCCAGGTTCCCGCGTAGGTGCGGGCCGCCTCTCGGGTGATTGGACCCCAGGACAGTACCTGTGCGGACCTGCGGACCAGCGGCACGTGCAGCCCCCCGCCCACGCCCACACACACGCGCGCACACACACACACACACACACACACACACACACACACACACACACACGTGTCCACCGCGCGCGGCACGTAGTAGGCGCCCGCACATCTGGAGAGCAAATGCGCTGCAGCAGTCGCGCTGGGCACGTGTCGCTTGGAAACGAGGACAGCGGCGCGGGAGGCGCAGCCCACGGCAGCCCCTCGGCCCGCGCGAACGGCCGCGGCGCGAGTCTGGCGCGGGGCGCGGGGCTCCCCGGGGCTGCCTGCGTGGCGCCCGAGGCGGGGCGCGGGGCGCGGGCGCCGGCGGGGGGCTGGCGTGGAGCGGGGGCGGGGTGTGCCCGCAGCGCCCGCGGCTGAGTCACGGCCGCGCTCGCCTTTATATCCGCCCGGGGCTCGCGGCGCCACCAGCCCGCAGCTCTGCGCCCCAGCGAGCGGCCGCCCCGCGCCCCAACCGCCCCAACGGCCGCCAGCCCCGAGGGCGCCATGAGGCACCCGCGCCGCGCCCCGATGCTGCTCCTGCTGCTGCTGTGGCCGCTGCTGCTCGCTCCCCGCGCCGGGGACGCCGCCGTCATCACCGGGGTAAGCGGCCCCGCACCTGTCGGCGGCGGGCGCCCGCGAAGCGCCCGTGGGGCTGGGGAAGGGCGACGCGAGGGCGGCGAGGGGCGCGGGGAGGGTGTCCCCGCGCCGGGACCGGCCTGGGCCGCCCCGTGGCGCACTTAGGAGAGTGCCGGCAGCACGGGGCACGGGGCGCGCCCCGGAAGGAAGGTGACCCAAGTGCTGCTCTCGGCGCCTGCATCCCCCTTTCCCGCCTGCGCCCCTTCTCCCCTCGCCCCTCTCCTGGGGTGCGGTCTTTCTCTCCGTTCCGCTGGAAGATGCTCTTCGGTCTCCTCAAGCACTGTCCCCGGACGTGCCCGCCTGAACCTGAACTCTGAGGCCCTTCCTGAATGCGAGGGGCCCGGCGCATCCCCCTCCGGGCCCCAGTCCTCTGCAGCCGGGACTTTGCTCCCCACGGGTCCCCCACAGAACCGCCTGGAAAGACCTTGGGCCAAGGCCACGTGTGCGCTTTGAAAAGCAATGTGGGTGCTTCTTTCTGGATCCCAGGGATTTCTGTTTGTTGTTGTTGTTGTTTTTGGGGTGTTGTGTTGTTGTTTTGTTTGTTTGTGTGTTTTTTTTGGGGGGGTTCCCCGGCGTCTTGAGAGTCTCCCTATGAAAGTTTTGCGTTCCAGTTCCTGATGAAGCACCGCCATGCTCCTGCACAATTATGGGAAAGGGGCATGTAAAGGCTTCACCTCGGAGAGGACACCTGCGCTGGGCAGCAGGAACTAACGCCCTCTCTCCCCGGAGCGCTCCGTGGGGTCTGAGGGGATCTCCGGCACAGAACCCCAGAACCCGCAGGGCCGGTCCAGTCACAGCAGCAGTGCCGCCCGCTGCCCCTTCCTGCTGCTCACTGCTCACTCCTTCCCTCCACGTCTGACATTATTTTACACCTCCATTAACTTCTCCAGATGTCTAAGTGCACGTTCTAGGACTCAGATAACACTTCTGTATTTGAAATGTAATGAAATAACATTTAAGTTTAAGGGAAATGTCATTGTCTTGAGAAAATAAAGCTCTGTTGTCTCCATGCTAATTCGTGGGCTCAGAGCACATTGTGAGCGCTGGGACACAGCAGTGTTTGGTTCTGCCCAGGAGACACGCAAGTGTACGAGTTGGGATATTTATTAGAGTCATTGAGAGATTTTTTACAAAATGTATTTGAAAAGCTTTGTCAGGAGCCAGCTGGTGTGGCTGAGAAATGTTTTCATAGTCTTTCTAATACAGGAGAATTGGATCATGATTCCCCCTCTTCTCCCCCGGCTCATTTAAAATCTCTGCTAATCCTCTGAGCCCAAAATTCTTTTGCAATATAAGTATCTTTTTGTTCCATTCACAGGACAACACAGTTTGAATAGATCTGCAATGGCTTAAGGCTGAAGGGCATTAGGAAGCAGCTGTCTAATTAAAAATATATAAACCTATGCAATTCTTTGTAAATATTTCCAGGAACTGAAGCTTCTTGTTACAAAATGAACTCTTTATCACTTTGTACGTTTATCTATAGAGAGATTTAGACGAGCTTGTTCTATAGTGTGTGTGCTGTTTGTTGTTGTAATTTTAGCTCTGTGTTACAAAAAGAGAATTCTTTTAACAGTCTCTAAGCTGCACAGCAATAACGAAATGCAGTTACGTCTCCATGACAGGAACCATCTGGAGTCAAATGAAAAACTAAATAACTTATCTGGAGAAAATGTCTATAGGATATTAAACATCCAAGTGATTGAATTTTAAAAGATTTTTGGCTGGATGATGATTGTCTAATAAAAAGAGTGGGTGGGGCTTCAGAATTCGGGGTCTTGAGCATCTGTTGAAATAAAATACAGCCTGAAACCTCCCTTAAATACTTACTGTTTGGGGGAATATGTGTAGTCACTTAAAAGTCATTGATTTGTTAAAGCCACATTGGAAACCATCATGCACTGAGCATCCCATTGCTGGGTTGGGATGACCACATAGGCATGATACCTGGCATACAGATAAGAGCTGGAAGACGGAAATGTTAAATATTTTCCTATAAATATCCAACTATCCCAACGTGGAAATTGTAGTTTTAGTCCAGATACTTGTTTTAAATAGGTTGAGAAAAAAATGTCAGCAGGGGAAATAAGCCAGTGAAAAGTAATGCATCAGCACGTGCCCATGTGTTTATCTTTCAAGAAGTTATGGCTGTCCCCAAAACTAGAATTCTGAAGGAATGCTTTAGTTGTTTCCAATAAATGTACGTTTAAACTTGTGCCTAAATTATAAATTTTTATATTTCTTACATATTTTATAGGACAGGATGTTTTTACCTTAATGTTGGAAAAGTAGATTACTACACACCATTCAAACAAAGCATCCTATTTTTGGTTGATTCTAGGAAAGAACAATAGACCTTCAGATCAATTTTCAAGCATATGAATTTAGACTTCATTGTTCATTTCTGTTTACCACAGTGTGGAATTCCTCCATAGCTGGTTCTTTAATTGTGTGTATTTACAGTGTTTGTATTGGGAGCAGGTGCCTTGAGTCATCACTGTTGACAGTTGCATTTCCTCATCTGATGGCTCCGACAGAAGCTCCGTTGGTGTTGTGATGTGCACATGTGTATATCCTAAGCCAACAACTTTCTTTTTGCAGGTTACTCACTGGAGATAAAAGAGTAACATAAGGGAAAGCCTTGGTCTGCCCATTCTCACGCTATGAGATTTCTTTCTTTAAAGAGGAAATGGTGAAAATCAAGTCAGTGGTGTGAGAAACATCAAGTCTCATGAACCAAAATGCAAATATTTAAAAAGGAAAATGAGTCCTTCTAAAATTTACATCAGTGCCTGATGGGTCTGTAGCAGTTCATGCCAGACTTAGAGACCATTTAAATCCCT